>JAVANC010000016.1:30547880-31147880 GCA_033319125.1 Parnassius glacialis | reverse complement strand
CCGCAAAAAAGGCATTAAAATGTAAATTTGATAGTGTTACCTACTGGTCTGATTCAAATATTGTGTTGGCTTGGATAAGAACCGCACCATACAAACTGAACACATTTGTAGCCAACAGAGTAACACAGATACAGGCACAGTCCTCTCCAGAACAATGGCACTGGGTAATAACTTCAGAGAACCCGTCCGATATTTTATCGAGGGGAGTGGCAGCAGAAAAACTCCAATCTGCATCACTATGGTGGCATGGGCCATCTTGGCTAAGGAAGCCCAACCAGGAAGGGCCACACCAAGAAAACAAACATTTAGGTACACTACCAGAAGTTAGGAAGACACAAAGCACAACATGCAACGTCATATCGACAAACAAAAACACACACACAAATACATGGGTTAATAACCTTTTCGAAAAATGGTCAAGTGATACAAATTTATATTGTATCTTTGCTTATGTGCTAAGATTTATTCATAACTGTAAAAATCAAGGTAACAAAATCAAAGGCTCACTAACGCCTGAAGAAATTAAACAATCAAAAAATAATTTAATTAAATTTGCCCAGTTGGAATCATTTCCCACTGAATATAATTTGCTAAAAAACAATCAATCATTACTTCCCTAAAACCATTTTTCGAAAACGACCTTATAAAGGTCGGTGGTCGTATAAGTCTGTCACAATACAGTTATGACAAAAAACACCCAACCATATTACACAGCGATCACCCACTTACAAAGTTGATTATGACAAACGAACACAGGCGACTATTGCATGCCGGTCCTCAACTTTTATTATCATCAGTACGAGAACGCTACTGGCCGATTCAAGGTAAGAATCTAGCAAAAAAAATTGTTAAGCAGTGTATAACCTGCTTCCGTGCCAAGCCAGAGACAACGATACCAGCTATGGGTAACCTGCCTCAATACCGGGTAAACCCGTCCCCTCCGTTTCAAATTTCAGGAATCGATTATACTGGAAACTTTATACTACGCGACAGGAGAGGGCGTGGCTACAAAACTTATAAGGCGTATGGGGCTATTTTTATCTGTCTCGCAACGAAGGCAATCCACGTTGAGCTGATCACAGGTCTCGATGTACCAAGCTTCATGGCGGCTTTTCGGAGATTCACGGCGAGGCGAGGTATACCGAAGCGACTGGTGAGTGACAATGGCACTACCTTTAAGGGCGCAAATAGGGAATTAACTGAATTATATGATTTTGTCAAACATAATACGAGTGATCTGGCGGCTTCCTGTTCATCACAAGGTATTGAGTGGAAATTTATTCCTGTTTATTCACCCCATATGGGTGGTATTTGGGACGCAGCCGTCAAAGGTGTTAAGTTTCACTTAAAAAGGACATTAAATCAAAGTTTGTTAACGTATGAGGAGTTCGCTACTCTTTTAATAGAAATTGAGATAATACTAAACAGTCGACCCCTCTGCCCCCTCCCTACTTCCGACACAGACATAATCCAAGTCCTTACCCCTGCTCACTTCCTCATTGGAAGACCGATTACTTCTCTGCCAGACTTCGAATACAAAGACATACCGATGACGAGATTGAAACACTTTCAACAACTCCAACCGATGTACCAGGGATTCTGGAGAAGATGGTCACGTGACTACGTGGGGCTCCTTCAGCAGCGAAGCAAATGGCGAAGCTCCAAAGGACCCAGTCTGGCTGTCGGCACGATCGTCCTAGTCAAAGACGATCGCCTCCCTCCCTGTCTTTGGGCGCTGGCGAGGATCATCGCAGTACACCCGGGCCCTGACAACACTGTTCGTGTCGCAACGATGAAGACGTCGAAGGGAGCCATCATCAAGCGTAGTTTCAACTCGATTTGCCCTTTACCAACGGACTGTAATTAGTGTCTAGTTTATAGGTACCTAATACTAGTATATAGGTAGTCATCATTAAGCATATCCTAATTAAGTTTCAATATGTTATTTAAGTACATAAGTTTACTTTACATTTCTTGCAAATAAATATTGGTTTCAAAGTAGGGATCAAGTTTAGGTAGGTAATAAAATGAAAGCCTTTCCTATTGTTCAAACTTAGCTTAGGGGTGTTTCACTCATTTTGATTTATTCAATTTTCATTCATTTAGATATGCCCAGGTCATGGACAAACTGTTTAGAAAGCTCGGCAGTTTCTTTGTGACAGGGTAAATATTTAGGTAGGTAAATTACCAAAGAGTAATTTAAATTTGCAATTTGGTTTTTAAATGGTAATATTAGTTTACCTATTTACTTTCTTCAATTTGAAATTACCATATCAAGGCCGGAGCATGTTCAGATGAGACAGCGCCATCTATTTCATACCATGTACAACAAAATAGCGATATCTAGATCGCCCGTACTATAACTAGGAAGTAACCTAACCATTTGTGTCGATCACAGAATGTGTTAGTTATAGAACCTAAGCAATTAGTTCCATTGTAATACCGCTGTAATGTAATGGCGCTGTATCTTTATATATAAAAAGTACGTGTCACGTTGTTTGTCCACGATGGACTCGTAAGCTACTGAACTGATTTCAATGAAATTTTTGGTCAATGTGCAGTTTGGTCCAACTTAAAAGATAGGATAGCTTACATCTCAATTTATAGTCGCAATACAATATTATTTTATTGAAAATTATTTGTCTATTATTTGACAGTCACAATTATCTGTTAGCTCCAAACGATTCTGTCAGATGACGATATCTGTTGACTGGATTGAGTAAATATTTAATAGATGGCGCTATGTTAAAAATACAAACGTTTAATATAAGCTACAATTTAGTAGTATAACCACCACGTGTTGCTGTAAGTATTCAACAGTTAGAACAGATTTCAAAAAAATTTTGCAGACTGTGTGCAGTTCGGTCCAACTTGAGAGATAGGATAGTTTTTTTCCCGATAAGTGACCCTCAATTTTTTATTGCTAATTTCAGGAGTTTTTTTGGGAAAGCAAATGGTCGTTTGGAAAGGGCAGAACAACGTCTGCCTGGTCAGCTAGTGAGACTATAAATATGAAGAGCCTTGTCAAGGCTCGTCCATTTTGATCGATTGCACAACAATAAACATATATTCCAAGAGACCAGTCTTTGCTGTAACAAATGGTTTTAACTTCAATCAAACTATATACATAGAAATGTTCATAATGCTGATGAGCCGCCAAAACAAATTTTAAATTAGGTTGGTACTACACACGACTAATCAATATATTTTTTTGTAAGTAATAATCCTTATATATAATGTATTCGTTAATATTTATATAAATCTGTGAATATGCATAAAATTAAATTAAATTGTATATATTATAGGTACCAACCTCTTATGCTCTTATGTCGCGACTATGTACGTTTCGAATCGTCTTGCACGCATCAACGCTTCGACGATTGCAAACCTTCCGAACTAGCCGATTTTCTAAAAGAGTTTAGTTCTTTAGACCACTTAGGAGATCAAAGATCAGACAGGTTTTGTTTGGCAGTGGACTTATGATAAGCTGTAATGATGATGATGGAATTTTGTAATGTACCAGAGACAAAAATGACACGATTGGTGCGAGGTTGTAACTTGCTAAAATTTCGTCGAAGTATATTTAAACTTGGACTTCCGGTTTCGTGGCTAAAGTGTCAACACGTACCCTAAAGACCTCCGTGTGAAATAATTCATATACAGTGCAAAACAGTGAAAACTACATTATTTAAGTGACATTCTAACAAAACAAAGACTATAAAATTATTAAGAAGTAATAATCATAGTGCGGGCGTTAATACTTTCACGAAAAAACTAAATTCATTCTTCGTCATTATAACATAAAAATCGTTAACAAATAGACAATAGACTTGTCTCCTACTTAGTACCAACCTTAACATCAGACATTGACAGTGACAGTGACGCTAGTCGACATCAACATCGGGGTTACCAGTAAAACAAATTAAAAATCCCTCAAAAAAAAAACTGTGATACCACAACAAAACTAGAAATTAACCAGAGTAATAAATCACTATGGATAAAAATATGGAACTACTTCTACGAAAGCTTGATGAGAAATTGGATAAACAAGCCGAACAGATAACACATGCGGTAACCAAGAACGTCACGGAAGCCATAGACGAGAAAATGAATGCAATAATTGAAGAAAACAAATTTCTCAAAAACAAAGTATCAGAACTAGAGCTGAAAATTAAATACTTAGAAAGAGAGAAACGAAAAAACAACCTCGTCTTCTTCGGAATAGAAGAAATAGGAAAATCTGAGCGAGAATTAGTGGACTACATAAAAGATACCATAGAAGAGCTAGGAGTGCAAATGAATAGCCAAGAAATCAGCAACGTATATAGAATCGGAAGAAAGATGGAAAACAAAAACCGACCAGTCGTAGTTTCCTTTACAACACAATGGAAGAAACATCTTGTACTCAAGAACAAGTTGAATCTCCCATCAAATATATACATTAAAGAGGATTACTCCAAGGAAACTCTGGAAAAGCGTAAACAACTGCAATCCCAAGTGGAAGAAGAAAAAAGGAATGGAAACATTGCCTATTTAAAACATGATAAACTCATAGTGATAAAACCGGAGCACAATAGTAGAGAAAAAAGAAAGAGAGTACCCTCAGATTCTCCCAACCAAGCAACACAGAAAAAGCCAGCATAAGCAATTTAGTCCGAAATACAAACCAATCTCGTACTAAAATACAGAAAAATGATACTAATAGACCAAATTTACTAAATTTTGTAGATAAAACAAGATCTGATCACCACCTAAATACCTCAAAAAACTAATTAAGGCCCTAGAAAACCGGAAACAAACAGAAACGGCTATAACAAATAGATTGAAGCAAAAACAACAAATAAATTGTCTCCCTCAACGGCTGGTCTCCGCGGGAGCACTAGACCAAAACCCTCCAGCAAAAAGAAGTGAAACATTTAATATTGCAACACTCAACACAAGAACTTTGCGAACACAAGAAAGCTTACTTGAATTGGACAATGCGTTACAAAATATAAAATTTGATATTCTGGGCATATGTGAAATGAGAAGGTCAGACGAGAAAATAACGGAACGAAACGATTACATATTATATCAGAAAGGTGAAACAGCAGGTCAAAGAGGAGTGGGCTTCCTAATAAAAAAAGAATTAAAAAATTATATATAAGAACTGATAGGAATTTCAGACAGAATAGCAAAACTCAACATTAATATGCCAAGGTACAAAAAACCATGGACAATTATAGAAGCATATGCACCCACAGAATTATCATTAGAAAGTGAAAGTGAAAACTTTTACTGCACCCTGTCTGACATTATAAAAAAATACCATAATAACTTCCTTATTGTCATGGGTGACTTTAATGCACAGGTTGGCTACAGAGAATCTGGCGAAGAATTGATAATGGGTAAACATGGATATGGAAAGAGGAGTGCAAACGGGCACCGACTAATTGAATTTCTACTACAAAATAACTTAATATTACTCAATTCAGTCTTCAAAAAAAAAAACCAAAACCAAGTGGACCTGGATATCACCTGATGGTAAATATAAAAACGAAATCGATTTCATAATAACTAATAAGCCAATGTTTTTCCAAGATACAGACATTATTCAAAATTTAAATTTTAATACAAACCACCGCATGGTACGCTGCCGTTTAAAAAAGCATCCAACAAAAAGAGGTAGAAATAAAATTAAAAATAATTTGAAATTAGAACAACACAGAGAAAAAATAGATCCTTCGTTCATCAACACACTGAAAGAAATAGTAAACTCTGACAGAAGTGTCACAGAAAAATACGATTACATGGACAAAGGACTATTAAAATTGCGGAAAGTAAAGTTAACTAAAGATGTGAAGTTTGGTGAGAAGACAATAGGGCTCCTAGAAGAAAGAAAAGCACTAATGACAGACAAATCAAAAACTGAAGAAAACCGTAACATAATATCTAGACTGAGCAAACAAATTCGAGAAAATATTAGAAGGGATAGGAAATTAAGAAGAATGAAAAAACTAGAAGATGAAATCCAAAGAACAGGGGGAACAAAAAAGCTTTCAAGGAATTAAAATAATATGGAATGGAATGGATACCAAAACTAAAAAGCAACATATCCAAACAAGTAACAAATCGTAGAAGAATCCAGAGCCTTGCCACAGACTACTATCGAACTCTTTACTCAAACAATGACACCGATCGAGAAATTAATGCTACAAACGATCCTAATGTGTGTTATAAAAATGTCCCATCAATACTCTTGCAGGAAGTACAGAAAGCCATCATATCACAGAAGCTAGAAAAAGCTGACAATATAACAAATGAGCTAATCAGAGGCACCGAAGAAGAAATAAGCCCAATCCTAACTAAGCTATTCAATGATATTATAACAACAGGCACCATCCCGAAACAATGGAATGAATCACATATCATTCTCCTACATAAGAAAGGGAATAAAGATGACATCGGCAACTATAGACCAATTAGCCTAATATCAAATGTGTACAAAGTATTCGCAAAAGTAATTCTAGAAAGAATAACAAGGGTCTTAGACGAAAACCAACCGATCGAACAGGCAGGATTTAGAAAGAACTACAGTACTATAGACCACATCCACACAATCAAACAAGTCCTGGAAAAATACAATGAATACCAGAAGACATTGTATATCTGCTTTATAGACTACTCCAAAGCATTTGACAGCCTAAAACACAAATCTATCTGGCTGAGTCTAAAAGAACAAGGAGTGGACGATGTCTATATAGAGCTAATCAAGTCCGTTTACAAAAAAAGTAAAAGTAGTATTAAATTAGAGTCAAAAGGAGACCCCTTTTCAATAAACAGAGGAGTGAGACAAGGAGACCCATTATCTCCAAAGCTTTTTAATGCTGTGCTGGAACACATATTTAGAAAATTAGACTGGGATGATTATGGTATTATAATCAATGGAAGCCGCCTCAATCATTTGAGATTTGCAGATGATATTGTCCTATTAGAAGAAGATCCTAAGAAACTAGAACATATGTTAAAAGACATAGCAGAAAAAAGCAGAGAAGTAGGTTTAGAAATTAATGCAGATAAAACAAAACTAATGACTAACTCAACAGAAAGCAACATAGAGGTCTACGGAGCAAAGTACGAATATGTGAAAGAATATGTATACCTAGGACAAATTATATCTGCTGAAGACTTCATGTCCAAGGAAATAAACAAAAGAATAGCCTGTGGTTGGAGGAAATACTGGTCCTTGAAAGAAATAATGAAGAACAAAGATCTAGGCATACATATCAAGAGAAAGACTTTCAACACTTGTATTCTCCCCTGCTTGACATATGGTTGCGAGACATGGACATTAACGGACAAACATAGAGAAAAACATGCTAAAACAGAAAGAGCAATGGAAAGAAGCATGTTGGGAATCAGGCTTAGTGACAGAATCCGAAATGTGGAAATAAGAAGGAAGACAAAAGTAACAGATATAATAACTCGTATAGACCATCTAAAATGGAGCTGGACAGGACATATGCTACGTTGCAAAATAAATAAATGGAGCAAACAAGTAACCTTATGGTATCCAAGAGGAGACATCAGAAGACAGGGACGTCCGAAAACAAGATGGAGTGACGATATCCGCCTAACTCTAGGACCATACTGGACCAGAGTTGCAGAGGACCGGGCTCAATGGATAGAGCTGGAGGAGGCCTATGCCAAGAGGCACGCCGAATTGCGTGATATAATATAAGAAATAAAATTTATAAAATCAAAAATGTTAAACTGCATGTAGTTCGGAATAAAAGGGCTTTATTATTATTATTATTATATTTAAACTTGTTATAATAATAAAAAGAGTTCACAAATATTTTACTTGCATGAATGTGCACCATGTTTAACAAAACAATAAATAAATTACTTACATTCCAACTAGAAGCTGCATCTGTTATTTTTTTATATTAAACTAAATAACACTTCTTTATACCGGCTTTATCTTAAATTTCATCAAGTCGAAATTAAAACATGCGTCACGGATTTTATTATCAGATAAATATTTGACTTCTTATAGTATAATATAATAATATATAATAATAATGTAGAGACTCTTGAAGACTTTTTTCTAAATAAGCGTTGGATCAATCTTTCCCAAACACGGCCTCTCAATAACTTTATGCAACCAATACAAATCTGAAAAAGATTCATTAGAAGCCCTTCAATAATTTTGAAATAGCTTTGCCTTAATGGAATTACGGTTCGAAATCGTAATTATGATTGCGTCCACTAGCGACTCTTGTCGGAGTAATATTAATTAAACTAAGGGCGGCGTGGTACACACAGATAACATATTACGATTTAATAAAATATTGGAATTGCCTTAATCGCCAATGAACTACTGCGGTCGTCACTTTCTGCATGATAGGATCAGTAACGATGTTGTCCGCAGCAGAACTAGAGTCATCGACATAGCCAAACGGATCAGTAAGCTAATGTGGCAATAGGCCAGCTGTATAGTGGAAGAACCAACTAAGAATCGATGAGGAAGAAAGATTCTTGAGTGGTGGTGAGAGCCTCTTACTGGCAACCGAAGTGTAGGACAGTTCTCTACCAGATGGAGGGGCGATATACAAAAATTCGATTACAGGTATCTACCTGTAATCGAATTTTTGGACTAGTAGCTTCAAAATCGGACATGTGAAGGGCTGTATAGTTCATGAAATCTTACGAAAACATTAATAAGTATAAAACTAAAACTTGATTTTCTTACAATGTTATCCTTGTTTTTCGTGAGGAAATCCTCAAGGATACCTCTGGCTGTGGGGGCAACCGGAAGTTTATGCCAGACTCCTACTGGCTAAAACCCCACGGTGGTCTCCATCAGCGTGTACGAGGGGTCCCAGGATCTCCGTTCGGAACGCAACCAGGGCCCCTCTCTCGCTTTGCTTTTTGGAAGCACGTCCCAGGGGTAGAACTTACTACCCCCAGCACCCTCGCAGTGCTATCACGATGTCTCGGGACTACTTCCGAGCTATCATCCTTCTCCTCCTCGGGTTACGTTACTAGGTATTCGATGCCCCACTCCAAACGCCTGCAACCCCAGAGGCCCCGTTTCTGGTAGGAAACATCATCTTCAAAGGGAGGATCGTGACGAACGCCTTTATGACGTCACCTTCGAGTGGGATCTGTTCTTCGCCGATCCCGCTCAGAAGCCTCCTGCTGGACCTTTACGAAGTCACAGAAGCTGGCTACGGCCCTCTATGCCCCCACATCAGTCCCCGCTTAGCACCGCCGACACGACTGCTGGCAGGGAGAGGTCCCGACCGACCTGATTAGCCAGGAACATTTGCTCCCGTTTCCACGCTGGACATACCACCAGCGTATGGGACACGGTGTACTGGTCCTGTCCACCGCAGTAGAAGCAGTTCGCCGTCGCTACGTGTCCAATTTTACACAGATAATCACCGAAGCACCCGTGCCCGGTAATTATCTGTGTAAGTCTGTAGATGAGTATTCCTACTTATCGCTGCATCCAGGCTTTGAAGATAGGCAGAATTGCGCCAATAACGCGTTTGCGGGAATAGCGCTCCTCGTTGAGTCAAATGCTCCACATCGCTAAAGCGTTCTGTCGCTCCTGCCGTTTTATAGACTCGAGCGCCTCAACTGGCTCACTGCCACCTCTCTAACGGAGGATGCGAATTCGGTTGTTCACCATCGCATCCATATCTGCCAGTATATCTAGGGGTGGAAAGCGAGCCAGGACTGTTACCGCCTCAAAAGATATCGTGCGGTATCCCTGCACGATCCGTATAGCCATCCTCCGCTGGAAACTGTAGATTTTAGATCTACAGCGCCGGATGGCTAGCCTTTTCGCCCACACAGGTGACCAGTATAAGGCTAAGGACCGTACTATTCCTGAATAGAGGCGGCGTATTTCCTCCCTCGGTTCCCCTAGATTGGGCAGTAGTCTGTGTATAGCACCCACCACCCTCTCGATCCGGGGGCTGAGAGAGGTATGTGAGGATCATGCCAAATAGTAATAGGATAGTCCATAGTCCCTGCCTACCCATCTGGGTGACAGGCGTGAGTGTTTATGTATGTATTTATTGTAAACTTGAAAAATATATTATAAGTATTTATTCCGATCAATACATGTGTTAGGCTAGGTTAGGTTAACATTGTAAGAGCCCGGAACACCGCACCGGCGGCTGACGGAATTCTTCATCGGGCTCTGGTGCTGAGTCTGGCTGCCTTCGGGGACAGGCTAAGATAGCTGTTAACCGGCTGTCTGCGGAGTGCCAAGTTACCCACGGCATGGAAAGAAGCAAGGTTGGTTCCCTTGAAGAAGAAAAGCAGAGCCGCCGATTCTCGTTGGACGATTGTTGGACGAGATTGGCAAATTGTTCAAAAGGATAGTTGCCACTCGGCTCAATAGACATCGCGCGCGTCAATTTGGATTCTGACGGGAGCATTCTACTGTAGATGCCATTATGCACGTCCGCTCCCTGTCGGAACAAGCAGTATCCCAGGGTGGCGTTGCGTTGGGGATAAGTTTTGATATTGTCAACGCCTTTAACTCTCTACCCTGGGATGCAATAAGGAAGGCATTAGCACACCACCAGGTGCCTGCCCACCTGCAAAGCGTAATCGGGGACTACTTGCACGACAGGTACATTCTGTACATGGGACAAGATGGTAGGAATATACGGAGGGAGATCAAACGTGGGGTTCCGTAGGGCTCAGTCTTGGATCCGCTACTGTGGAACCTCACGTATGATGCGGTTCTGCGTGTCAATCTTCCTGCTGGCGTAAATACGGTGTGCTATGCCGACGCCACACTGTTGGTCGCCAGCGGGGTCACTTCCGAGGGGACTAAGGAGCTCGCTGAGCTTAGGACGGAAATCTCGCAAACCACACTCTTCATTTATCAAACTATTTCTCACTCTGTAAATCAGATTCATCCCTAACAAACTCCTTAATGACCACATTTTTACAGCATTTATTTTACTCTCGTGCTTTTTCTGCCACACCCAACTTTCACTGCCATCATCTACTTGCTCGATCAACTCCCCTTCTATACTTATTTTACATATCGTTTTCCTTTTTTATTCCCCTTTCTTTTAATGGCCTAGTCAATAATGTAATCAACATTTGTAACTCAGCCGCCCACGAGGCCAATATGACTTCGGCGTACAAAAGGCATTTGACTATTAACTCACCTATACTTAACCCGCATTTTTCAACTTACAAATTTTCCAAACAACTGTCTATAGATAGGTTGAACAGCCACGGGGAAGCCACACACCCCTGTCTGACGCCTTTATGGATGCCAAACCAGTCCGGTTAGGCCCCGTTGATCCTGACACAAGTACTATAGTCCCAATACAGAGACTCTGTCATAAGTCTTTTCCATGTCCATGAACGCACAAAAAACTTTTTAGTTTTTGGCCAAAAACTTCTCCGCGACCACGCGCATGGAAAATACCTGATCCGTACATCCCATTCCCTTTCTAAATCCCGCTTAAACATCCCAAATTTTTCCATCAGTTTCTTTCATAACTCTTTCAATTAGTACTTTAGCATACAGTTTTCCCACAATGCTAAGAAGGCTGACACCATGGTAGTTTTTACAGTCCTGCTGTGCTCCTTTTCCTTTAAATTTTGGGATCGTCACGGCTTTACATCAGTCTCCCGGTACCTGCTTAAGTTCTCAACATAAATTAAACAAGGTGTACAGCAGGTCTGCTACCACTCCTTCTCCAGCCCTTAGCATTTCGAGAGATACTCTATTAAATCCGGCTGCCTTACCTTTCATACTTTTTATTGCTTTCATTATTTCATATATACTTATCTCTCTATCTATTTCCTCTTCTTTCGGAATTTCTATTTCATTTAATTCAAAAATCTCATCACTCATAAACACGCTTTCAAAGTATTCCTTCCATCTCTTTAAACTCAAAACTTCGTCTTTCAGAATACAGCCATTCTGGTCTCGTATAGCATTCACTCTAGGCTGTTTTGAATGTCCCCAGGCAGTTCTTACGAGTTTCCAAAACATTTTAATGTTTGCCTTGAAGTTATCCGATATTCTTCTATCATTCTTATCCATTCTTTCTTGCTTTTTCCTTTCAACTACTTCTTTTACTCTCTTATTTAAGTGTCTAAAGACTGCCTTTTTCCTTTCAATATCATCATTCATATCGCATTACGGTATCAGCCTTATTTACTAGCATTACTAGCCTTGGTTGCTAGTAAATCTAGCCATGCTTTCTTCTTTGCTTCATCTTTCACCCGTACCTCATCATCCCACTATAACGTGTTATTTTTCCTTTCATTCGTTCTCTTACTTACAGCACATACTTTGGTAGCTGCATCCACCAAACCTTTCCCGACATTGTTACACACAGTCTCCAAGTCTAAATCATTCAAACACAATTCAGCCATACCATTTATATTTTCTCTCAATCTACATTCGAACTTCTCTTTCATACCTTCATCTTTTAACCTCTCTGTTCTTATACGCTGTAACGCAGTGGTAGACACAGATATCCGATGCTGCCAACGTCTGAAAAGACCATTAATTCGGCATAAGTCCAAGTAATGATCCGTCCCTACGTTGGACCCCCGGTAAACCCTTATATCCACCATCGCGCTCCTCATTCTTTTATCCACAATTATGAAATCTATCATGCTTCTATCATCACTTCTTTCCCATGTATTCGAGTGAATCTTCTTACGACGAAAGAAAGTGTTCGTCACAAAAATATTCTTTTCCACACATACGGTGGGGAGGCTTTCACCATTCTCATTTATACTTTCGTCACCAAACGTTCCCAATGTCTAACCATGCTCACCCCAATCCTTCCATTCAAATCTCCTTATATCACAATATTTTCATTAACCTTGCATTTCATTAGCGCCATCCTTACCAACTTCCAAAACTGCTCTCGGATATAAGTGGGCTTAGACGTGTCTGGGCCGTAGACCTCTAAAACAAACAACTTCTTTAAGCTCACTTTCATTCGAATCCATAGCAGTCTCGGGTTTACACATTCATACACTTTCACACAATGACCCATTCTTTCTGAAAGGATGGTACCGACTCTATGGCATGTCCACTCGGTCTCGTCTACACCAGACCAGTACGCAGTATACATGCCATGTGTAGTGGGATCCCTTCCATTTCGTCTCATTTACACATAGCACGTCTATTCCTCTATCATACATCATATCGCATACTTCATCCATCTTATCATTCATTGCTCCACATACATTCAACGTAGTCAGACGGGCTTCCGCAATCTACTTTTCACCCCTCCAGAGGACAGGATGTGACGGGTGGAAAACCTCGTCGCCGGTTTTCCTCCCGGAGATTCTTCGCACCCCTGCCCCATTAAAGGGGCGCCGGGAACTCGGGGCCATTTCGTAACTTTTTAGCCTCATGGTGCGAAAGTAAGGGGTGGTATTTTTTACGCCGCTACCACACGAGGAGGAGCCGAGGCTGTTCTTTCGACTTTGTCACTTGTTTAGCACCACCCGGGGGACACGTGTAGGGTGAGTCTAGCATTAGGTGATCGAAGCCTACGGACGCGAGCGACTCATCCCCCTATACAATAAATTCAATGATAAAACTGAACTCTTAGGTAAAAGGTACCATTTAAAAAATGTGAGTAGGTGTTTACTAAGAGGTATCTACCTACTTTTTCGCTCACGAGTTCCTATGAATTGGTATCGCCCTTTTACTCATTTCTATGGTGGCATCTGTGTAAGTAGTTTATAAGAAGGGCTTTTCTTGAATGATTGTACCCGACATTTTTGTGTGAATATTATACTGAACTAACCAAAATGAAATCAAGAGACATCTTACACATTATCGTCCATTCATTTCTAGTATAGATATATAGCTGAAATAGACACGAGGAAACATATTTCCCTCAGTCAACAGAAAAAAAGTAATCATAACCTGTCAAAAGCACAGTACTTAGTTTACACAGGGGTTTATCTATATTGTCATAATATTTGCTAACATAAAGAATAAACGAGAGAACGAAGAAACTCAATGACTTTTCGATTTGTTTATTTGCCAAAAAAAAGACCGTGGGAAAATCATATAATTTTTTACCGGATGAAGTTTGCGCTTATAAGCAATAATCGCTTTTATGTTACACAACACATCTGATGACGATCATAAACAACAAACAATTTTGTACATTCTTGGGGTTGATCGTATAAACACGACGAACGTTACAAACTAGCAATCTTTACATCTTTTACGCGTATATAATTACTATACGCTTTGTATTCCACTAAGCACTGTGTACTATTTTTAATGTTAATGAAATTTTTTTTTTTTTACAAAATTTGGTATTAAGTAAGCATATAAATTTTTAGTAGTATCCATAAGTTTTAATTTTAACCAATAAAGGCCGTAACGCTCTCTTGAAGAAGTACAGACCGATTTCGCTTATGAGCCGCGTCTACATGCCGTTTTGAAGATTCATTACGAATCGTCTCGCACGCAGACTCGACAACTTCCAGCCTCCCAAACAAGCCAGTTTCCCAAAAAGGCTTTAGTACCATAGACCACATACATATACCCTTCGGAAAATTGTACAGAAGGCCGAAGAGTACAATCTGCCACGTTGCCTAGCGTATGTGGACTATAGGAAATCATTTGATTCCGTTGAAATTTGGGCGGTGCTGCAGTCCCTTCAGCGGTGCCAAGTTGACTGTCGGTATATCGAAGTGCTGAAGTGTTTGTACAGTAGGGCTACGATGGCTATCCGAGTACAGGACCAAATTACGAAACCTATTCAACTGCAGAGATGTGTAAATTGAGTGACATAATATACCCGAAACTCTTCACCGCTGCAATGAAAGAAGTTTTCAAGCTACTGAACTGGTCTGAACCGAACTAGTTTTAATAATAACATTTTTCTATTCAGTGACTGTAATGTCTTTGAGCCACATAGCTCGAAGAACCGACAACCGATGGGGAAGAAAGGTTCTCGAGTGGCAGCCTCGTACCGGTAGGCGAAGTGTAGGGCGACTCCCCACTGGATGGAGTGACGACCTGGTGAGACATGCAGGAAGTCGATGGATGCAGGTGGCTCAGGACCGTGCTTTGTGGCATACTTTGGGGGAGGCCTATGTTCGGCAGTGGACTTGTGAAGGGCTGTAATGATGAATGTCTTTGAGCTGTTTGAAATTATGCGGATTAAAATATTTTTTTATATTCCTTGTTGCTATTACTGACACCGGTTTGATTTTTATTTTATTGGTATATTTAACTCTCCCCAAAAAAGAATTGAAAAACAGAACCAACACTGACTTAGTTTTGGAATCATTTTTGTAAATTTTGAGCTCATTAGGGTATGGTTTTGACACCTGTCTAGTTTCTGTGATGTTAATGCTGTTAGCCTTTTAGCTTTTACGGCTTCACCGGATATAGGTCTTGCGGCCTTTATGGCCGCGAACTATCCATAAAGGGGGAGGGGGAGGCTTATAATTGCTAACGTTGCTTTCGTAACGATGTTCATCTATATGAATTTTTAAGTGTACAGACGAGTTATCTGACCTCCGTCCGAACACGAATTGCGGACCCCGGCTCTGACTGCTAGGTCGTGTCGATTGAGACTCTGGGAGGCTCACCCATCTGCGGACAAACTGCGTTCCATTCGTTGTCCTACTCGTATCTGTGTTTGTGACATTAGGTGTGTGTGTATATATAGTGTTTGTGTGTGGCCAGCACCTGGTGGATTGCCAGAATTTAGCGGAATTGTTGGTTCTATTAAAACGTTGCGGGATCTCTGGAGTCTGGCCTTGACGTTTGGAGTTGGAGCGTAAGTAGCTGCTTTTAAAAGCAGCGGGTTAGAATGTGTCTCGGCTCTTTTGAGAGGTACTGAGATATTTCCTTAAAGTATTCAGAGATTGACGGAACGCAGCAAGATGGGACGACTTAGAGGTCATGAATATCAGTTAGGCAAGATTAATAGAGATGGTGCTTGAGTCTCAAGGAAAGTTTGCACTTGTTGTGAACTAGCAGATGGAGGCAGCTAGTAATATGGCTCGGTTACAGACATTGCGAAATTGTTTCGTGTAGGCCATACCTTGGTCGAATGTGACCCCCTAGGTATTTGGCCGTCGTTTCTCAGAGGATTTGATGGCCGAATAGGGTGATCGTACCTAATTATTGTTTCGTATTGAGGTTCCCATGTTTTTTTTCTATAGAAAAATCGTGACTAACGAGCACACAGTCCACCTGATGGTAAGTGGTTGCTGTGGCCCATAAATTTTTGAGATTTTTGAGATTTGTCACCCGTGAGGACTAAGATGCAATGCTTCGTTTCCAGTAAAAAGGGTCTCCGGTTCTCTACACTCACCATATAAAACACAGCAGCGTTAAGTTGCTTTTTTACGCTGGTATTCTGCGTGAATGTGGTTCTTTGCCAGTCGAGCCGACTCATTCGTGCTACAACTATACCAGTAATATAGCTGCAGCATAGTTCTACCACGTAAAAACGTTTAGGATAGGAGTTCCTCCTGAAAAAATTGTAGCAATATATTTTATATTCACTTCTATTCTTGATAAGCAAAACCATTCGCCTAAGTGATCAGCGGCTCTTTGGAACATATTAGTGAGAAATTTCTAGAAATAGAAATTTAAAATAGAAAAATATAACTTATTACAATATCGATTTTATTCCAAAAGGCAGATATAATATCTGTGTTGTCAGAAATTTTCTTCAATAAGGCTTTCAAAGACTAAATAGATATGTAAAATAGCAATATCTTGAATAAGAGTAATATTTTTATCAGTATTTGACACGCAAATGTTCAAATGTTTGATAAAAAAGGTATGTTAATAAATTTTCTTACGGTTTCATTTCCTTTAGTCGTGAAGTTAAATCGGAGAAAAGCTTTTAAACAAACAATTCCTTAAGGTTTATAATTACTTGCTCTGCCTTTTGGAGATAAAAACAATAAAAGTATTCACTTCAAATTTCAAAATTCAGCATAACTCCGGTACTATTTGCCCCGTTAGGTTTAGCAGTGAGATGTTGCCATATCGTGCAGGTAACGACAATAAATAACAATGATATTTTATGGGCACCTTGCAAAATAAAGCGCTTGATATTAAATTTCATAGTAATTACACGAGCAAACCGAGTTCGATATTTTTCCTGTAATTTATACAAATACGTTTTACTAGATGGTTGGACACATTTTCTGCTTACTAGACAGAATTGGACTCGTATTGGAGTGGAAACCCATCTTATCTATCTGGGGGCACGGTAGTGCCCCCACCAAGTCGAGCAAATAAACGGCACGGCCGTAACCAGCCTTTTATCGAAGCAATTCAGGCCATTTTCGACTCTCTATAACTTAGTTGTGGATAAAACTAGGAGCCTGAATTTCTTCATTAATACCAAGTCGGTTAATTTATTCAGTCCCTATGACCTATAGTCCTTCTGTCACAAGTTATGACGTAATTAGCTAACCTAACAACATCTTATAGTGACCATATCAATATTAAATATCTTTTATGTTTTAAATACATAGATTGACTTGGTAATCTCACTAAACAATCTAATTTAATATAATATGTATTATTTGTGAAATATATTGTGTTTTCATGTGTTATTTTAGCATTACTTGCTCTGATGTCCTTGATATAATTTTTTTTAATAATATAAGAGTGACAAACAGTCCATTTAATGGTAAGAAAACATTGGCCTAAAGAGATCCACATTTATCCTCAAATAAGAATCAAAATACAGACGCGTTGCCACCCCTGAGAACTAAAATGGAATGCCTCGTTTCCAGTAAGAAGGATCTTCTGTTCTCTACACTAACCATACGGCACATAGTAGTATTAAGCTACTGTTTTACGCTGGTATTCTGTGAGTGCGTGGTCCTACCCCGGTCGAGCCGATCCATACGTCCTACAACTAATATAGCTGCAGCGTGGTTCTACCACGTAAAAACGTTGTCTACCACGTCTATTACATAAAATCTAGTTGTTTGATTTGTAGTATATATATATATGTAGTAGTAGTATTTTTTTAGATAAGTAGGTAATTATTAAACTTTGTGGTGAACCACCAGTGAACAAAATGATGGAAAAGAGTGTGTAACAATTGTACAATAAGAATTTTAAAGTGGCAGTGATAATTTTAAACAGAAACAGACCGTTTGCGCACTAGTTACGTTCAATTCTTATCCGATAAAATAGAGACTAAAATGGCCGTTGTACATTATGTACTACGTCCAGTCGATGAACCGAATCACACCAACTCTAGACCACCAACCAATGACCATCACTTTTCTAGGGATACATTTTCGTTTAGGGCATTATTTAGGTGCTGAACCAGGATTAAACCAACTTGCTGAGCACTAGCGATTGTAAAACAGAATCCATTTTTCATCGCAGGTAGCAATGGGGTTCAAAATTCCTTCGTTTGTGTGCCTGTTGGGCAGTGAAAGGCACGTCTCGACGCGTACTTTGCGCCGGCAATCATTAAGTTCGTGGGGCACTTATTTATCAAGCTTTTTTGCCTTGTCACTTTGACGCAAATGGACCAATATTGTTTTGATTCTATCGTCGAAAGTTACTGCTAATTCAGCCGTAGATTGAGTACCATCAGCTTCCACAATTGATTTTAATTCATCATTGTCGACGATTGTTTTCGGACGACTACAGGGTTCATTTTTCAGGTTTAAATTTACGGAACGGAAGCGGGCAAAGCAATAACAGGTGGTGCGTTCGTTTGTAGTATTCGCTCCGTAAACATCGTTGATGTTGAGTGCCGCTTGTGCCGCGTTGCTGCTACGGCAGTACTCATATTTTATAATTAAATTACTTATTTATGTTTGAAATGGCCAATATTGCAGAGTGGCAATTTTATGTTGACAGTTTCAAGATAAAAACTGCACAAGGACATACATCCAGACCTCGAACAATTACTTATTTGTAATCCCGCGAGGAACAAGTATTTGTATGGCCTGGCCTATACGAATACTTGTGCCATGCAGGATTCGATCCGTAACTCATTGTTAAGCCACTGCACCACGCAGTCTAAAAACCGTACCTTACCTTGAGCTTATGATATTCCTTCGACCGAAGTATCACATGTTGGTAGTGTAAGCAGATGATTGGTAGCCATAAGGGTCTCACGCTCATAGCCATCCTTTGGCTGTTGGTTTATATAATATTGTAAATCATGTTTACATTTTATTGGTAAATCTAATTTAATGTTAATTTTATTTTTGTTTGTTGTATCTAATTAATTTTATCGGCATTTTCAGATAATATAAGAATATTTATGAGTTGTCGTATTAACCAACAAAATAAATGCCAATTCATCGGTGTCATTGTTAGATATGTCGCCTTGATAAGCAGGTTATATTAGTGGTAATTAATCCAGCAATCCGTGTAGTGGAGACGAAAGAATGTTGTAAGAGACGACATAGGAAAACTAAAACAGAAGATGGGCAGCAGCATCGTTCTGATAACAACTTAAAATAATAAAAAAAACCCGCCTGCCAAGCGTGGCAACCATGACAGAATCCTCTCTATGAGGCGATCTATGGTTCAGCAGTGAACTTTTATAGGCTGTAAAAGATGGATGGATGGAAATCCAGCAAAACATTGTTTTTTCTTTTGAACGTTATTGGAAGTAAAGACTTATTTATTAGAAATGATTTGGGGGGTGACTCGAACTTTAGGTTAATATGGTATTATTGGATAATCACTTATTATTTAAGTAAAAAATTAAAACAAACATTTTAAGTCTAACTTGTACTTCCATAACAAACAATTGAGCAAACAATGGGAGCTTTGGCTTTGTATGGGTTATTCAAGTAGAAAATGAAAACTTTACTAAAAAATGTACCTTTTATTTAAAAATAAAAAAAACAATAAAATACATTTAAGCAAACAAATTCAATGGGAGCGTTGGCTTTGCATGGTTTTAGAAAGTTTGGATAAATTTGGCTCATAACTTGTTGTTTTAAGTTTCAAACACGACTCTTAATTTTTGTTTGTTAGTTGGTTTCTTACTTTACTGTTAATTATATTCATGCAACAGAATGCTTGCTCGCACGAATATGTCGATCCGAAGATAGTCAGCACTCCAAATGCTGACTTCTTCACCTCACTGTAGCAATCTGGAAGACTATTCCATGCGTCGAATATAAGTGCCCCAACTCGCGGCATTTCTTTTAAAGCTGTTCATTTTTGTTGCGTTACGTACATACATTTCTGGACCTCCAACTCTTTCAACTTTTTTTTTTATAGGAGAGGGGGCAAACGAGCATGCGGCTCACCTGATGGTAAGTGATTACCACCGCCCATGAACAACTGCAACACCAGGGAGGGAATTGCAGATGCGTTGCCGGCCTTTTAAAAACGAGAACGCTCTTTTCTTGAATGTCCCTAAGTCGTATCGGTCCGGAAAAATCGCTGATGGTAATCGATTCCACAAGGAAGTTGTGCGAGGAAGAAAACATCTTCTAAATCGCACAGTGGTGGACCGCCAATCATCCAGATGGTGTGGATGGTATCGGGAGTTCTGCCGCGATGTGCGTTCGTGAAATTTGGCGGCTGGGATTAATCCGAACAATTCCTCAGAGCACTCTCCATGGTAGATGTGAAAGAAAATGCAAAGGTATGCAACATCTCTTCGCAGTGCCAATGAATCGAGCTGATCAGAAAGGGCTCGGTCGTCGACGATTCGAGCCGCTCTGCGCTGGATGCGGTCAAGTGGAAGGAGCTGGCACTGGGGAGCCCCTGCCCAGAGATGGAAACAGTATTCCATGTGAGGCCGAACCTGCACCTTGTAAAGTTGCACGCGGTGTGCCGGCATGAAATACTGTCCCGCTCTGCTGAGCACGCCAAGCTTTTTAGAGGCCAATTTGGCCTTCCCTTCCAAGTGACCACGAAACTGCACGTCACTCGATATGTCGACGCCGAGGATTCCGATACTGGCTGAGACAACTAGGGGAGTGCCTAGAAACTGGGGAGATACGACAAAGGGGTTCTTTTTAGCGGTAAACGCGCAAACTTGTTTCTTCTGAGGATTAAACTGGACAAGATTTAGTCGCCCCCAGTCCGAGACTTTGTCCAGCAAAGACTCGACTTCAGACACAAGTTTGTTCCGGTACTCGGAGACGTTTTCTCGAGAAATATTAGCACGGCCGGTGTATAGAGCATCACCAGTGCTGTCATCCGCATAGCAATGAATGTTACCAGTTAGCAACATATCACTGATATGCAGAAGAAACAGCGTTGGTGATAGCACACAGCCTTGTGGAACACCAGCGTTAATGGGCTTGTAATCGGAGCATGCACCGTCTACTACGACCTTGATGCTCCGATCTGCAAGAAAGCTGGTGATCCAATTGCACAATTTCTCGGGAAGCCCATAGGAAGGGAGCTTCGAAAGAAGTGCTTTGTGCCAAACCCGATCGAAGGCCTTCGCAATGTCCAGACTAACGGCCAACGCCTCCCTCTTGGACTCTACTGCCTCCGCCCATCTATGGGTCAGGTAGACCAGAAGATCACCAGCTGATCGACCCCGACGAAAACCGTATTGGCGGTCACTAATCAGCTGGTGATCCTCAAGGTACCGGATGAGCTGGCAGTTAATAATGGATTCCATTATTTTGGAGAATAAGGAGGTGATTGCGATAGGCCTATAGTTGGACGAGTCTAAGCGGTCGCCTTTTTTAGGGATCGTGTGGACAAAAGCTGTCTTCCATGTATTCGGGACTACGCCTTGGGAGTAGGAGTATCGAAAAAGACGCGTTAGGACCGGTGCCAACTCCGGAGCACACGTCCTCAGCACAATTGGGGGGATTCCGTCAGGCCCACTCGACTTCTGGATGTCCAGGGAGAGAAGTGCTTTGCGAACCGAGCGCTGTGAGAACAGCACATCCGGCATGGAGCACTCACACCGCGGGATGGTCGGCGGTGTTTTCCTCCCGTCATCAAGAGTCGAGTTGGACCCAAAAAGGGAGCCTAAAAGGTCGGCTTTGTCTTTTGCGTCTTGGGCCAGTGAGTCGTCCTCCCTGTGCAGAGATGGTAGTGATGGCTTACAGAAATTCCCTTGGACAGCCTTGGCGAGAGACCAGGGTTCCCGAAGGAATGCGAACTACTTTCTCGCCAGTTCTGCCTATGTGCTCCGACTTTGCCTTGGCAATAACTCTTTTGAAGGATCTGGAGGCGAAGTTATACTTCTTTTTAAGTATGCTGGTGTTTACATCCCGAGTCGCCGAAGCCGCAGCCCAGGCTTGATAACACTCCTGCTTACTGCGTAATGCAGTTTTAGAGGAGCGACCAAACCAAGGCTGAGATCTGCCTCCGATGGGTACCACAGATGATGGAATAAATAGTTCCATTCCCTGTAGCACCAAATCAGTGACAGAGTCAGCAACAGCGCCGGGATCATCCGGCGAGAAGCAAACTCGCCCCCATGGGTAGGATGCAAAGAAAGACCGCATTCCGTCCCAATCCGACGATCTGTAATGCCAAACACGGCGGCAACCTGCAGAACGCAACCGCGAAGGGAGCGTGAGTGGCACCATACTCCGGATCAGACAGTGGTCCGAAGAGCCGAGAGTGACATCGACGGAAATCTGATATCTGTCCGGATGAGAGGTCAGCAGAAGGTCCAACAGGGAAGGTGTATGATCCTCCACATCTGGAATCCGCGTAGGCGAAGTAACCAGTTGTGTCAGACCATATGCCAAGGCAAAGTCATAAACAGATCTCCCCGCATGATCGGTTAAACGTGAACCGAGCCATTCGGCATGGTGGGCGTTAAAATCGCCAAGGATCACGATCTCTGCGGAAGGGACCTGTTGTAGCAAGGAATCTGTAGCTATTTGGACGTGGTCGATGAGTCGGTCTGTTTCGGCATTACCGCTATGGGACCTAAAGAGGCACCCGTAGACGCGCGGATGGTCGTCGCTGTCTACGCGCAGCCATAGGATGGACAGGTCCGTACCTTCAAGACTGCCGAGGCGTCGAGAACAGGTGTCCTCTCTGACATACACGCAAACTCCAGCCCAAGGCACAAAGGAGTGCTCCAATTTGTACCCCGGGTAGGAGAGATACGAAATATCAGCCGGAGAGGAAACCTGCGTCTCGGTCAGGAAGGGCAAGGCCGGCTTCGCCGTCTCGAGATGGTAGTGGACGGCGTTTAGGTTAGAGTATAGTCCCTGATGTTGCAGAAATTCACGAATAGCGTGGCAGGGGTCGCCTTGGTATTGTTGCTCAGTTTGCCCCGAGCAGTTATGGTTTTGAGCGGAATTTTGCCCCCCCCCCCCCCCCAGAATACGCGGGGCAGCCTGAGCACCCACGCTCAGGAGTGGAATAACATGGTCGTGGATGCTCAGCGAGGGATTCTCCAGGGGTACTGGTACCCTCCTGGGGTAGTCTATCATGTAATTCCGCTACCATGTTGATGGGGAGGGGGGGGGGGGAATCGGGCCTCCGGCCACCTGCACTCACTAGACGAAACGCAGAAGCAGAGCTTCTACTTCACGCCGGTATTCTGTGAGGTCGTGGTACCAACCCAGCTCGAGCCGGCCCATACGTGCAACAGCAAAAATTGCTGCATGGCTCTACCACCTTGCTTTTCAACTCTGTTAATTTTCAACTCCACAAAGCTTTACTTATTAAATCGATCAATTGCATTTCTAGAGATCCAGTATCAACTCCAAATGGCTCAGTGTGGATCGATTTTTAAATGTTTTATTTTTTATAAATTAAATAATATTTGCGTATGAAACTAAAGGGCCCCAGCTGCACATACAAAGAGCCGCATGTGGCTCGCGAGCCGCTGGTTGCCGACCCCTGTCCTAGTGGGATGCGGTAAGTAAAGACTGTGTAAGAACCTCCGAAGGAGGAGAATTATAGTCGAAATAATAATTTTGAATTTTTTGGTTTTTGACCATTTTGACCCCTAGGAGTGTAATGAGAACTTTTGACCCTTATTCATCCATGACCCTCATGATATCCTTTACATGATAGGCTATTTAAACTGACTAGGCCTAAAGTTCGAGTCACCCCCCAAATCATTTCTAAAGTCTTTACTTCCGATAATGTTCAAAAGAAAAAACAATGTTTTGCTGGATTTCCATCCATCCATCCTTTACAGCCTATAAAAGTTCACTGCTGAACCATAGCACGCCTCATAGAGAGGATTCTGTCATGGTTGCCACGCTTGGCAGGTGGGTTTTTTTATTATTTTAAGTTGTTATCAGAACGATGCTGCTGCCCATCTTCTGTTTTAGTTTTCCTATGTCGTCTCTTACAACATTCTTTCGTCTCCACTTTTATTGTTGGATTAATTACCTATTAATTATTAAGCAGGTTATATTGGATAACCTGCTTATCAAGGCGACATATCTAACAATGACACCGATGAAGTGGCATTTATTTTGTTGATTAATACGACAACTCATAAATATTCTTATATTATCTGAAAATGCCGATAAAATTAATTAGATACAACAAACAAAAATAAAATTTACATAAAATTAGATTTACCAATAAAATGTAAACATGGTTTACAATATTATATAAACCACACAAACGAAGGAATTTTGAACCCCATTGCTACCTGCGATGAAAAATGGATTCTGTTTTACAATCGCTAGTGCTCAGCAAGTTGGTTTAATCATGGTTCAGCACCTAAATGAAAATGTACCCCGCAAAAAGTGATGGTCATTGTTTGGTGGTCTAGAGTTGGTGTGATTCATCACAGCTTCTTACCAAACGGAATGAGTACTACTGCAGATATGTACTGTGAAGAACTGAACACAATGATGGAGAAGCTCGCACGTCTCCACAATCAGATTGGTCAATCGCTCATCCAAGCTGCTTCTGCACGATAACGCGCTACCTCATACTGAAAAACAGGCGGTCTCCAAGTTAGAAGAGCTGGGATTGGAAGCTCTCCGTCATCCACTGTACTGACCAGACCTTGCATCTATAGACTTTTACTTTTTCCAGAATTTGGATAACTTTTTGACGGGGGAAAATTTCAATACCCGAGAGGCAGTACTAAATGCCTTTAAAGAATTTGTTGCTTTCCTTAAGAAGGGCGTCGATAAACTGCCACTGCATTGACAAAGATGCACCGATTGCATGGGTGATTGTAGAAATAAAATAAAAAACATAGAAAAAAACTACGGTAACTTATTTCATAAAAAACGACAATTTCATAGGTAAAGGAAAGGACATAGAGGCTTGTTTTTACTATACAAACGGGCTTAAAAACAAATTCAAATTCAAGTAACCAAATTCAAATCGGTAGACTGTAAAATAGTCTAACAGCTGACGGCAAATAAACAGTCTAAAAAACTGTTCGTTCAGTCATTGCCTAGGCGTAATTTCTAGAATGTTTAAATAGTAACACCATCCTTTTAGATGAAATTATTCTTTTAAAGTTATATAGAACGATCTCTAAAGTAACCTATCTATTAAAATAGAATCATATAAATCCGTTCAACCACTTAACATACGAGTACATAAAAACATACTGGTCGACTATAGAACCTCCTTGTGTTATGACAAATAACGTGTACCTACGTGGTAAAGCCTTGCTGCAGCTATATTAGTAGTATAGTTGTAGCACGAATGGGTCGGTTCGACCGGGGAAGGACCACGTTCTCACAGAATACCAGCGTCAAATAGCAGCTTAACACTGCTGTGTTTCGTATGGTGAGTGTAGAGAACCGGAGACCCTTTTTACTGGAAAAGAGGCATTCAATCTTAGTCCTCACAGGTGACAACGCATCTGCATTTTGATTCGCAAACAAGGATAAAGGTAGAGATGTCTATGGGCCACAGCAACCACTTACCATCAGGTGGACTGTGTACCCATTTGTCACGCTATGCTCTAAAAAATAAGTATTTGCTTTATGTTTATTAGCTACCAGGAACCGAGATGATTTTATAAGTTTTCTGTTTTGATTAGGTAACCCTTAAATGATGATTGTTTGTTATTTTTGTAGTTATATTTGTAACTAGCTATGCCCCGCGGTTTCACCCGCGTCATCACGTGTCCGAGGTGCGCGACATGACCTAGTTCAAGCATTTTATAACGGCTAGGGTTTAAGCGTCGTTCGCGCGCCCAGTCAAGTATTGAATTATTTTTATTTTACATTATCTCTTAAACTATGCGTTCAAATAACATGGTTTAAAGAACAAAGTTTATGTTCATAAAATTGTCTTGATGATTAAGTAAATTTCATTCGTAAGGATAAATAGGCCATGCCTAATAATAACGCTCATAAATCACTTTTAAATTTTCAATATTTTTTGACACAAAATACCAAATTATGGCTTATGTATAAGAAATAGACACATGGTATTGGGGACTTTTTTTTAGACAGGGTTAAGGTCTATATTTTTCTAGAACATTGTATTTACGTATCCCTAACCATAACACCAGCGTACGCGGATAAATCATTTCGGGAGTGCTTTTTCTTCTGATTTGTTTAACAAATATCCATATTTAAGGCTAGCTGAGTAATATAGCTTAATGCTAGATAATGCTTATACTATTACACATGAATCTGGCTATAATATACAAAAATAATTTTTCAAATCGGACTGGTGGTTCCAGAGATTAGCGCGTTTATACAAACAAAAAAACAAAACACTCTTCCGCTTTATTATATTAGTATAGATATAGAAATAAAAATCCCCAGAATTACCTCCAATTCGAAGGAATTTAATATCTCCAATCGTTATGTGCAGATACGTTCTGCTTATTTGTATTCGGGACAGGGCATAAATATTAATAAAGGTTTTTAAACGGTTTTTTACGAAGCATAAGAAAGAATATTTATGTTGCAGAGGTGAACGGCAGAGTCGGGAAGGGTCGCCCTAGGCGAAAGTTTATCGATCAAATTGGCGATATATTGAAAATGGGCCAAATCAAGAGTACCTTTAACCGACGAGCGTGTATGCGTAGGTATATGGATGTGGAGGAAGCGAGAGAGGTCTGTCAGGATCGTGCCAAATGGAAGTCCATAGTCTCTGCCTCTGGGTGACAGGCGTGAGTGTTTATGTATGTATGTATGTATGTAAGAAAGAAGCAGTTTGATCGCATAATATTTATAGCAGGTAACTCTGGCGAATGATGATTTTATAAAAACACTAGAAAAAATCTAACTTTTTAAATTAAACGTCATTGGCCAATTTATTATAGCAATAACTTTTGTAAAAGGAAATCAAAATCTTGTGTTAGTATTAGTAGTTAGTTAGTAGTATTCTTTTATGCCTAGGGATTCGACTGGGACCGCCAAATAGCAGCAGTGCCTGCACTGTTATGTTCTAGTTTGAAAGGCATCCCACCTTTGTCATCAGGGGTGAAAACGCATCTGTAGCTTTTTTGAAATTGGTTGCAGGTGTACATGTATTCACTCGCAGTAGCCACTTGACTGTAAGTTTGTTTTTCACTACAGTTAAAAAAACGACCAAGACGCAATATTTTCCAGCCTATATTTGAAATTTATACAAGAATTCGGTCTTTAGTAAGTAACATCAGAATTACTATTACGCATTTCCCTGTAAAATAGATGTTTTAAAAATAAAAATGAAAATACAAAAATTATATATTTAGATAATAAACTTGCCATTATATGTACACACACTTGTGTGATTGAAATAAAATATTTTTATTTTTTTATTTATTTAGTATTTGCTGCTATAGGAATCCTAGGGTACAATCTAGATCAGCAGGGTTAGCACGGGCAGGAGACAATTTTATCCCCGGGGAAAGGAGAAAATGTTTATCCCCTCGCTTAGTTTTATCCACCCTTCGAGCATGGGCACACCGGTGGATATAATATCCACAGGAGATAAAATGGGAGATAGGCTTAGACTTAGATAGATTTTTAATGAATATAAACTTAAATCCACGATCAATAAACTAGGATAGAATTGTCCCTTTCAATTGTCAAAAAATCGTAATATTTTGTCTTTCATTTGGCTCCATGCTACGGACGGGGGATATATGGTATGTCTACTCGTTATGTCAAACGGGGATATACTACTCCCCGTTGCCGTGCTTTGGCATAAGGACAAGATCATTTTATCTCTTGTCAGTGGATATAATTGGGGGATAAAATTTTTGTCCCCAGCCCATGCTAGCCGTGCTGGAGGGGCTATTATGAATAATAATAGCACATTTGGAGAACGAATTGGCTGGCTCCCCGAAACTGACGTATATTTCAGATTAATACGATTGTTCTCGATATAAAGGAAGAACTCGTCATCTCAAACATCGTCTTGAGTGACAATCATATTCAAAATCCCCACATTTAATTAATTAAAACAAGCCTTGATGAGAGCTTTTTTGCTGTTCTTAAATAATGCAGGTCTTACTGGCACTATGGACTTGCGGTACCCACTTTCCAAGCTTCTTTATTTTTCCAGTTTGACGCAAATTAAACAATATTGTTTTGTTATATTATATTGAAAGCTGCTGCTAACTCTGGTTATACGTATAGGCCTGCACCTGCTCAAGCACACGTCAACGTTGAACGTCAAGTAACAATTGAATTCTAGGTACCTCATAGCTTTAATATGACATTAATTTGAACTTGGAATTCCAAGTCGATGCAAGATATCGAAGGACAATTGTTATTACTTCAAGAGTATTAGAAAAGTTGTAGTTTTATATGCACTATTAGAAAATGCAATACATATGTATGGACTTTTCAATACAAAACCACATATAAAATATATTCTATATTGTTTTAGCGAATTTCAAACTGAATTAGCCTTGTGTGCCCTCGTTTAATTTTAGTTTTTAGTTCCTTTATGTTTAATTTTGCACAACAATAAAAACAATTGTGAATCAAATAATGGTTTACAGCATATCTCTAAAATATATAAAAATGAATGTTTTGTTGTTGTTACGATGTAACTAAAAACGAAGTAAAGTGGTAAAATTAAAAATTTTGTACAACCGACTTCAATATAAATAAAATGAGAACATCATCAATGTAGTCGAAGTCAATTAATTACGAATTATTAAGGATAACTCAAAAACTACTGGCCAGATCTTGATCAAATTTATATGGGATTACATGAGAAGCGTACAAATAAAAAAAATGATCAAAATCGGTTCACCTAGAAAAAAGTTCTAAGGTAATAAAATACATAAAAATTCATTCGAATTGAGAACCTTCTCCTTTTTTTAAATCGGTGGAAAAAAGATTAGTTGTATTTGTTTGTATTCCTATATTTTCATGCTTTTGCCAATGATTTAATATATCAGTGTTATTACATTGCATAAACATATTTAGTTCAAATAATTAAGAATATAGGTTCGCCGTGTAGTGGCGGTCAAGAATATCCACTACCCCATATCCTCCCGTGGGTGTCGTAAAAGGCGACAAAGGGAAACAGGCGGGAGATGGGCAGCAGCATCTTCCTGATAATAGCCAAAATTATAATAAAAAAACTGCGGTTGCCAACCCGCTCGCCAAGCGTGGCAACTATGGCAAATACCCCCCAATGACAAAAGTAACAAAGAGACGGCCCCCAGTCCCCGGCGGCCCCGCTATTCCTGGCTACGGTGGCGACCATGGTAACGGCGGGGCAGGGGGTGCTAAGAATCTCCGGTGGAGGTTCGGTTGCCACCTAAAACGACTCGACCTGGCAACATACAACGCACGCACCCTGAGCACTGACGAGAAGATCGTGGAGCTGGAAGAAGAGATAGACAAGTTGCGCTGGCATATTATAGGATTAACCAAAGTCCGAAGAGAGGGGGAGGACACGGTAATTCTCGAATCCGGCAACTTGCTCTATCACCGGGAGGGCGACCATCTGTCCCAAAGAGGTGTCGGATTTATCGTCCACAAGTCTCTCGTTAACAACGTTGTAAAGATCGGGAGTGTGTCGACGAGGGTTGCGTACCTTATACTCAGAATCACCAAACGGTTTTCGCTGAAGGTCATACAGGTTTACGCACCAACCTCGGCACACCCCGATGAGGAGGTGGAGGAAATGTATGAGGATATCTCTAGAGCCATGCATTCCTCCAAATCCCAATATACGGTGTTAATGGGAGACTTCAATGCAAAACTAGGCACAAGAGAGAACGGTGAGCTGAAAGTAGGGAAATTTGGAATAGGGCAACGGAACCCAAGGGGCCAGCAGCTGGCCGACTTCATGGAGAAAGAGGGACTGTTTATGATGAACTCTTTCTTCAAGAAGCGGCCCCACAGGAAGTAGACCTGGTCGAGCCCCGACGGTTCGACAAAAAATGAGATTGACTTCATTATGACGACCAGACGACAACTGTTCAGTGATGTCTCAGTGATCGCGAGGGTGAAAACCGGCAGCGATCACCGAATGGTTAGAGGCACACTGAACCTAAATGTTAAGTTGGAGAGGTCTCGTCTGATGAAGTCAACGCTCCGTCCCCCTCGTGCTCTAATTCAAAGTCCCGAAACCTTTCAGCTCGAGTTACGAAACTGTTTTCAGTGCCTAGAAGACTGCAATGAAGTGGACGATATGAATGACAAACTCGTGGAAACTGTCCATGCGGTCGGAGGTAAGTTCTGCAAGACCCACCGCAGAAGAACACAAAAACTCTCCGATCACACTCTTAATCTCATGGCTGTTAGACGGGAGATGAGGCTACATTCTTCAACAGATTTGACAGCATACAGGCAACTGAACAGACAGATCTCCAAATGCATGCGGCGGGACTTACGCAACTTCAATACAGCTCGTATTGAAGAAGCGATCGAGCGGAACCAAGGCTCCAAAGTCTTTGCCAGAGACCTGTCTGCCAGAAAGAGCCAACTGTCAAGGCTTAAGACCGAATGTGGCAGCATCGTTTCCGGGGCACCTGAGATTTTGAGTGAGATTGAGAGGTTCTATGGGCAGCTGTACACGTCATCGTTGGAGCCACACGCCAGTGTGAGTAACGATCCAAGAGCGAGTCTTATCCGACACTATTCCGAAGATATCCCGGACGTCAGTCTGAGCGAGATTAGAATGGCTCTCCAGCACCTTAAAAACGGCAAGGCCCCAGGCGAGGATGGAATTACAGCGGAGCTTCTGAAAGCGGGTGGAAGACCGGTACTTGAGGTCCTTCAGAAGCTCTTTAATTCCGCCCTCCTTGGTGGCATTACACCGGAGGCGTGGAGCAGAAGTGCGGTGGTCTTGTTCTTCAAGAAAGGTGACAACGCTCTCTTGAAGAACTACAGACCGATTTCCCTTCTGAGCCGCGTCTATGTGCTGTTTTCGAGAGTCATTACGAATCGTCTCGCGCGCAGACTTGACGACTTCCAGCCTCCCGAACAAGCTGGTTTCCGAAAGGGCTTTAGCACCATAGACCACATACATACCCTACGGCAAATTGTACAGAAGTCCGAAGAGTACAATTTGCCACTATGTCTGGCGTATGTGGACTATGAGAAAGCCTTTGATTCCGTCGAAATTTGGGCGGTGCTGCAGTCCCTTCAGCGGTGCCAAGTTGACTGTCGGTATATCGAAGTGCTGAAGTGTTTGTACAGTAGGGCTACGATGGCTATCCGAGTACAGAACCAGAGTACGAAACCTATCCAATTGCAGAGAGGTGTAAGACAGGGTGATGTTATATCCCCGAAACTCTTTACCGCTGCATTGGAAGACGTTTTCAAGCTTCTGGACTGGAAATGATGCGGTATTAACGTCAATGGCGAGTACATCACTCACCTTCGATTTGCCGACGATATAGTCCTTATGGCAGAATCGCTGGAGGACCTAAGCACTATGCTCAATGATCTCAATAGTGTCTCCCAACGGATAGGTCTTAAGATGAACATGGACAAAACAAAGATCATGTTTAATGTCCATGTCACACCTATGCCGGTAGTTGTTGGGAGCACTAAGCTCGAAGTTGTTGACGAGTATGTTTACCTGGGACAAATAGTCCGACTAGGTAAGTCCAACTTCGACCGAGAGGTCAATCGACGAATTCAACTCGGCTGGGCAGCGTTCGGGAAGCTACGACACATCTTCTCGTCAGACATACCTCAAAACCTTAAAACGAAATTGTACAACCAGTGCGTGTTGCCAGTGATGACTTACGGAACTGAGACGTGGTCCTTCACTGCTGGCCGTATGAGGAAGCTCAAGGTCGCTCAGCGAGCTATGGAGAGGGCTATGCTCGGAGTTTCTCTGCGTGATAAACTTAGGAATAAGGATATCCGCAGTAGAACCAGAGTAACCGACATAGCCCAACGGATTAGTAAGCTGAAGTGGCAGTGGGCCGGTCATATAGCTCGAAGAACCGACAACCGATGGGGAAGAAAGGTTCTCGAGTGGCAGCCTCGTACCGGTAGGCGAAGTGTAGGGCGTCCCCCCACGAGATGGAGTGACGACCTGGTAAGACATGCAGGAAGTCGATGGATGCAGGTGGCTCAGGACCGTGCTTTGTGGCATTTTTTGGGGGAGGCCTTTGTTCAGCAGTGGACTTGTGAAGAGCTGTAATGATGATGATGATGATGATAGGTTCGTAAGTAAATGTCATAGATTGAAGATACGTCAAAGCAATAATCTAGTGACAATTTTTAATTTTGTGCATTATCGTCATGTGAATTCCTTTTAAAGGGGAAAGATAAATTACAATACTTAACTCGAACGTTAGTTTTATGAACTTTGTATTCGAGAATTAATGAACCAACAAAACCCATAGTAATACAGAAAAAATGCGTAACTCGAGTTCTTTTATAACACGATAAACTAAAACATCAAGTTTCCTTTATATTGCTTTGCTAAATTCATTCTATGAGTAAATAACTCTCTATCATATTAAAAATATTATATAGATATTATTGTCTAATAATAATATTTTTCTATGTTTATGTTCACATTGTAATTAATAACTTCGCATTATGAATGTGTTATTTCTATTTTCGTAAGACTTCTACACTTTTAAATTAATTACAGTTAATTTTCAAGCGATATTGCTAGATGCTGCTTGCCCATGTTCTGCCTCAGTCCCCCCCCCCCCCCCCCCCGCCTCTTATGACACTAGCGGGACGATATGAGCTAGTGGATTCTCGCCGCCACTTCACGGTGAATATACATCTACTCTCGTTCATGAATGTAATTTTTTCAATTATCGCCAATAAATATTATTGTGTAAATAAATTAGAAGAAGGCCATGAAATTCAACGATTTTATCAAAACTGAAATATGTTAATTAATACTTTCTGGTAACGTTCATGCAAATTTGCCTTAAAAAAAGAATACACAACATGTAACAAAAACCCTGTGGTTCCCGTTAAGTACGTTATCAGGATCAGTATTGAAACCTCTAGAAATAACTTTTTTTAAACTCGACCATATTTGCATACCTTAAGCGAAAGCGCAAGGTATTTGCATACCTTAAGCGAAAGCGGAAGGTATGTGCTACTATCGCCTAAAAATTAAGATTCCAACATTTTATCGAATAAAATCGTATCTAGCAATCATACTATACAAATAAATGATATAAAAAGCACATTGTTAGAAAGATAAATGATTGTTGAACTTATTAATAATTTTTTTAAATCTATTAATTGCTATTTTCAAATAAAAAGGGGTTTAAGTGACTTATGGTGTGAATTTATCAAGTCGCAAGGGTTGTTAACACGATAACTTTTGAAAATATTAATTGTTTAACTCAATCTATTTTTTAATCTCTTCATCTATCATGTGGGAAGCCACTGAATGTAAATGGCAGTGTAATTTTGTTTTGTTTAGCTATAATTAATATTTTTCGGCTCCGAAATGGTGAAATTTTCGTTGATTTGCTAGGCTCGTATATAAATTATTTCTGTAAATGGGGAGCTACAGCCACAGAGTAGTTTATTTTAGTTCGGCTTCAGTCGCCGTCGTGAGTGGACATTGTTTCGGTTGTTTGCAGCGGCTCAAAAAGATCGCTGTACAAATACACAATATTCGAATAACCAAATTTCTTAAATACTTGATTATAATAATAATGAAAGCTTTTTTATTACAATATTTAAAAGCACAGAATAAATAATAGTAGTACGTACTATAAGTAGGTAGTATAATTTTTTTTTGCCATGGGTGACATTTTCATGGTTTTCGAGGGTGTTGAAACCGATAGGGTTGTCGAAATGTAAATCCAAGATGGCGGCCGCAATAGGTATCAATTTTTTCATCATGGGTGTCATTCTCATGGTTTTCGAGGGTATTGAAGCCGATAGTGCTGTAGAAATGTAAATCCATGATAGCGGATAAATTAGGTACCAATTTTTTCATCATCGGTGTCATTTTCATGGTTTTCGAGGGTGTTAAAGCCGATAATGCTGTCGAAATGTAAATTCAAGATGGCGGCTGCAAAATATATCAATTTGTTCATCTTGGGTGTCATTTTTATAGTTTTCGAGGGTGTTGAAGCCGATAGTGCTGTCGAAATGTAAATCCAAGATGGCGGCTGCAATAGATATCAAGTTTTTCATCATGGGTGTCATTTTCATGGTTTTCGAGGGTGTTGGATCCGATAGTGCTGTCGAAATGTAAATCCAAGATGGCGGCTGAAGTAGGTACCAATTTTTTCATCTTCGGTGTCATTTTCATGGTTTTCGAGAGTGTTGAACCTGACAGTGCTGTCGAAATGTAAATCCAAGATGGCGGCTGCAATAGGTATCAATTTTTTCATCATGGGTGTCATTTTCATGGTTTTGAGGGTGTTGAATCCGATAGTGATGTCGAAATGTAAATCCAAGATAGCGGCTGAAGTAGGTACCAATTTTTTCATCTTGGGTGTAATTTTCATGGTTTTAGAGGGTGTTGAAGCCGATAGTGCTGTCGAAATGTAAATCCAAGATGGCGGCTGCAAAATATATCAATTTTTTCATCTAGGGTGTCATTTTCTTGGTTTTCGAGGGTGTTGAAGCCGATAGTGCTGTCGAAATGTAAATCCAAGATGGCGGCCGCAATAAGTATCAATTTTTTCATCATGGGTGTCATTTTCATGGTTTTCGAGAGAGTTGAAACCGATAGGGTTGTCGAAATGTAAATCCAAGGTGGCGGCTGCAAAGGGTACCAATTTTTTCATCATGGGTGTCATTTTCATAGTGTTCGAGGGTGTTGAAGCCGATAGTGCTGTCGAAATGTAAATACAAGATGGCGGCTGCAATAGATATAAATTTTTTCATCGTTGGTGTTATTTTCATGGTTTTCGGGGGTACTGATGCCGATAGTGCTGTCGAAATGTAAATCCAAGGTGGCGGCTGCAATAGATATCAAGTTTTTCATCTTGGGTGTCATGTTCATGGTTTTCGAGGGTGTTGAATCCTATAGTGCTGTCGAAATGTAAGTCCAAGATGGCGGCTGCAATAGATATCAATTTTTTCATCTTGGGTGTCATTTTTATGGTTTTCGAGGGTGTTGAAGTCGATAGTGCTGTCGAAATGTAAATCCAAGATAGCGGCTGCAATAGGTATCAATTTTTTCATCATGGGTGTCAGTTTCATGGTTTTCGAGGGTGTTGAAGCCGATAGTGCTGTCGAAATGTATTTAAACTACTTTAAAAATTCCGTATAATCATGTTATACGTAATTTTATTAATGCGCTTAAGGTATGCCCAATTGGTTTTACCAATATATTTTTTTATTTTATTAAAAATAGTATTTATTTTTTTGTGGTTTTATTTCCTCTTACTGACACTACCCGATGCTAAAGCTAAGTAAAGCGGGGTCTTTGACAATCCTTTTACTCCCCAGACAATGCAGAGGTAATAAAACCACATACGATTTGCATACAATTTTTTTAAATAAAATAAAAAAATATTATTCGAGTTTTTAAAAAAAGTGTTCTTTCTATACGTTTGAATTATCATCCTGATAACATACTTATCGGGAACCACAGGGTATTTGTTACATATTGTGTATAGTATCCGTCCTATTGCCGTTGGTTCCACATTTGGACGCTTAACTTCAAAAATAGCTTGCAGGTATATAATCTCTAATCTTAAGACAAAATTTCAGCCGACTCAACTAGGCTTTGGCACTAGAGGTGGCTGTGAGGCGGCGGTACATTCAGTGCGTACATTTTTAACAAACTCTGATGCAGATGTTCTTGTGAAAGTTAACCTTAGGAATGCTTTTAACTCTATCGATAGGGTAACCCTGCTAAAAGAAGTGCCTAACAATACCCCCGAAATGTATCAATACTTTTGGCAATGTTATAGTCAAAATACTAACTAAAATATTTTTAAAAATATTGACAATAATCTTAAAATAGCTCTAGAAAAAATTCTAAATTTTAGTACTGTTGACCGCCAGACCTAATATCAATATTCTTTACCCGGACGCCACGCGCATTTTTTTACCCTAAAATTACTATTCGGTTTGGAAAGAAGTGGCCAACAATACCCCCGAAATTTATCATTACGTTTGGCATTGTTACAGTCAAAATACTAACTTGTTTTACGAAAACTATGTTATCGATTCTGATGTCGTTGTTCAGCACGGTGACCCACTAAGTCCGGCACATTTCAGTTTGGGAATTCAACCCATTATTTCAAATTTGAAATCCAAGCTGAATGGCTGGTACCTGAACGACGCGACAGTACATTGGGAGGTAGAGCAGATGACGTACTCAGTGATCTTACTCATATTTTCCGAAAATTTAAAAATATTGATCTAGAACCAAATAGAAATAAATGTGAAATATTTATTTCCTAATAATTTATCTACTTCTCAAAGAGACATTTGAATTCAAAATTTCAATCATATTTCTCCAGGAATATAAACTGTCAGTACGGAATCACTATACCTGCAAGGTATCCCGTTGCGTTTCGATAATATTAAACCTGTTTAAAAAACAAAATTTTATCAGTTTTTACATCACGTTGATAAATTTTATAATTTAAACCACATTGCTCTTACTAATTTAAAATATTGTCTCCTTGTACCTAGTTTTACATACTTACTCCGCTCGACTACAGTCTAAAAATGTTCGGATATTTTAAAAGATTTGATAATAATCTTAAAATAGCTATAGAGAAATTTCTAAATTTAACTTTAAATTGTTGTATTTCAAATTTCAAAGATAAAGAAGCCTGGACTCTGAACTCTGAATTTGGTGGTATTGGTGTGAGAAATCTTTCTAGCGTTGCATTGCCTGCTTTCCTTACTTCCGTGCATATTGGCAATGACTTATGTAACATAATTTTAAATAATAAATTAGACCTGTGCTTTGCTATGGAGGCAGGGCAGACACGGCAAATGGCAAACACTCTGTCCCAGTGAAAATATTCTACTGGAAGTTAACCAACAAAAACAGTGGGATATTCCGTTGGTACAGGCCGTGCAGAAATATTTGTTTCTTAATTTCCATAGTGACCAAGATAAGGCACGCCTTTTAGCTGTTTTAACTAAGGAATCTAGTCACTCGTTACACGTTTTACCATCAAGTAATCTCGGCACATTACTTAATGGGGAAAGCTTGCGCATCGCCTTAGGAATCCGACTAGGAGCGGTGATTTGTTAACTCCATCAGTGCCCCTGTGGTAGCAGCGTCGCCAAGTTTGGGCTCCACGGAGTTTCATGTAAGAAATGTGCTGGTAGGTTTTCACGACACGGTTTTTTGAACGATGTCATCCGAAGGGCTCTTGTCTCTATAAATGTTCTCTCAGTTTTAGAGCCTTGTGAAATATTTAGAGACAATGGCAGGAGACCTGACGGTATGACATTAGTCCCTTGGGAGAGAGGTAAAGCCCTAGTGTGGGATGCTATTTGCGTAGATACTCTGGCGGTCTCTTATCTCAGAGGTACCTCGTTTAGAGCCGGGGCGGTATCAGAGACAGCTGGACTGAGTAAGTGGCGCATATATGAGTCTCTGAGAGATGACTACATATTTGTGCCATTTGCTGTTGAGACTATCGGTCCGTAGGGTCCACGTGCCGTGAAGTTCCTAAAGGAACTCCATCCGCGGCTGGTCGTTGCTGCTGGTGATAAGAGGGCTGGTTCTTTTCTCTTCAAAGGCTAAGTATAGCCATTCAGCGGGGAAACGCAACCAGCGTTCTTGGCACGATACCGCGGGGTGTAGGACTGTATGGTAGATAAGTTAGTTTACTAGTTTTAGTTTTTATTATTATAGTTTTTAAACTGAATTAACTTTAATATTAAATAAAAGAGAAAATTCCTGTGACAGACAGCATATCCATATAATTTCGTGGATGGCGTAAGAGACTTGGGGAAAAGAGTTATTTTAAAATAACCGTGAACATCGTGCCGGTTTCGAAAAGTCACAGTGAAAAATCACCATGACTTTGTCACGTTAGATAACTACTTGTAACATTAAAACAAATTATAACGTGACTTTCTATATATGCATTTTAGATTTAGTTAAATGTTAAAGTCAATGTTACAGCCTATTATACGTCCCACTGCTCTCTCATTTGTGATAGGGTTTTAGGGCAAAGAAATGTCCGCCGCGCCGCCCCAATGCGTGTTGACGTGTCTTCGAAATATTTCTATTACTTATTTCTCAGACATCCAGGTTTCCTCACGATGTTGTCCTTCACAACTGAACACGTAGTAAATCAGCACTTAAATTGCAATTAACTGTTTCATTGTTGCCGGCGGGGATCGAACCCGGGTTGTTCGCGTACTGTGAAATTTACAGCGAGCGCTAACCATCTGAGCTACCACGGCTCAGTATTAAGTTTTATTTCAATAATCGATTTTTTATTTCCTTTCTTACTATTATTTTTGAAATATACGAATATCACCTAACCTAGCCGATTAGGATGGCGGTTTTTCTAAAAAAGATCGGTTTGCAAATCAATTTGAATCGAAATCTGATTCTCATATAAATCGAGATTTAAAACATTGGTAAATCCAATTGAGCATGCCTTCGAATTAAAAATAACGTATAGCATGATTAAACGGATTTTTTAAAAGTAGTTTTAATACATTTCGACAGCATTATCGGCTTCAACACCCTCGAAACCCATGAAAATGACACCCATGATGAAAAAATTTATACCTATTGCAGCCGCCATCTTAGCTTTACATTTCAACAGCACTATCGGCTTCAACACCCTTGAAAACCATGAAAATGACACCCATGATGAAAAAATTGGTACCTACATCAGCCGCCATCTTGGATTTACATTTCGACTGCACTATCGGCTTCAACACCCTCGAAAACCATGAAAATGACACCCATGATGAAAAAATTTATACCTATTGCAGCCGCCACCTTGGATTTACATTTCGACAGCACTATCGGCTTCAGCACCCTCGAAAACCATGAAAATGACACCCATGATGAAAAAATTTGGTACCTACTTCAGCCGCCATCTTGGATTTACATTTCGACAGCTTTATCGGCTTCAACACCCTCGAAGCCCATGAAAATGACACCCATGATGAAAAAATTGATATATATTGCAGTCGCCATCTTAGATTTACATTTCGACAGCACTATCGGCTTCAGCACCCTCGAAAACCATGGATATGACACCCATGATGAAAAAGTTTATATCTTTTGCAGCCGCCATGTTGGATTTACATTTCGACATCACAATCGGCTGCAACACCCTCGAAAACCATGAAAATGAAATCCATGATGAAAAAATTTGGTACCTACTTCAGCCGCCATCTTGGATTTACATTTCGACAGCACTATCGGATCCAGCACCCCCGAAAACCATGAAAATGACACCAATGATGAAAAACTTGATATCTATTGCAGCCGCCATCTTGGATTTACATTTCGACTGCACTATCGGCTTCAACACCCTCGAAAACCATGAAAATGACACCCATGATGAAAAAATTTGGTACCTACTTCAGCCGCCATCTTGGATTTACATTTCGACAGCTTTATCGGCTTCAACACCCTCGAAGCCCATGAAAATGACACCCATGATGAAAAAATTGATATATATTGCAGTCGCCATCTTGGATTTACATTTCGACAGCACTATCGGCTTCAGCACCCTCGAAAACCATGAAAATGACACCCATGATGAAAAAATTTATATCTATTGCAGCCGCCATGTTGGATTTACATTTCGACATCACTATCGGCTGCAACACCCTCGAAAACCATGAAAACGATATCCATGATGAAAAAATTTGGTACCTACTTCAGCCGCCATCTTGGATTTACATTTCGACAGCACTATCGGATTCAACACCCTCGAAGCCCATGAAAATGACACCCATGATGAAAAAATTGATATATATTGCAGTCGCCATCTTGGATTTACATATCAACAGCACTATCGGCTTTAACATATGGAGTGTAGAGCAGAAGGAGGACCATCTCCTTATATGAAATGTGTCCCTAAAAACGCGTCCAATAAGGGTGGCGCTGCAGTAGCATAGGATAAATTTAAAAAAAAGCGCCAAAATTAATCAGAATAAGATGGGGAAATAAACAAGCACCGACCAATCCGCTTGGTTTTGTACTACGTAAATAGTTGAGGTTTTGTATACTGGTATTTTACTAACTACTCTAGTCATGAAATTTTTCAAATATTTGAATTCAGGTGACTTCACTCCGTCTACAACAGCTATCTTCATATCGTAGTTTTTCAGACGCCAGCGCTATTGTGGTAGGTTTTGGAACCTCTATTTTCAGTATATAGTGGGACACTTTTTCAACTTTCGCACCTTATAAGATGGTTCTCCTTCTACTCTACACTCCATACTTTAACAGAAACAGAAACAGAAACAGAAACAGAAACTTTTTTATTCAATATAGATTATAAATAATGCTTATTGAAAGTCACTCTTTTGTATAATTACCACTGGTTCGAAAAAAAAACCTCTGTCCTGGGAAGAACCAGCAAGAAACCCAGCGGGACTTTTTTTTTAAATAACAGCTTACAATGATGTATGTTACACAAATTAACAACACAACAAATTAGAAATATATTGGTAAATCCAATTGGGCATACCTTAAGCGCATTAAAAAAATTACGTATAACATGATTATACGGAATTATTAAAGTAGTTTAAATACATTTCGACAGCACTATCGGCTTCAACACCCTCGAAAACCATGAAAATGACACCCATGATGAAAAAATTGATACCTATTGCAGCCGCCATCTTGGATTTACATTTCGACAGCACTATCGGCTTCAACACTCTTGAAAACCATGAAAATGACACCCATGATAAAAAAATTGATACCTATTGCAGCCGCCATCTTGGATTTACATTTCAACAGCACTATCGGATTCAACACCCTCGAAAACCATGAAAATGACACCCAAGATGAAAAACTTGATATCTATTGCAGCCGCCACCTTGGATTTACATTTCGACAGCACTATCGGCATCAGCACCCCCGAAACCCATGAAAATGACACCAATGATGAAAAAATTTATATCTATTGCAGCCGCCATCTTGGATTTACATTTCGATAGCACTATCGGCTTCAACACCCTCGAAAACCATGAAAATGACACCCATGATGAAAAAATTGGTACCTACTTCAGCCGCCATCTTGGATTTACATTTCGACAGCACTATCGGCTTCAACACCCTCGATACCCATGAAAATGACACCCATGATGAAAAAATTGATACCCATTGCAGCAGCCATCTTGGATTTACATTTCGACAGCACTATCGGTTTCAACACCCTCGAAAACCATGAAAATGACACCCAAGATGAAAGAATTTATATATTTTGCAGCCGCCATCTTGGATTTACATTTTGACAGCACTATCGGCTTCAACACCCTCGAAAACCATGAAAATGACACCCATGATGAATAAATTGGTACCTAATTCAGCCGCCATCTTGGATTTACATTTCGACAGCACTATCGGCTTCAGCACCCTCGAAAACCATGAAACAGACACCCATGATGAAAAAATTGATACCTATTGCGGCCGCTATCTTGGATTTACATTTCGACAACCCTATCGGTTTCGACACCCTCGAAAAGCATGAAAATGTCACCCATGACAAAAAAAATTATACTACTTACTTTTAGTACGTACTACTTTTATTTATTCTGTGCTTTTAAATATTGTAATAAAAAAATCTCTTACTATTATTATAATCAAGCATTTAAGAAATTTGGTTATTCGAAAATTGTGTATTTGTACAGCGATCTTTTTGACATAGGTTATATGATCTTTACCATGAAAGGTCATATAATCATAGCGTCGAATTTAGGGACTATGTAAAAAAAATATTCAAAAATATTTAAAAGAGTGTGCTCCACAGCCAAGTCTTTGCATTTGAGCAATAAAATTAAGACAGCTTCTAATAAAATTAAAATGACATGGAGTATAATTAATAGCGAAACTGGTAAGATTAACTCTCGCAATTCAAACTACCAGTTAAGTGTTAATAACAAATTAACCGAATCAGATCAGGACGTTGCAATGGTTTTTGAGAAATATTTTACTGATATTCCGATATAAACCACTAAGTCACTGAATTCTTCTCCTGCGGTCGCCTAATCATTACTTAAACAAAATGTAAATGCGTGTACAAAGAATTTTACATTTCATAAAGTATCATCAAAAGATATTGTAAAATATTTTAAAACTATTAATGTTAAGAAAACTGCGGATCTGTGGGGGATTTCCGTTAAAGTTATTGCGTCTATAATAGATACAATCGCGCCTCATTTAGCTACTATTTTTAATACTAGTATCGAATCTGGTGTGTTTCCTGATTTAATGAAGTATAGTAAAGTAATACCTTTATTTAAATCTGGTAGTACATTAGACCCCGCTAATTTTAGACCTATTTCTGTACTACCAACACTTAGTAAGATTTTTGAAAAAATTATTCTTGATCAAATTTTAAATTTCTTTAATGTAAATAATTTACTTCATAAAAATCAATTTGGTTTCACAAGGGGTCGCTCGACAACTGATGCCGGTGTTGAGCTGATTAAATATATATTTAATGCATGGGAGAATTAACAGGATGCTTTAGGTATATTTTGTGACCTATCCAAAGCCTTCGATTGTGTTCACCATGAAACATTAATCAGGAAACTTCAACACTACGGTGTAAGAAGTGATGCTCTTAAATTAATTATTTTATATTTAAGTAAGAGAACGCAAAAAGTTGTCATTAACAGTATGAGTGCTTCCGGGTCGATGGTACAGATGGGCGTGCCTCAAGGCTCAATTCTCGGCCCCTTTCTGTTTCTTGTATACATTAATGACTTACCTTACATAGTAGGAGATAACCATGATATAGTATTATTTGCAGATGACACTTCTTTAATTTTCAAATTAAGTCGACAATTGCTAAAATATGACGGATTAAATAATGCTATATCTAAATTAGTAAATTGTTTCAATGTTAATAATTTGCATTTAAATGGCACTAAAACGAAATGTATGAAATTTATGACTCCAAATGTCAAACAATTAAATACTAATGTAATTTTAAATGGGGAGAAACTGAGTCTTGTAGATACCACCATTTTTCTTGGAATCACACTAGACGCGAAGCTTCAATGGAGCCCTCATATATCAAAACTAGCAAGCAGACTTAGTTCTGCAGCATATGCCGTAAAAAAGATTAGAAGTCTAACTAGTGTTGAAACAGCTAGACTAGTTTACTTTAGCTATTTCCATAGCATAATGTCGTATGGTATTTTGCTATGGGGACACGCAGCTGACACTGAAATTATATTTGTTTTACAGAAGAGGGCCATAAGAGCAATTTATGATTTAAAGCCTAAAGAGTCGCTGCGACAAAAATTTAAGGAAATTAATATATTAACTTTGGCCTCTCAATACATTTATGAAAATGTAATGTACGTACACAAAAATAAAAGTAGTTTTACAAAAATAAGTGATATTCATTCTGTAAATACTAGGAACAGACACAAGCTAGTAGTACCGGTTACTCGACTCCATCGAGTCAGTAATTAATTCTTGGGGCGATGTATACGCTTTTACAACAAAATTCCAGAAAATATACAAAATTTGACCTGCTCAAAGTTCAAAAACTTTATTAAACTAAGTTTGTATAAAAAGGGTTATTATAGTATTAAAGAATTTATAGATGATAATAACCCCTGGAAATGAGGTGATCGCTACCAAGCTATTGCATACGTTAAGCGAAAGCGCAAGGTAATGTTCTACTATCGCCTAAAAATTAAAATTCCAACATTTTATCGAATAAAATCGTATCTAGCAATCATATTATACATATAAATTATATAAAAAGCACATTGTTAGAAAGATAAATGATTTTTGAACCTATTAATAATTTTTTTAAATCGATTAATTGCTATTTTTAAATAAAAAAAGGGTTTTAGTGGCTTATGGTGTGGATTTATCATGTCCCTGTGGCTTGTAAACACTATAACTTTTGAAAATATCAATTGTTTAACTCAATCTATTTTTTAATCTCTTCATCTATCATGTGGGAAGCCACTGAATGTAAATGGCAGTGTAATTTTGTTTTGTTTAGCTATAATTAATTTTTTTCGGCTCCAAAATGGCGAAATTTTCGTTGATTTCGTTGCCTCGTATATAAATTGTTTTTGTAAATGGGGATCTACAGCCACAGAGTAGTTTAGTTCACAGAGTACCTTTGTATTAAGTTTAGTTCGGCTTCAGTCGCCGTCGTGAGTGGACATTGTTTCGGTTGTTTTCAGCGGCTCAAAAAGATCGCTGTACAAATACACAATTTTCGAATAACCAAATTTCTTAAATGCTTGATTATAATAATAGTAAGAGATTTTTTTATTACAATATTTAAAAGCACAGAATAAATAATAGTAGTACGTACTAAAAGTAAGTAGTATAATTTTTGTGTCATGGGTGACATTTTCATGCTTTTCGAGAGTGTCGAAACCGATAGGGTTGTCGAAATGTAAATCCAAGATGGCGGCCGCAATAGGTATCAATTTTTTCATCATGGGTGTCATTTACATGGTTTTCGAGGGTGTTGAAGCCGATAGTGCTGTCGAAATGTAAATCCAAGATGGCGGCTGCAAAATATATAAATTTTTTCATCTTGGGTGTCATTTTCATGGTTTTCGAGGTTGTTGAAGCTGATAGTGCTGTTGAAATGTAAATCCAAGATGGCGGCTGCAATAGGTATCAATTTTTTCATCATGGGTGTCATTTTCATGGTTTTCGAGAGAGTTGAAGCCGATGGGGTTGTCGAAATGTAAATCCAAGGTGGCGGCTGCAATGGGTATCAATTTTTTCATCATGGGTGTCATTTTCATGGGTTTCGAGGGTGTTGAAGCCGATAGTGCTGTCGAAATGTAAATCCAAGATGGCGGCTGAAGTAGGTACCAATTTTTTCATCATGGGTGTCATTTTCATGGTTTTCGAGGGTGTTGAAGCCGATAGTGCTGTCGAAATGTAAATCCAAGGTGACGGCTGCAATATATATCAAGTTTTTCATCTTGGGTGTCATTTTCATGGTTTTCGAGGGTGTTGAATCCGATAGTGCTGTCGAAATGTAAATCCAAGATGGCGGCTGAAGTTGGTACCAATTTTTGCATCTCGGGTGTCATTTTCATGGGTTTCAAGAGTGTTGAAGCCGATAGATGTGTCGAAATGTAAATCCAAGATGGCGGCTGCAATAGGTATCAATTTTTTCATCATGGGTGTCATTTTCATGGTTTTCGAGGGTGTTGAAGCCGATAGTGCTGTCGAAATGTATTTAAACTACTTTAATAATTCCGTATAATCATGTTATACGTAATTTTTTTAATGCGCTTAAGGTATGCCCAATTGGATTTACCAATATATTTTATTTTCCTGCGGCCAACCCTGTATGTAAGGCAATGTAAACAAGATAATTTTATGAACATTTAAATTATTAAGATTATCAATATATTTTGATAATTGATTTTTATTTAGATTGCCTCTTCTCTCAATAAGAATTATTAATGTGCTATTAGGGCAAAATTTACTAGCTAAAACTTTATTCATTATATGACTAAAGGATGCTCCTGGCATGCAATAATTACTAATCATATGTCCTTCTAAACAGTTATTTAACATCATGCCCAAATTTTTGCCAACACCCTTGCAAACCATGAAAATGACACCCATGATGAAAAAATTGGTACCTACTTCAGCCGCCATCTTGGATTTATATTTCGACAGCACTATCGGCTTCAACACCCTCGAAACACATGAAAATTACACCCATGATAAAAATTGATACCCCTTGCAGCCGCCACCTTAGATTTACATTTCGACAGCACTATCGGCTTTAACACCCTCGAAAACCATGAAATTACACCCAAGATGAAAAAATTGATATCTATTGCAGCCGCCATCTTGGATTTACATTTCGACAGCACTATCGTCTTCAGCACCCTCGAAAACCATGAAAATGACACCCATATTGAAAAATTGATACATATTGCGGCCGCCATCTTGGATTTACATTTCGACAACCCTATCGGTTTCAACACCCTCGAAAACCATGAAAATTTCACCCATTACAAAAAATTGATACTACTTACTTTTAGTACGTACTACTATTATTTATTCTGTGCTTTTAAAATATTGTAATAAAAAAATCTGTTATTATTATTATAATCAGGTATTTAAGAAATTTGGTTATTCGAATATTGTGTATTTGTACAGCGATCTTTTTGAGCCGCTGCAAACAACCGAAATAATGTCCACTCACGACGGCGACTGACGGCGAACCATAGATAAATATAAATGTAGCATGCTAATGCGGCGAACTGATATATACAGTAATCTATGGCGATGGCCAACTGTGTTAGTGAGTAAACTACTCTGTGGCTGCAGCTCCCCATTTACAGAAATAATTCTATACGAGGCTACCAAATCAACGAAAATTTCGCCATTTTCGAGCCGAAAAAAATTAATTATAGCTAAACAAAACAAAATTACACTGCCATTTACATTCAGTGGCTTCCCACATGATAGATGAAGAGATTAATATATAGATTGAGTTAAACAATTGATATTTACAAAAGTTCTAGTGTTTACAAGCCTTGGGGACATGATAAATCCACACCATAAGCCACTAAAACCCCTTTTTTATTTAAAAATAGGAATTAATCGAATTAAAAAAAATATTAATAAGTTCAACAATCATTTATCTTTCTAACAATGTGCTTTTTATATCATTTATATGTGTAATATGATTGCTGGATACGATTTCATGCGACAAAACGGTGGAATTTTGATTTTAAGGCGTTAGTAGAACATACCCACGCGCTTTGCGCTCGGCATGCAATATCGCTTAAAATGAATCTTCTTTGATTTATTTTCCGAGTTTGTATTTACACTACCAACAAAATACAATAAAGCAATAACAAATGTAACTTTTTTTTATTCAGTAATCCATTAAGAAGATGCGAAAAAAATTTCACGTCATTTCGCGAGTTTTTAAATAATTAAGTGAAAAACTGCAATTTTTTAACGTGTTTGCGTACACTCAGCTAACTGTAAATAATTTTATGGTCCTTATCAAAACAGAAAAAATTGAATCTCGATTTCTAGGGTGAAATATCGATTCACTGTTAAATATATTTAACTTCTTGTTCCAAAAAGATCGATTTAAAAATCGATCTTTTTGGAACAAGAAATCGATAAATCGATTTCAGATCCTCATGACTAGTCGGTGCACCGTTCTAGTGCACGCTACACGTACGCGTACGTAGTGGCAGCTATACACCCCCAATGAGGCAATATATGGGTAAGGCCTATGTTTAGCAGTGGACTTAAAATAGACTGTAACGGTAAGTGTTTGTTGTAATAGTATTATGATAAATGTAATAGTTGGAGAACAAAAGACGGAACATTTTGCATACCTTAAGCGAAAGCGCAAGGTATGTTCTACTATCGCCTAAAAATTAAGATTCCAACGTTTTATCGAATAAAATCGTATCTAACAATCATATTATACATATAAATGATATAAAAAGCTCATTGTTAGAAAGATAAATGATTGTTGAACTTATTAATATTTTTTTTAAAATTGATTAATTGCTATTTACAAATAAAAAAGGGGTTTATGTGGCTTATGGTGTGGATTTATCAAGTGCGGAAGGCTTGTAAACACTCTAACTTTTAAAAATATCAATTGTTTAACTCAATCTATTTTTTAATCTCTTCATCTATCATGTGGGAAGCCACTGAATGTAAATGGCAGTGTAATTTTGTTTTGTTTAGCTATAATTAATTTTTTTCGGCTCCAAACTGGCGAAATTTTCGTCGATTTGGTAGCCTTGTATGTAAATTAATTCTGTAAAGGGAGCTAAAGCCACAGAGTAGTTTACTCACTCACTCGGTTCGACGCACAGAGTACTTTTTATATACTGGTCAGTCGCCGTCGTGAGTGGACATTGTTTCGGATGTTTGCAGCGGCTCAAAAAGATTGCTGTACTAATACACAATATTCGAATATCCAAATTTCTTACAATAACCTGATTATTATAATAATAAGAGATTTTTTTATTACAATATTTTAAAAGCACAGAATAAATAATAGTAGTACGTACTAAAAGTAAGTAGTATAAATTTTTTTGTCATGGGTGACAGTTTGATGGTTTTCGAAAGTGTTGAAACCGATAGGGTTGTCGAAATGTAAATCCAAGATGGCGGCCGCAATAGCTATAATTTTTTTATGAATTAGGTACCATTTTTTTCATCATGGGTGTCATTTTCATTGTTTTCGAGGGTGTTGAAGCCGATAGTGCTGTCGAAATGTAAATCCAAGATGGCGGCTGCAATAGGTATAAATTTTTTCATCATGGGTGTCATTTTCATGGTTTTCGAGGGTGTTGAAGCCGATAGTGCTGTTGAAATGTAAATCCAAGATGGCGGCTGAATTAGGTACCAATTTTTTCATCATGGGTGTCATTTTCATAGTTTTCGAGGGTGTTGAAACCGATAGTGCTGTCGAAATGTAAATCCAAGATGGCGGCTGCAAAAGATAACATTTTTTTCATCTTGGGTGTCATTTTCATGGTTTTCGAGGGTGTTGAAGTCGATAGTGCTGTCGAAACGTAAATCCAAGATGGCGGCTGCAATAGGTATAAATTTTTTCATCATGGGTGTCATTTTCATGGTTTTCGAGGGTGTTGAAGCCGATAGTGCTGTTGAAATTTAAATCCAAGATGGCGGTTGAATTAGGTACCAATTTTTTCACCATGGGTGTCATTTTCATGGTTTTCGAGGGTGTTGAAGCCGATAGTGCTGTTGAAATGTAAATCCAAGATGGCGGCTGAATTAGGTACCAATTTTTTCATCATGGGTGTCAATTTCATAGTTTTCGAGGGTGTTGAAACCGATAGTGCTGTCGAAATGTAAACTCAAGATGGCGGCTGCAAAAGATAACATTTTTTTCATCTTGGGTGTCATTCTCATGGTTTTCGAGGGTGTTGAAGTCGATAGTGCTGTCGAAATGTAAATCCAAGATGGTGGCTGCAATAGATATCAATTTTTTCATCATGGGTGTCATTTTCATGGTTTTTGAGGGTGTTGAAGCCGATAGTGCTGTCGAAATGTAAATCCAAGATGGCGGCTGCAATAGATATCAATTTTTTCATCATGGGTGTCATCCGAATGGTTTTCGCGGGTGTTGAAGTCGATAGTGCTGTCGAAATGTAAATCCAAGGTGGCGGATGCAATGGGTATCAATTTTTTCATCCTGGGTGTCATTTTCATGGGTTTCGAGGGTGTTGAAGCCGATAGTGCTCTCGAAATGTATTTAAACTACTTTATAAAATTCCGTATAATCATGTTATACGTATTTTTTTATGCGCTTAAGGTATGCTCAATTGGATTTACCAATTATATTTTTATTTTATCTCGGCGGAACGCGGGTGCTCCGTGCGATGTTTAGGGCAGCGTTGCTGAAGTGAGTGATATTAGCGTAAATAAATAAAAATTCAATCGCAATGGCGTTGTTCAAAGATAGCATAAGAAAGTATATACACTTTCTTATGCTATCTTTGAACAACGCCATTTTTATTGAAAACAACTTCGCCATAATATTCACGATATATCGAAATTATAACATAAAACGTAATTTTCGCACATTGGACTGTGTGATTATTTATAGTAATAACTCACAATTTATATTTCATTTTCACTTCCTTCTGACTATTTTATTTCATACGTGAAACAAAATAAAAATTGTAACGAGAAGAAATATTAGCTGAAAATTTACCTTTTATATAAAAAAAAAATAATCAAAAAACTTTCTTTTTTACCTACTTAATTGTTTTAAATTAAAGTTGCCTCTTGCACTCACGCGGCGAAGAAAATAGACTTAAGTATATGAAGTAAACGGAACGGTAAAGGCCCAAACTCGTTATTTGAAGTACATTCTCTTAATTAAGAGACAATTTAGAAGAACTTTTTTTAACAAAACTAATTCTTTTAAAATTTGTTGTATAATTCTTATAAATAACACGTAAAAAGGAATTGTTCAGAGCACTCTTATCTGTTGTTCTGAGTAAAGGTAGTGATTATATATTCTGTGGTTCTAAAGAGTCCCTTCTAAACATTACTATACTCTTTGGCGGGGTTTATAAAATTATCACGGGTGAGATGAGACCACGATATTTTCGCCGCGGGGGAAGCCGATGTGGACCGGCGGTGATTGACAGCTTTAAAATATTAAATAAAAATGCTACGTTGTTAATATCATTATCTAAAGACAAATTCAAAGTGAGTATTAAAGTATTTATAGGTTTTTTTACCCAATCGTTACATAACATAAACACTCACGCCTGTCACCCAGAGGGGTAGGCAGAGACTATGGAATTCCATTTGGCACGATCCTGACACACCTCTCTCGCTTCCTCCACATCCATATACCTACGCATACACGCTCGTCGGTTAAAGGTACTCTTAATTTGGCCCATTTTCAATATATCGCCTATTTGGTCGATAAACTTCCAATCGTTACAATATATAAAAAACGTATTATATACTTTATAAAAATGATTAACTTTTTGATTGATATTAAAACATTCCGTTAGTGGATACACAATCATCATTCATCATCATTACAGCCTTTCATAAGTCCACTGCTGAACATAGGCCTCTCGCAAGGAATGCGATAAAGCACGGTCCTAAGCCACCTACATCCATCGACTTCCTGCATGTCTTACCGGGTCGTCGCTATATCTAGTGGGGGGTCGGCCTACACTTCGCCTACCGGTACGAGGCTGCTACTCGAGAACCTTTCTTCCCCATCGGTTGTTAGATCTTCGAGCTATATGGCCAGCCCACTGCCACTTCAGCTTACTAATCCGTTGTGCTATGTCGGTTACTCTGGTTCTACTGCGGACATCCTCATTTATAAGTTTATGACGCAGAGAAACCCCGAGCATAGCCCTCTCTATAGCTCACTGAGCGACCTTGAGCTTCCTCATACGGCCAGCAGTGAAGGACCACGTCTCAGATTCATAGGTCATCACTGGCAACACGCACTGTTTGTAAATTTTCGTTTTCAGGTTTTGAGCGTTTCCCGAACGCTGACCAGCCGAGTTGAATCCGTTGAATAACCTCTCGGTCGAAGTTGGACTTACCTAGTCGGACTATCTCTTCCAGGTAAACATACTCGTCAACAACTTCGAGCTTAGTGCTCCCAACAACTACCGGCATAGGTGTGACATGGAAGTTAAACATGGTTTTTGTTTTGTCCATGTTCATCTTAAGACCTATCCGTTGGGAGACACTATTGAGGTCATTGAGCATAGTGCTTAGGTACTCCAGCGATTCTGGCATAAGGACTATATCGCCGGCAAAGCGAAGGTGAGTGCTGTAATCGCCATTGGTGTTAATACCGCATCCTTTCCGTTCCAGTAGATGGAAAAAGTCTTCCAAAGCGGCGGTGAAGAGTTTCGGGGATATAACGTCACCCTGTCTTAAAGCTCTCTGCTGTTGGATAGGTTTCGTACTCTGATTCTGTACTCGGATAGCCATCGTAACCCTATTGTACAAACACTTCATCACTTTTAAATACTAACAGTCAAATTGGCACGGCTGAAGGGACTGCAGCATCGCCCAAATTTCGACGGAATCAAAGGTTTTCTCCTAATCCACATACGCCAGACATAGTGGCAGATTATACTCTTCTGTCTTCTGTAAAATTTGCCAAATGGTGTGTATGTGGTCTGTGGTACTAAAGCCTGTTCGGAAACCGGCTTGTTCAGGAGGCTGGAAGCCGCCAAGTCTGCGTGCGAGACGATTCGTAATGACTCTCGAAAATAGCACGTAGACGCGGCTCAGAAGGGAAATCGGTTTGTAGTTCTTCAAGAGAGCGTTGTCGCCTTTCTTAAAGAACAAGATTACCGCACTTCCGCTCCACACCTCCGGAGTAGTGCCACCATGCAGTACGGAATTAAAGAACTTGTGAAGGACTTCAAGTACCGTTTTCCACCCGCTTTCAAAAGCTCCGCAGTAATTCCATCCCCATCTGGGGCCCTGCCGTTTTTAAGGTGCTGGAGAGCCATTCTAATCTCGCTCAGACTGACGGTCGGAATAGTATCGGATAAGACTCGCTCTTGGATCGTTTCTCACACTTGCGTGCGGCTCCAATGATGACGTGTACAGCTGCCCATAGAACCTCTCAATCTCACTCAAAATCTCAGGTGTCCCGGAAACGATGCTGCCACAATCGGTCTTTAGCTTCGACAGTTAGCTCTTTCTGGCAGACAGATCTCTGGCAAAGACTTTGGAGCCTTGGGTCCGCTCGTTCGCTTCTTCGATACAAGCTGTATTGAAGTTGCGTAAGTACCGCCGCATGCATTTGGAGATCTGTCTGTTCAGTTGCCTGTATGCTGTCAAATCTGTTGAAGACTGTAGCTTCATTTCCCGTCTAAAAACCATGAGATTAAAGAGTGTGATCGGAGAGTTTTTGTGTTCTTCTGCGGCGGGTCTTTAAAACTTAGCTCCGACCACATGGACAGTTTCCACGAGCTTATCATTCATATCGTCTACTTCATTGCAGTCTTTTAGGCACTGAAAACCATTTTGTAACTCGAGCTAAAAGGTTTTGGGACTTTGCAATAGAGCACGAGATTTGATACACAATATGGTACTTATATTTTATTTATTCCCTCTTCCCTATTTTAATGGAAAATAAAACATTTCATTCCATTTTAATGGAATGGAAATCGTCTTCATCTTTTATTCAGTTACTAAAATACTTTATAACATCAAAACATTTTCAATTTTGTATAATTACTTTTCTCGAGATGCTTAATCGAGTTTAGGTGTCGCTATTTTCTCGACTCGAAATCGAAGCTAGCAGTGGAGACATTCCACCTCTACCTTCTTTTTTATTCTTCCCGTCACATTTAGTATAATTTTAGTATTTGCACCATTTTCATTGATATAAACATCTCTGGCAAAAATATTGTAAAAACGATCAGTTAAATAAGGTAAATTTGTCACTATAATAACAATAAAAAAATTACAATATAAATTTTTTGTAAGTGATATGATATTGTGTAATGAATGTAATTTAGACGATATATGGAATAAGCGCAATTAAATGCTTAAAAAGTGCTAAAAAAGTTAAAAATCTCTAGATTAATTTGGCTTTGAGACTATTTTATAGAAATAACAAATGAGCACTACCCACCTTATGGCAAGTGGATGATGTGGACTATAAACATCATCTATCCTCCATTGAGAATCAAAATCTAAATGCTGGAGTAACCCCGAGGACTAAGATGGAAAGCCTTGTTATTGGTAAAACGGTAGCCAGTGCTCGTCATTCACTGCACGAAGCACAGCAGCATGATTCCATTTTAAAGCATAATTTAAACAATAATACGGCAGCAGCATGTGGCAGTAGATACTCCTAAGAGGTGTAAAACGCACTTCCCCATATATTTTCGTGGGTGTCGTCCTAAAGGGTGACAGAGGGAAACTATAAGAATAGTATATCAGCCTACGAGGCACGTGGGTTTTCAGTATACCTCAATACCGAACTTCCTCCGCAAACGCAACAGAACTAGTTATCGGCTGTTGCAAATTCATCCGCGTTGAAATTTTGACGCCAACTTGACCAATGGAGAATTACTACCGCTGTAAATTAATTTATCCCAATCATCATTACAGTCAACCACAAGTTGAATTGCTCTCAGGAAGATGATGGTGGACATCTTCTGTAGTAAATCATTTCTTATATCTACGCGAATAGTACACATTGAATTAAACAAATCTTATGGATTTTATCTAGTTTAACTATTTTTACTTATTTTAATTCCCGACGTTTCGGGAGCTTTATAGCGCCCTAAGTCACAATTTATGCCTACTTATCTTTATTATTAGCTTGTGAATATTGATTTTTGGTCGATTTATGCACACACACTGCACTACACATACTGTATACATTCCGGGAGCGTCAGTGCATCAATTCAACCATATGTGTACGCGAGGTTTTTGGTGCGCCTACAATTACTCAGGACAAAAGTCATCATCTTACAATTTGCATGACCGGTTCACTTCCTTTAAAAAAATATTTATTTATATATTAAATAGATGTACTATTTTATGTATAAAGTAAATACCACGCTTAATTTACATAGCCACAGACAACATCTGGTATAAACCAGAACAAGCAAAGGAATAATTCGCTTCATAAAGGTTATTGTAGTAACAATAAAGGCAAGAACATTATATTTATTAACATCTTAATTAATAAGTTATTTACGTTGTGTTAAATCATCATTATTACAGCCCTTCACAACTACTCAATTCGACTGTATGTTTTTTTTACGTGTGTTACCTCAAAACTTTTACTGGGTGAACCTATTTCGATGATTCTTTTTTTATTTGAAAGCTAGTGCTTCACATGTCATCCTCATCATCATCATTACAGCCATTCATAAGTCCACTGCTGAACATAGGCCATCCCCAAGGAATAACACAAAGCACGGTTCTGAGCCACCTGCATCCATCGCCCTGCATGTCTTACTTCAACTTACAACCCGTTGGGCTATGTTGGTTACTCTGGATCTACTGCGGATATCCTCATTTCAAAGTTTATCAGGCAGAGAAAACCCGAGCATAGCCCTCTCCATAGCCATGGGGGGATATTTGCCATATCCCCCCTATGACTGTGTTTAATATAAATACTTAATAGGCAAATTTCAAATACATATTTTAGCAATCCATGCGTGCATGTTTATGTTAGATTTATTAAAATAATTCCTTATCATCCTCGTAAGAGTCTATTAAAGTCCACTGCTGAAATTGACACGAGGCGGACCTCTATCCGGAATTTTCTTTGCAAACGTGCCATAACTGTGACATTTTAGTTTTAGTTGATGTTTTAACGGGTACTTGACCATCGGCGGGTTGCTGCTGCTTTTATAGGATAAGGGTGACAAACGAGCAAAACAGACAAAAAATATTAGCAATGCTGTTAACATTTCTAATATTTCTTTTAAACACTCCTGGTAAGCTGAAAATGCTTGTGTTAGGAGTGGGATTCGACCCACAACCTATTGAGTTTGCAGTTCCCACCCTGCCATTAGGTTACTGTCGCTTATTACACTGTATTCTATCTCATTATCTTGCAGGCTAAATCTTGAGATGTATAATATGTTTCTCCCATTTTAGTGTCGCTTTTTAGTTTCATCGAGTTTCAAATCACAACGATTCTAAAGAAGATTTCATTTCAAAAATATTGTTTATAAATAACCTAATAAAAATTTTTACGACGCACTCGTAAGTTCCCGAAAACGACAGAAATCTCTCGTTTAAGTTTAATTAAGTCAATCACTCATTAAAATGAATTGCCAATAAACGTACCTTCAACGAAACATTGTTTGATTATGAGCGATATTAAGTTCGTTTACCAATAAAATTGTTGTTTTCTAATATTGGTTTAGCCGTGGAAAGGAAAAGGCGAGATCACCCGCCGGACGAGTTGATCAATTCGGAGGAGCCATCAGTTCTACGTCCTGTGGTAGTTCGGATTGCGTCGTGTGGTAGTTCGGAGCTTGTTATATGCAGGTTTGTACGGAAACATATCTATGTATAGATAGATAGTGTGATTTAGGTTTCGGTTGTTGTCTATCACTTTTTGATATACGTAGGCGCGACGACAAAGCCACAATATGACGTCACATCAACCCCCCATTCAGACCAAAGGTTTGCGAGAATGCCGTGAAGTAGAGGAGAGATTACTATGTTACTGAAGTTATATTCGTTTATACCTTTAGGTTTAAATTTAATTTCGAGCCCGATGGTGTTGTTCTAATCTAAATTTAATAGTCTCGGATTTCAAGCGCCCTTGGCACGGATAAATAGCGACGAATTACTATTTGTTCCTCCCAGGGCCCAGGAATAACGATCGAATAAATAAATTAGAAAGATTTCTTGAAATCGAATCTCATAGTATAACATCATATTATAATAACTGTTTGAATATTCTGTGTGCGCTTGCACGCTTGTGTGTTTAAATATTCAATGTTCAATATTTTTATTGTCATGTTGTAATACAATTTATTACATTCAATTAAATATCTTAGAGCCCCGTTAGGCGTATCAGTACAGTCGAGACAGGCCAAATCTACATTTTCATATTCTCGTATTTATATCACTTTATCAGAATTCTTCACAAAAATTGCTTTGTCTTAAATAATTCTATAAATACATAATGTATAACAAGTTCCAGTATTTAACTGAAAGATGAAATTTTGACTGTGACCATAATAGATCTTGTTATATATTCATAATAGACACGTTGTTTTCGAATGCAAATTTGATATAAGACTTTTACAAAGCTAAGCTCATAAAAATGACTGGCCACTTTGCACCTGTGTTCGAGAATAGTAAAACCAGTTTTAACCATTAAACAGATTGGGTTTACCAATAAGCCTCTTAGCATGTTTTTTCATTAAGCTCGAAGCTGCTAGGTAGCATTTAGCAGTACCGGCCCATATATGGTAGTAATACTCCATGCTTCATCGGACTTGCTTATTATAAAGGATAAGCAGCTGTTCCAGAGTGAAGTATCACCGCAATTTTCTAAGGACACCTAACTTCCTTGTAGCTGCTTTGACCTTGGACTTAATGGACTTGAACTTAATCTTAGAGGCCCACATAGAAAGTCAAAGTAAAAATATATTTATTTAAAATAGGTCTTTACAAAGCATTTTTTGAAAATCAAATAAGCTGCGTCATCGTTATAACAAGTCCCTGCTTTAAGAGACCTTGTCTGAAGGAGCGGCAAGAAACTCACAAGTAGACTATTTATCTCCCAACAGTTCCAACTATATACATATACTAAGAAAATCTAAGAATGTTCATTATGTCTAGGCATTCTTATTTTTTTTTAATTTTCATTTCATTTACTTTAGTCTTTTTATTAGAATATTACATGCGCCTTGAATTTACGCAAAAGTAGTAAATCTTATAAGTAAGTAGCGAATCTTGTTTGAAATAGTTATACATCGACCCAAATATAAGCCGTTAATTTTATGCAGCCTGTACTTTGGAGCACCAAGTTTAGGTTTATTTAAGTTATGAACATCTTTCGTGTTATTAAAGTTATGAACATCACGTGCAGCAACAGTTAAGATATTAATTTCCTTGAAAAGAAAAGAAAATAAGGTGATTGCTTTGGTCTGAAAACGTATGGGTAATCAGACCCGTTTAGGCACTTTTCTGTTGTAAATAAATTCTATCATCAGCTGCCGATCCTCACAACAATAATGCAAAGGACAACATCATTCATCATTACAGCCTTTCATAAGTCCACTGCTGAACATAGGCCTCCCCCAAGGAATGCCAGAAAGCACGGTCCTGAGCCACCTGCATCCATCGACTTCCTGCATGTCTTACCAGGTCGTTACTCCATCTCGTGGGGGGTCGACCTACACTTCGCCTACCGGTACAAGACTGCCACTCTAGAACCTTTCTTCCCCATCGTTTGTCGGTTCTTCGAGCGATAATGCAAAGGACATAATACTTAAAAATTGCTATAATGAACCAACCTTGTAAAATTAAAGCTATCTGTGCCAAGCCCGATCGAAGGCCTTCGCAATGTCCAAACTAAAGGTCGAGGCTTCCCTATTGGACTGTAGTGCCTCCGCCCATCTACGAGTAAGGAAAGCCAGAAGATTACCAGCTGAGCGACCCCGACGAAAACCGTACTGGCGGTCACTAATCAGCTGGTGATCCTCAAGGTACCTCATGAGTTGGCAAACTGCCAATGGTTAAATGGTTAATAATGGTTTCCATTATTTTGTAGAACAAGAAGGTGATGGCGCTAGGCTTGTAGTTGGATGGGTCTAAGCGGTCGTCTTTTCTAGGGGTTTTCCACGAGTTCCATCGGAAAAGACGCATTAGGACCGGTGCCAACTCGGAAGTACATGTCTTCAGCACAACGGGAGGGACTTCATCAGGCACACTTGACTTATCGGCGTCCAAGGAGAAGTGTGCTTTGTGCACCGATTGCTGTGTAAACCGTACATCCGATATGGAACACTCACACAGCGGAATGGTCAGCGGTGTGTTCCCCCTGTCATCGAAAGTCGAATTGGACGCAAAAAAAGAGAGCCTAATAGATCGGCTTTCCACTTTGCACATTGGGCCAGTGAGTCGTTCTTTTTCTTTTTCTGCCTAGAAGTCCGTCTGGATGGATACCATCCCCCTACCATTGCATTCATTGCTGTACTCTGGTCCATTTGGTATAGAGTGCCAGAATTATTTAAGAATATGAAACATTCTACGAGGGGTGCTCAACGTATTCTTAGTATGGGTATGTTAGAAAAAAAAAATAAAATTATGAAATATTTTTTATTATTCAATATTGTCTCCCATGACATCAATACATGTAATTGTTCGTAAAAAAGAGCTTTTCTATTACCTTGAAAGAATATTCTTCGCCTTGGCCTGAAAAATGCTCATTTACAGTAGACTATGGTTTACAGTAGGTGGTTATTTCCTCAAACCAGCAGTCTCGTAGGAGAGCCGCGCCGTTTGAACCGCTGCGTTGTCATGAAAAAGCAGCACTCCCTTGGTCAACTTTCCTCTTCTCTTTTCTTTTATTGCTTCTATTGAACGGCATAAAGTGGCTGAATATTTGTCTGCTTTGATGGTTTCACCTTTTTTGTGTTTTCGATCAATAGTATTCCTTCGGAATCCCAAAAAACTGTGGCCATGGTTTTACCGGCCGATGGAGTGACTATGAGCTCCTTGCAGTATGGTGTGTATGGTACGAACGGATAGGTTAGTCATTTGTGCTAACATATTAATTTTTACTCTTGCATCTTCTATAATACTAGTTTTTGAATAATTTTCACATTTTCTTCTGTAGCCGCTGTGATTGGCCGGTCCAGGTAGGGGTCATCTTCGATACTTTCCCGGCTCTTTTAAATTAATTTGACCACTTCTTTACGCTTGACATTGAAGGAGCAGAGTGTTTGTAAACGGCCACTATTTCTTCATGGATGTTTTTTTAAGTTTTTCCTTGTTTAGTGACGGTGTTCGATTTTTTTCAACATTTTCGAGTCAGTCATTCCATTTTCTATGACTGAAGATTACGTAAGAAGCAATGAAGTTATCGAGACGTGAAGTTATCAAGACGAAATTTCATATTAATATCGGGATTATATAGATATTTTTTTAATTACTTATATTATTGGCAAATCACCCTAATACCGAGAATACATTGAACGCTCACGCCCTCGTATATCATATTAATTATATTTGAATATACCCTCTGAAGCAATAAGCATACACATTGAGCTTTGATCCAATTACAACAGAGAATACAAGTAGAAAATCGCATTCAAGTGTACTGTAAATATATTCTACAAATTACTAATTGTGTATTGTTATATGGTACAATTAGAGTTAATAATTTAAGCAGAGATTCTTAAAACAATAGTTAATTTTATATTTGTAAGAAATAAAAATCTAAACATTCATCTTTGTGTTAATTTTTGTTTATTTATTCATTGCAGCCCAAAAAAAAACTACTACTAAACATAGTCCTCCCATAAATTACCACATTGGGGGGATATTGGCCGTTACTGGCATGGTGGGCTGCCGTAATTGGCAACCGCGCTTTTATATTATTCTCAGTTGTTATCGGGAAGATGCTGATGTTTGTTTCCGGTTTAATTTCCCTCTGTCGCCTCTTTGCGACACCCACGGAATGATATAGTGTAGTGGGTTATTTAGTGATTTTCTTAATTAAATAAAGTAAAACAGCCAAATGTACGTCGTTGTCGTGCGTTCGTTGGTCACTTTAGTTTTAAACCAAAGTTGTAAAAAAGGGAGAGGGATGCGATCATTGCATTGGTTAGGGACCTCTACATGTTCTTATCCGGCCCTACACGCGTAAGCGCCTAAGCGCGTCGGTATGTTCTATAAGGGCCTAAAAATTAAGATTCCAACGGTTTGTCGTATGAAATCGTATCTAGCAATCATATTGTACATATAAGTGATATAAAAGGCACATTGTCATAAAGATAAATGATTGTTGAACTTATTAAATTTTTTTCTTTAATTTTCAAATTTAGTCGACAATTGCTAAAATATGATGAAGTAAATAATGCTATATCTAAATTAGTAAATTGGTTCAATGTTAATAATTTGCATTTAAATGGCTCTAAAACGAAATGTATGAAATTTATGACTCCAAATGTCAAACAATTAAAACTAATGTAATTTTAAATGGGGAGAAACTGAGTCTTGTAGATACCACCATTTTTCTTGGAATCACACTAGACGCGAAGCTTCAATGGAGCCCCCATATATCAAAACTAGCAAGCAGACTTAGTTCTGCAGCATATGCCGTAAAAAGATTAGAAGTCTAACTAGTGTTGAAACAGCTAGACTAGTTCACTTCAGCTATTTCCATAGCATAATGTCGTATGGTATTTTGCTATGGAAAACACCATACGACACTGAAATTATATTTGTTTTACAGAAGAGGGCCATAAGAGCAATTTATGATTTAAAGGCTAAAGAGTCGCTGCGACAAAAATTTAAGGAAATTAATGTATTAACTTTGGCCTCTCAATACATTTATGAAAATGTAATGTACGTACACAAAAATAAAAGTAGTTTTACAAAAATAAGTGATATTCATTCTGTAAATACTAGGAACAGACACAAGCTAGTAGTACCGGTTGTTTGACTCCATCGAGTCAGTAATTCGTTCTTGGGGCGATGTATACGCTTTTACAATAAAATTCCACAAAATATAAAAATTTTGACCTGCTATAAGTTCAAAAACTTTATTAAACTAAGTTTGTATAAAAAGGGTTATTATAGTATTAAAGAATTTATAGATGATAATAACCCCTGGAAATGAGGTGATCGCTACCAAGCTATTTCTAATTTGTTGTGTTGTTAATTTGTGTAACATACATGATTGTAAGCTGTTATTTAAAAAAAGTCCCGCTGGGTTTCTTGCTGGTTCTTTCCAGGACAGAGGTTTTTTTCGAACCAGTGGTAATTATACAAAAGAGTGACTTTCAGTAAGTATTATTTATAATCTATATTGAATAAAAAAGTTCCTGTTTCTGTTTCTGTTTAAATTTATTAATTGCTATTTTTAAATAAAAAAGGGGTTTTAGAGGTTTATGGCGTGGATTTATCAAGGCCGCAAGACTGCAATAAGTATCAATTTTTTCATCATGGGTGTCATTTTCATGGTTTTCGAGAGAGTTAAAGCCGATAGGGTTGTCGAAATGTAAATCCAAGATGGCGGCTGCAATAGGTATCAATTTTTTCATCATGGGTGTCATTCTCATGGTTTTCAAGGGTGTTGAAGCCGATAGTGCTGTCGAAATGTAAATCCAAGGTGGCGCTGCAATAGGTATCAATTTTTTCATCATGGGTGTCATTTCCATGGGTTTCGATAGTGTTGAAGCCGATAGTGCTGTCGATATGTAAATCTAAGATGGCGGCTGCAATAGGTATCAATTTTTTCATCATGGGTGTCATTCTCATGGTTTTCAAGGGTGTTGAAGCCGATAGTGCTGTCGAAATGTAAATCCAAGGTGGCGCTGCAATAGGTATCAATTTTTTCATCATGTTTGTCATTTCCATGGGTTTCGATAGTGTTGAAGCCGATAGTGCTGTCGATATGTAAATCTAAGATGGCGGCTGCAATAGGTATCAATTTTTTCATCATAGGGTTCATTTTCATGGTTTTCGAGAGTGTTGTAGCCGATAGTGCTGTCGGAATGTATTTAAATTACTTTTAAAATTCCGTATAATCATATTATACGTAATTTTTATAATGCGCTTAGGGCATGCCCAATTGGATTTACCAATATTTTAATTTAAATATGTTTCCTATCGAGAATATTAGTAACTTGAAAAGCATGCCATTTTATAGTCCCATGAAATGACAGCATCCGATGGATAGTAGACTAGAAGAAGCTTGAGAATTCTTTCTGATCTATACTAACAGTGAGAAGCGGCTTAAGTACTAGAAGTCTTACAATGCATAAATTAACTACCCAAGACCTAACCTAATTTATGATCTTATTAAAGCCCATTAAATCTAGTTATATGTTATTTGTTCAGTTTTATAACGTTGTAGTATAACGTTGAGTTATACAAACAAGCCTGCATTCTATCTGAGAGTAAGTACTTTTTACATTTTATGCGCATTTGCAACTAACTCTAAACAGATGGCTTCGCTATCGCTGATGAGGACTAAGACAGAATGTCTCAAAACTTGCATCTGAATCTTTTAATTATTTTGGTTTTAAATCCTTCAAACCGGATTACGTTATTAAAAATATTCGATTTAAGGTGTCCGTATTTTTTGATTTCAGCACATACATACACTATCACAAACAAAACAATATTAGTAAACAATATATTTACAGGCTATGACGTATTCCGTCTCAGTTCTCAAAGGTGATAATTCATCTCTAGCCTATTTAGTTAAAAGATAATTGTAGTTGACATGGGCTGCAGAATGCATTTGCCGTCCTCAGATAGAAATTCAAATTCAAAGGCGTTCAATTGCATAGAATATGTGTTAAACAAAGGTGTTACATAATTAATGTTGAAAGTTCACCTGTTTATCATATTCATGTTATTAAAAAAATATTTACATTTAATAGTATTAAAATTACATACATTTGATTTAAATACAATTAAATTAAAGTCTACTCTCTAAAGGGGCCATCATTTTTAACAAATACTTACTTTGTAAGGCATTTTTCTTTTGCATTTATTACGTAGATACTAATATAATGTATGAAATTGGTCCCTTTTCATCGTCCTATTGAACAAATCATTTCACCTCGTTTCTTGGTCTCATTAGTATTAATAAGTAAGGTAAGATGATACATTTACTTTATTTTTCAGATTGTTTGACATAATATTATTATGAAAAAATTAAAAACATAAAATGTTAATAAGTTGTCTAAGAATATCAAAGAAGTCATATTCTAAATGAATTAACAGCATTTGTAAACATATTGATTTTATACATTGATTTCGAAAAATAAATTATTTTACGATAGCAAGGGCCTAATATTCAGCTCTATCAGGTTAGCGTTTAAACCGGCCAAGTACGAGTCGGACTAGTGCATGAAGGGTTCCGTACCATCTTATGTTATGTCATCACACGCGTTTCTAGTAGCGGCACCCCCTTTAATTTTTAATTTATTTTAATTTTTGACGTACGGACAGACGGTCGGACGGACAGCGGTGGCTTAGTAGTTGAATCCTGTTTGTTACCCTTTTGGTACGGAACCTTAAAATCGAGTTTTTGCTATCGTCACGCCAAGATAGCAATGAAATATCTACGTATGTAATTATTCAAAGCAAATATCGAAATAACCATTAAAGGACACGGTCCAAAATTGTATGAAGCGTAGGCCTAGTTTGTACTAGTATGGAAATAAATTAAAATAAAATATTAAACCACTTTTGATCATTCAAATCCACGAATTTGCCTTAATTTCAGTGGTATTAATATTTTATTCTCGCCAAAAATGCAACACGAATGGCGGATTGATGTCGTTTTGATTTGATGTGAGCTGTCATCTCTGAAATATATCACCTATAGCCTATCAGGTAGATTTATTATATAAAATAGTAAAAATGTCTCGAAACTAGTAGGAAAGTAGGGCAAAAAGTTATATTTTTTGATCAAAACACGAATAAAGTATATTATAGTTTGTGTATGTGCTTTTTTGGTCTTAAAACAACTAACGTTCTTGTTGATATTTGCATATCATAAATGCAGTTAAGGGAAAACAAATGTAAAAAGTACTACCTAATTCCAGACAAGAAGATTGTTGATATAAGTCAACAGTGCCTACGCACAAAATTATTTCATTGCATTAATTAGTGTGTACTAATGCACACTTCAGTGCCAGGGGTATCCAGGACTGTTTTGTTTTACATGCGGAAATAAGGTTAAGGTGTTTTCTTAATTTTTATAAAAATTTGGTGCCAAATAGCTCAAAGCCGAGATTATATGCGAAAAACGGGTAAATCCGTTTCTCTACCCTTAAATATCCACCCTGAGGTACTATTTTATTGCACTAATAATAAAGAATATATTTAACTTAATTTACCTTAGAGTGGCTTTTTTAAGGTGGATAAACAGAGTAATCCTGAATACTAATTTCTGTTCAGGTATATGTGTTTATCTGGGCTGCTGAAGTGCTAAGGTACAATCATAGATACTATAATTTATTTGTTATAATATGGTACATTACAGTTGTTACAAAACAATTCGCATCCTAAATACTCTGCCGTTTCCGGCGTACAAATATTTTCATATAACAGGTCCTTAGCGTGTCAGAGTATGCCTTGAGCCTTGACAGACATTTAAAGCCTGGATAATGTCATAACAAAGGTTAACAGTCCTATGAATTATAGAAAGTGAAACATTAGGTCAATCATGTTTTGCACACTTAAGGTAATATAAATAAAACAGCTTAAATTTTTTATTTTTTATTTATTTATCCTACTTCAAAATCCTCTCTTACTAAAATGCCATCCAGAATTGAGGACGGTGCAGTTATTTAATTTTGATACCGAGCCCAACACAAATACCAGACAACGGTCATTATGTGGGCAGCAACCCACTGTCTGTTGTCCAGAAGTGCAACTATGTGTGCACAACAACCCACTGTCTGTTGTCCAGAAGTGCAACTGCAATAATAACCTGCAATCATCTCATCCCAACTTGTCCCTTGTCTTGCCAACAGTATATATGTATAATAAGCTCTGCCCGAGTGATGGCAAAATTTTATACGGCCTCTTAAAACAAGTCTTGTTGGGATGATATTAATTGGGTCACAACTTATCTGCTACCCAGTGTTCGTTAACACCAAACATACAATATACTGATAGTATTGGCATTAGGGCGCTAGAGGACATTTTCATGATTTGTGCCGACAGATAATTTTGTAATACGTTTGCAAAACATTGTGAACCATCTAGAACAAAACAATCTTATTTTAATAAACTACCTATATTGCAGAAGCGCATTTTAAACAGTGCAACATGTTTTAACAGGTGAACTGAAAGATAATTACATCATATTAAGATTTTGCAGCAATTATGAACTTATGTAGAAATTAATAATTATTAACAGATTACAGATAGAAGCATGTCATTCAAATGCGTTTAATATCTTAAGGAAACATCTTTCTTTAGTACATACCTTCTGACTGGTTCAAAATGTGATTCTACAGAATACAGATGTCCGATATCAACAAAATCAAAATCTCACGTAAATCATTAAGTCCATTAAACAAAAGCAGAGTCAAATAAGTAGTAACTGATCCAAAGTCCAAACAAAAACCAAATCGCCAAAGAAATCCACAATTAAACACATTCACAATTAAACACAATAAAACAAGTTCAGAATTACGCAACCAAGCTCGTCTCTAGTATATATACAGCAATATACAGTAAACTATGCAAGCTCGGAATAAATAAAAACATCATTTGACAGAAATGACATTTGACAAATAACCGTGTCTTTTTTACTTTTTTATGACTAGGGGGAGGGTTTATTTACCACCTTGTAAAACCATCAAAAACTTGGGATTGCATTTTTATTTTTAGCAAATTATTTAATTTGGTTTATTCTCTCATTTTATTTTTAACAAAATCCCTGAATTTTATCTCTTTTTTACGGTATACTGTACATAGACTGGCCCAGAAATGTACCGTCTCCTTTGTGTCAAATAATATACAATGTAAGAACAAATAGGATAATCTGAGAATTGGCCGCACAACAATATACGGTTTTTATTCATAAGATATTGTGGTGAATTTTATTGCTATAATAAAATAATGTAAGAAATCGCATTATTTTATTGATACAGTTGAATTACTCTCCTTCAGTATTTTTCAATTTTTTGTAGCAGATTTAAACTTTCTTTGTTTATATCTATTTTCCTACTATATTTCTTTCTCCTATTGGTTGTGGAAATTCTACATTGGAACTGCACTCAATGATTCCTCCTCACCCCTTCCTTCCATTATCGATTGTTAATACTAGTGGGAAATTACATTCTTTTGTTGTTGAAGTTTGACGAACTCAAACAAAAATATTTGCGAGTTTAAACGAACTCACAAATATTTTTGTGTGCTTTGAGCAAAGGATTGGAGATCATTAGTTTTCTCAGTAGGTACATGTCTTTAATGCAACGAAATTTAATAAAAACGAAATTAGCTTCTCTTAATCTAACGACGAGGTAGTTGGCACCATCATGTTGAACTACAGCGTTTCTTACTATTTAGCAACGTTGCATGTGGAAGGTTCGTAAAGTAAATATACCATGTTTTTTTAAAAAAAAATTATAAAAAGTGTATATACATAAAAGATTAAACTTTGTATAGTACAATAAAACTGTAATATTGTTAGTTTTTATAGGTGATATGGACTTTTACTGCTTTTTTATGCTTATCTCTATAAAGTTTATTTTGAACAAATGCAATAATTTTTAGCCGCTTGATATTTCAACTAAATATAAATTACAAATGAGAAAAAGAAAGGTCTGAGAAATCTTTGAGTTTTTTCAAATTTAAGCTAATGTTTCATCAAGGTATTTGATGTAAATATTAAATAATCGCGAAAGCAGAACTTTAAAAACTGTACATACTGTAAACTTTAATAGTGTATACTTTTAAAGCAATTGCAAGGGCGTTCGTGAAAATACGTCTTGCCATTTGCACGTTCTTTATTTTTTCTCCCTATATAGATATTGCTAGGCAGTTGTGTTTAGACACAGTGAAATATTTATGAACTCGAAATATATATTGCACTATTTTTGAATTTCATTTTTATGTCCACTATCCAAAATCCACTACAGGCCATCACAAAATCACATCAAGTCAAGTCCGCTGCTGAATAAAGGCCTCCCCCATAGATCGCCACTAAGTATTAATCTAAAGCACCTGCATCCAGCTAACTGCTTGTTTAATTACGTTCTCACGTATGCAAAATCCTTTATTGACACCACAAGCCACAAAAATAAAAGAATTTTAAAATATCGCTGAATAGCCACTACATTCAGACAATCAACAAATTAAAGAAAAAATTGAATTTTTAGGCAGCAAGAGGTGGTGTAACTATATGATAATAAACTTACATGGTAATTAACCCGTGAAGTGGCAAAGAAAGAGGCAACAGAGGGAATAAGAAACAGAGAGATGGGTAGCAACATCTTAACATTAACAATAGTAAGTCAGTGCGTTTTATTGTCTTCGGTTATATCAGCACTTTCCATCAGGTGTGATAATTGTCAAACCACTAGCTTATAATATTTATATACTACAAATGCCAACACGCTTGAAGCGAGATAACGAATAATGTCCTCCGGACCGAATTTCGGCCACGGCCGCCAGCCTCAACGGAGACCAGCCATCGGCACAGGACAGGATTATAGTGCCCAAGTGTATGCCCAAGCACAGGTGCACTCTCTATTCCTTTACTCTCATAGTCCGATGACACACCCTTACTCAAGCACACACGCACGCTTAATTATTAGTTGATAAAAAATTGTGTAATCTATATTGGCCTTACTTATGAAAACGCTATCATCATCATCATTATCATCATTACAGCCTTTCACAAGTCCACTGCTGAACATAGGCCTCCCCCAAGTAATGCCACAAAGCACGGTCCTGAGCCACCTGCATCCATCGACTTCCTGCATGTCTTGCCAGGTCGTCACTCCATCTCGTGGGGGGTCGCCCTAAATTTCGCCTACCGGTTCGAGGCTGCCAATCAAGAACCTTTATGATTACGATTGAAAACGCTGTATGATTACCTAAATGAATAAATAAATATTTAAAGTGTTACCAAAAGTCTAGTGCTGAAAATAGGCCTACCGGATAGATTGCCTCATAGGGTTGGCTCCATCGAACGATATAGGGTAGTGGATGTTCTTACACCATCACTACGAGGTTTTCGGAACATTTGGCAATAATTTAGTAATGGTTTACCTTTCACGTAAAGAATTATGTGTAATATGATTGTAATTAATAAGCTTACAAATAATTAAACTAATTTCTTCACCAAAAAACCATAATAACACGTATGTGGCTTATTAAGTTATTTACTTGATATTCAAATTTAAATAAAAAATATCGTTTTGTCATTTGCTTATCACATCTAGATTTTGCAAGAATAGATTCACCTGGCCATTGATTACATATCATCAAGGAGTATACCTTGCGATGTACTACGATGTACATTGCTGTTATGCATAAAATTATTTAAATATGCTTTCTGTCAATGGGCTGCCAAATCAAAAATCTTGTTAATTGAAAACCAACTTACTAAGCCTCCGCTGTCCGTCCGTCTGTCTGTCAGCGGGCTGTAACTCATGATCCGTAATAGGTAGACAATTGAAATTTTCACAGAATGTGTTTTTCTGTTGCCATTATAACAACAGTGGTAAATTAAGCATAGGAATGACTTTCAAGTAGTATTATTTATCATTAACATTATTTGTATTTGTGTTATCTTTCCGTCCGAATACAATCTGGGCGTCTTCAAGGCAGGAGTGAATAGGCTTTTGTTACGCTAAGACAGTGCGATTTACCATCTAAGGCTGCATCACCACTTACTATTGTATGAGGTGGGATGATTGTCTAGCACTGGCTTATAATGAGTTAAAGCAATCTATATTGGATAAAAAAATATTTTCTTATTTCTGTTTTAACACAATTTTACTAGGATTATGGATATTAGGAACAATGCAGATAACAATCTTAAAACTTATAATTTTAATAATATACATATTAACACGTTCATGCTACGTCTACGCATACCATAATAGTCAACTTATAGGCCGTGGCGCATGATTACTCCATACAAAGTTTGAGGACGTCCATACTCGTATCGCCGTATCACAAACAAAATATTGCATATGCCTTGTCGGTAACGTCAGTAAGCGATGACGTTCAAGGACGCACCGGTATATTGCTAAAATTATTATCCATCAAAGGGGCAACAACGTTTAGGTACGTCTATGTTACCAGCCGGTCTGTTCCGATTTGTGGGTATTTTAGACCTTACAGATTACAAGAACGTCGTTAAACGTCAATGTCGGTACACGTTCTGCTTTCATCTCTAGACAAGATCCCTACACTATATTCAACAACGTTTAACAAAGTCAACGTTGGGACACGTTCTGCTTTAATCTCTAGTCAAGATTTCTACACTATATTGAACAATGTTTAACAACGTTAACGTTAGGACACGTTCTGCTCTAATCTCTAGACAAGATTTCTACACTATATTGAACAACGTTTAACAACGTCAACGTTGGGACACGTTCTGCTTTAATCTCTAGACAAGATTTCTACACTATATTGAACAACGTTAAACAACGTCAACGTTTACAGCCGTTCTGTTACTAGTTGTCAAATATTGATACCATGATAAGAAAGCAGCGTCAATGCACGTTGACGTTCATAACTGTTGTTCCACAAATATCTAGTAGAACTTAAAGTTTTGGGAAACAACGTTTAATTACTCCAACGTTACTTGACGGTCTGATCATAAATCGCTCATCGTTTCCTGACGTTGACTTTGATTTATAAAAATAAAATAATAAACAGGATTTGATATGGAATAATACTCAATAATCATCAGTTTTTGTTATATATTTTTAGAAAATCAACTATTTTTCAAAAATTACCTTCATATCACATTTTGTGTCAATATCTACCCTCTTCTCGACTTAATTGATAATAATTTAGGTGCAATTGTCCATAAATTTCTTCCAAGTTTTAGTTTAATAAAATTTACTTTTACTTCCTATCCTATGTGTGAGTAACTTTTTCAAATTTTACGCTACTATCACAAGATCGATCAAATAATACTATGGTAAGTTTGGTTTATCCCATAGAAGAAACGAATTATTTCTCAAAATAAACAGTTTCTCACTAATATCTTATCAATAAATTACCACTATAGCACAATAACAATCAGTCTTACACAGTTTTGGTATAACATTGTTAGCAAAAAATTATAAAAATTATAAATACTCTCTTACTTTTACCTAACTATCATATGAATGAGTAACCTTTTAACATTTTACGCTACTATCACAAAATCAAATAATAGTTTGGTAAGTTAGGTATGTTCTATAAAAGTAACAAATTATTTCACAAAATTAACAGTTTCCCGCTTCTATCTTATCAATAGATTACCAGTATAGCACAATAATATTCAGTCTTACACAGTTTAGCAGATTTAGTATAACAATCGTAGTAACAAATTATAAAACTTCTAAATACTCATATGCATGATACAGTTATACTTATTTGATATCACTCTCATAAAACGGAACAAAATAGATAAAAAAGCATTATACTTCTTTGTGCCACTCTTCGAAGCAAAGAGCACACAGTGCTGGCTTTTCAGGGCAACCTTTACATCTCAGGCAAGTCTCCCTTCTCACCTTTTTTTTCGTGCACATCTTGCATTTCAAGTACTTTGATGTTTTGTTTGAACCCTCTTGCACGGGTATTTTCTCAGGCCAGTGACCATGGACTATTGAGCTTCCGACGTCGTCGTCAATGGTACTGACTGGAAGTGGCAATAAATTAGCTCTGATTCTTTTGTCATATTTGCTGCGAGCTAAAATCACTTGCTCTGCTGTTAAATCTGCTGGTAAGTCCAACAACAAGTCTTCGAATCAATTCCTCTCGGAAAAGCAAGAAATCACAATTGGCTTGGCAGTCTTTTTTGAAAATAAAAAATGATTTCCGTACTGCGACATCCAACAAGTGGAACATCATTTTTTTATACCACCGGATTGATTTCCTTGGTGAGGAGTAATATGAGATCATTTGATCTGCTCTATCAACTCCGGACATGTGTTGATTGTATTCTGCCACTTCTGCGGGTTTAATTTTTCTTTGTTGAAATCTGTTTTGTACTTCTATAAGCCGAGGATGAACTGAAGTTGTTACCATGAGAACTGGTCACTTGTCAACCCATTTTGAAACATAGACCTTATTTTTTCGTACCAACACATGTTGATTCTTCTTGAGTTTTTTCTTAATGATATCTTTGGGATTATCTTTTCTGTTTGAACGTAAGGTACCTGTGGTGTGAGTTTTTAAGTCAACTAGCTTTTGCGAAAGTGTTACGGAATTGTAATAATTATCCATGTATAATTGATGTCCCTTCAGCAAATATGGCCTCATGAGACGAAGGACGATCTTTTCAGATTTTTTGCCAGTTCGAGCAGTTGTGTCTTTTCCGGTGTACATCATTATATTTAAAACATAGCCATCAGAAGTTGTCAACTCGAAGAATTTGATTCCGTAACGTACTTTTTTGATCTATATATATTGTCTGAAGGCTAGGCGGCCTCTAAATAAAAGCAAAGATTCATCCAAACTTAACTGTTTGTATGGCTTATAGCACTCCATGAAGCTCTTGGTAATAGCATTAATAAATTTTTCAATTTTATCTTTTCCTTTTGAATCTAAATCTGATACATAAATACATCTCAAGATTTGCTCAAATCTTCGAGCGGACATCACATAGTGAAAAATCGGGTGATAATACAGTGGGTCAGAATACGTAAAATTTTTGCGTTTTTGAGGAATTTTGATTTGACCCATAAGCAAACATAATCCAAAAAATTTCAAGATTTCTTCCCGGTTTGTGTCCATAAAGTTATAGCTATGTGAGTTTCGAGTAGTACGTCTTGTTTTCTCGCATAGTGCTCGCCCGTACGTATTAGTACATGTTACAATGTAGTCTACAATACTAGGATTAAGAATTTTATCAAATATTTCCATAACTGTCATAGCTGGGTTGACTTCAAACTAGACACCTGCTGAACTTTCATCAAACTCGAACGAAGGTATGTCTGTGTTCGTGTGTTCCCAATCATAATTTATCAGTGAAGGAGTGCTTGGTCTGCAATTAGTCGCTGGACTTATCTCGGGGAGTGTGTCAGGCACGGAGTTTCTTTCGGCGGCCTCTGGGTCCAGCACATGACAGATAGAAGGGTTGCGTTGTACAAATGCTTCCCAAAGCAGAGCAAAACAGATGGACTGGTAGGCGCAGAATTCGTTTCGGCAGCATCTCTTTCCGGCATAGGAGAGCCGGACAAGCCACGCTCTGCAACTACCTCCAGTGCAAGTGTGCTGGCCGGAGTCGGATATCTTACAGTAGCGTTTAGTTCTGGTGGTGCAGAAGAGCTAGGTGAGCGGCACTGCGTAGTTGCGTCCCAGTCCAGGGCAGGAAGGTTGGCTGGCGCGGGATTTTCCTCAGCAGCCTCCCAATTTGATGCAGACGAGCTAGGAGAGCGGTACTGCGTAGCTGCGTTCAGGTCCAGGACAGGTAGGTTGGAAGGCGTGGGATTTTCCTCAGAAGCCGTTGGATCCGATACAGGAGAGCCAGGAGTGCGGCGCTGCTCAGCTGCGTCCAGATCTAGGACCGATAAGTTGGCAGGCGCGGGATTTCTTTCAGCAGCTGCTGGATCCGGTGCAGGAGAGCCAGGAGAGCGGCGCTGCGCAGTTGCGTCCAGGTACAGGGCAGATAATTTGACAGGCGCGGGATTTCCCTCAACAGCCTCCCGATCCAGTGCAGGAGAGCTAGGAGAGCGGTGCTGCGCAGCTGCATCTAGGTCCAAGGCAGGTAGGTTGACATGCGCGGGATTTCCCTCAGCAGCTGCTGGATCCGGTGCAGGAGAACCAGGAGAGTGGCGCTGCGCACCTGCGTCTAGGTACAGCGCAGGTAGGTTGTCAGGCGCGGGATTTATCACAGCAGCTGCTGGACCCGGTGCAGGAGAGCCAGGATACCGGCGCTGTGCAGCTGCGTTCAGGTACAGGGCAGATAAGTTGTCAGGCGTGGGATTTCCTTCAACAGCCTCCCGACCCAGTGCAGGAGAGCTAGGAGAGCGGTGCTGCGCAGCTACATCGAGGTCCAAGGCAGGTAGGTTGTCATGCACGGGATTTCCCTCAGCAGCTGCTGGATCCGGTGCAGGAGAACCAGGAGAGTGGCGCTGCGCTGCTGCGTCTAGGTACAGCGCAGGTAGGTTGTCATGCGCGGGATTTCCCTCAGCAGCTGCTGGATGCGGTGCAGGAGAACCAGGAGAGTGGGGCTGCGCAGCTGCGTCTAGGTACAGCGCAGGTAGGTTGGCAGGCGCGGGATTAACCTCAGCAGCTGCAGCAGCATGGTCCTCTTCAGCACCTTGAATTTGTGGATTAGTATGGGAGTGAGTGCCTTACTTCGATATGTGAATAAATTGAGATATTTTCTAATACTGCAGGATCGAGTTGCACTGAAGAGCTTTCAAGATTTTCTATATTATTTAGCAGTGCCTCAGACTCTAACGACATAGTGTCGGTACTCTGATCTGCACTGGCGATCTTAGGTTTTTTATATCTTGATCCTACAGAGGAACTCTGCCCCTTCTTTTTCTCTTTTTACTGTCAAATATACTCTCATCACTAGATTCTGCCGATATCGAATTTGTATCATCCTCATTGTCATCGCTATCACATACGTCCGTGCACTCGCTAAAGCCTTCGGTTCGATCGTCAGAATCAGAGCTGCTACTTACACTGCTTTCAGAGTTGCGTTTACCATGTGACCTCGTTGCGTTGTCCTTGGAACGGTTCTTTAGTTGTTTCTTTTCACGTTGCTTTGTGTGATCACTAACAGTGCTAGTGCTATTTGTATTATCATCATATCCTGGATCATAGTCGTTATCGGAACCATACTCTCCATCATCACTAAATGGATCTGGTGTAGATGGCCTTGATGAAGAATCATATTGAAACAACTTCATGGAAGCATTATTACTAATTTGGCGTGATTTTTCCACCTACAACAAAAAAAATAACTATCATCTTATTCAGGACATAAAATTAGAACATATGCGTACATTTGAGATTTTTTTCAGAAAAAAACTAAAAATATAACTTACGGAATGAGTTTTCCTTGATATCCCACTTGGTCCAGCTTCACATTTTTCTTTACAATCTACTTCAATTACTTTTTTCTTAGATGGCTTCTTCTGGCCTCTTTTGCTATTTCCCATCTATAAAATTCAAAAATTGCAGCATATATACTATAATGCACTCATAACAACTATCACCATATGCTACAAAACTATAGAAAACGAAAAAATAACTTACGATTACTTTCTCAAATGCACGGTCTGCGAGGGTTTTGAAGCGTAAAACGTGGGTCACTGTACCGGCGCGCACGACTGGCAGTATGGCGACTCTAACCAAAAACAACGTTTGTCGACGTTGTTAATGTGTGTGTAGGTACCTATCAATGTGTGTGTGACTTATGTTCAAGTAAGAAAAAAACTAATGTATGGTAGCGCTAGAACTTTGAAAATTTGACATGATGCGGCGCAATGACGTAGCTACCTAAAGATTATACAGAGATTTGACGTTACTAGCCGTTGTGCTTAGAAATTAAAATTTTCTTAGGACGTGATTAGACTATGTGCGTCATCGCGAAGACATCAGATTGGACGTTCTGTAACGTTGTTAGAACGAAAGTGTTAAGTATGGACTACCTATGCTTGCAAATTAATCAAAATCAATCAATAGTATTCAGGTCAACTTGAGTTGAAAATATTTAAGAGTCAATAAATGAGCGAAAGGATTAGAAAGTTGGGTGTATGATTCGCAAACATTTCAAAAATTAAAACAATAGGAAAAATCGTTGCACTATGTAAACAAACTGCACAAATATAAAAACAAAGTAATTGTTCTTACCAGTTTAGCTACTATTTTCTATTACCACAATGAAATTAAGATTTCATTTTGGATCCTTGTCAAGAAAAACCAGCTCCCTTGCGCATGCAACTAAAAAGATAAGGTTGTTAATTGATGTAGATACTGTAATATTGGTTTATTTCTTATGGATTATTATTATGGAAATTATGTAGATATTGAAAATATTTTATGTAACAGAAAAGTGCTATTGACAATATAAGACTAAGGGACTCACTGCGAGACCTTTTTAGACAGATAATCCCATCATATTTTATTTAGGATTTCATAATTTATTTTAGTCCAACGGAATGAAAGGGTATCTGCATTTTGATACTCAATCTAGATTAGATGTAGATGTTACTGGGATATGTCAACCTTCGATAGGCATAAATTCACAACTCCATTCTTATTCAGTCCTGTCGGGCTAATCCGCCAACTACGACAAGGGAGCACCCAAGTGAGCAAGCGACTATGGTTGCACTCCATCTTTCATTTCATCTTCCATCTTTCAAATGATATTGCAATGTAATCCCAAACTTGGTTTCGTTCATACTTGCCCTTGCGAAAACTAAAAAAAAAAACTTAAAACTAAAAATTATGCCAGACTCTAACCTTCGATATCGGCACAGCTACGGTAACACTCATGCATATATTCGTAGCATTAAATGAAAGTTAAAGTTAGAGTTGCAGCCTATTTACGTCCCACTGCTGGCCACAGGCCTCCTCTCATTTCTGAGAGGGTTTTAGGGCAAGGAAGTGTTCGCCGCGCTACCCCCATGCGTGTTGGCGAACTTCACTTGTCTCTAAAATCTTTTTTTACTTATTTCTCAGACATACAGGTTTCCTCACGATGTTTTCCTTCACCACCGAGCACGTGGTAAATCAGCACTTAAAATTGCAATTAACAATTTCATTGGTGCCGGCGGGGATCGAACCCGGGTTGCTCGAGTACTGTGAAGCTTACAGCGAGCGCTAACGATCTGAGCTACCACGGCTCTCTAGCGGCTCGGCTAGCATTAAATGCCCGAATACAAGCTCTCTCCGTTTCTGGTGATGATGGATCCCCGTTACGTGATGCCCGCATTCTTACACCACACCATATCCACGTACGCAATGAAACCGCCGAGTCTATAACGAGAAAGTCTTGGGAACCAGGAATACAAACTTTCAGTACCACCAGCATTCGCAGCACCAACGGTACACTACCGCTGCAATGCTATGTGATTTCGGCCATTTACGGTGAATATTCCACTTTCGGGCCTCTAAAAAGAAAGGATCGAAATAATCAAGTCTCCATCAAAACTAGCATTATATGAAATTTAAAAAAAAATTACCAATTCACAAATTAAAAAAAAGCATGTGTGCTGTTCACACTCGGTAAAAGCCATCTACTTCATTCTATAGATAAAGTCATTTTATAGAATAAAAACTGATTGATTTTCAAGGTGGTACGTAAAATATACGCTAGTTGGCCTGAAGTTATGAAATTTTGGATTGCAATAAATGGATTTTATATGATCATATTGTAAAATATGGGTTATCTTATTTATTTAACAGATTTGTAACATTTTTAACTGTTTAAATTAAAAGTATTTTTTTTTTCTTTAAAACATTGCAAAGGGAAGACCGAAATAATAGGAAACACAGTATTTAAAAAAATATATATTAGCAATGCTATTAACAATGTTAATATTTCTTTTAAACACTCCTTGTAAGCTGAAAATGCTTGTGTTAGGAGTGGGATTCGACCCACAACCTATTGAGTTCGCAGTTCCTACCCTGCCATTAGGCTACTGTCGCTTACTACACTGTATTCTATCTCATTATCTTGCAGGCTAAATCTTGAGATGTATAATATGTTTCTCCCATTTTAGTATCGCTTTTTAGTTTCATCGAGTTTCAAATCACAACGATTCTAAAGAAGAATTCGTTTCAAAAATCTTGTTTATAAATAACCTAATAAAAAACCTTACGACGCACTCGTAAGTTCCCGTAAACGACAGAAATCTCTCGTTTAAGGTTAATTAAGTCATTATTAACATATAGTCATTACGTAACTTCAACGAAAAATTGTTTGACTATGAGCGATATTAAGTACGTTTACCAATAAAATTGTTGTTTTCTAATATTGGTTTAGCCGTGGAAAGGAAAAGGCGAGATCACCCGCCGGGCGAGTTGTTCAATTCGGAGGAGCCATCAGTTCTACGTCCTGTGGTAGTTCGGAGCTTGTTATATGCAGGTTTGTACGGAAACATATTTATGTATAGATAGATAGTGTGATTTAGGTTTCGGTTGTTGTCTATCACTTTTTCATATACGTAGGCGCGACGACAAAGCCACAATATCACGTAATATCAATCCCCTATTCCGACCAAAGGTTTGCGAGAGTGCCGTGAAGTAGAAGAGAGATTATTATGTTACTCAAATGATATACGTTTATACCTTTAGGTTTAAATTTAATTTCGAGCCCGATGGTGTTGTTCTAATCTAAATTTAATAGTCTCGAATTTCAAGCGCCCTTGGCACGAATAAATAGGGACGAATTACTATTTGTTCCTCCCAGGGCCTATGAATAAGAATCGAATAAATAAATTAGAAAGATTTCTTGGAATAGAATCTCATAGTATAACATCATGTTATAATAACTCTTTGAATATTCTGTGTGCGCTTGCACGCTTGTGTGTTTAAATATTCAATTTTCAATATTTTTATTGTCATGTTATATTACAATTTATTACATTCAATTAAATATTTTAGAGCTCCGTTAGGCGTATCAATACAGTCGAGACAGGCCGAATCTACATTTTAATATTCTCGTATTTATATCACTTTATCAGAATTCTTCTCAAAAATTGCTTTGTCTTAAATAATTCTATAAATACATAATATATAACAAGTTCCAGTAATTAACTGAAAGATGAAATTTTGACTGTGACCATAATATATCTTGTTATATTCATAATAGACACGTTGTTTTCGAATGCAAATTTGATATAAGAGCAAAAATTTGATACATAGCTAAGCTCATGAAAATGACTGGCCACTTTGCGCCTGCGTTCGAGAATAGTAAAACCAGTTTTAACCATTAACTAGATTGGGTTTACCAATGAGCCTCATAGCATGTTTTTTCATTAAGATCAAAAATGCTAGGTAGCATTTAGCAGTACCGGCCCATATATGGTAGTAATACTCCATGATTTATCGGACTTGCTAATTATAAAGGATTAGCAGCTGTTCCGGAGTAAAGTATCACCGCAATTTTGTAAGGACACCTAACTTCCTTGTAGCTGCTTTGACCTTGGACTTAATGAACTTGAACTTAATCTTAGAGGCCCATGTAGAAAATCAAAGTAAAAATATATTTATTCGAAATAGGTCTTTACAAAGCATTTTTGAAAGGCAAATAAGCTGCGTCATCGTTATAACAAGTCCCTGCTTTACGAGACCGTGTCTGAAGGAGCGGCAAGAAACTCACAAGTAGACTATTTTTCTCCCAACAGTTACAACTATATACATATATTAAGAAAATCTAAGAATGTTCATTATGTCTAGGCATACTTATTTTTTAAATATTCATTTCATTTACTTTAGTCTTTTTATTAGAATATTACATGCGCCTTGAATTTACGCAAAAGTAGCTCGCTAATATAATAGCGAATCTTGTTTGAAATAGTTATACATCGACCCAAATATAAGCCGTTAATTTTATGCAGCCTGTACTTTGGAGCACCAAGTTTAGGTTTATTTAAGTTATGAACATCATTCGTGATATTAAAGTTATGAACATCACGTGCAGCAACAGTTAAGATAATAATTTCTTTGAAAAGATTTCTAAATAAGGTGATTGCTATGGTCTGAAAACGTATGGGTATTCAGACACGTTCAGGCACTTTTCTGTTGTTAAATAAATTCTATCATCAGCTGCCGATCCTCACAACAATAATGGACATCATCATTCATCATTATAGCCTTTCATAAGTCCACTGCTGAACATAGGCCTCCCCCATGGATTGCTACAAAGCACGGCCCTGAGCCACCTGCATCTATCGACTTCCTGCATGTCTTACCAGGTCGTCACTCCATCTCGTGGGGGGTCGACCTACACTTCACCTACCGGTACAAGACTGCCACTCTAGAACATTTCTTCCCCATCGGTTGTCGGTTCTTCGAGCGATAATGCAAAGGACATAATACTTAAAAATTACTATAATAAACCAAACTTGTTAGAACTTAATTCCGCTAGCAAAGCGTAATTTTAATTAAATATGAGGTCTCATTATAAACAAAAGACTATAGTGATATCAATGATAACTGTCGAATATATTTCATGTATTTCATTATGCAACTAAATATAACTCTCCTTACATTTGGTAAAGAAAAATTAAGGAATTTCAATTTGTGGCATACAGAAACAAGATATTTGTTATAAAACTTGAGATACGGCACCGTTAATATCTTCAAATTCGATTTTACTTACGTGGTAGAGCCATGCTGCAGCTATATTAGTAGTATAGTTGTAGCACGAATGGGTTGGCTCGACCGGGGAAGGCCCACGCCCTGACAGAATACCAGCGTAAACTAGCAGCTCAATGCTGTTGTGTTTCTTATGGTGAGTGTAGTAAAAGTGTCTATGGGCCACTGCAACCACTTACCATCAGGTGGACTGTGTGCTCGTTTGTCACTTTTATCATATAAAAAGGTTAATATTAAACACCAGAGAGACATTATATCATTCATTGTTGCGTAACAAAAGTTCACTGTTGAATACGCGTATCCCTCAAGATTGCCTCATATGCTGTCTAAATTAAATTAGTTTATAGTTTATACATTGGCCAAATGCCACAATTGGTTGGCTGGTTGACAAACGGCAAAGTAGCAACAGCTGAAACCTTTATTCAGGTTCCAGCTGTTGCTTCTTACGACACTCACGGAATGATATGCAGTAGTAGATTCTAACACGCCACTACTTTAAAGCGACATATTTATCATGCTAATGATAAATATGTATATCGCAATATTGCACATATTTATCATTAGTATAATAATTATAGTTATATTGTTTCAAGTAAGTTTTGTGTGTAAAAATTATGATCGTTTTTACGACGTGTCGTAGAGTGGACACGTGGTATAAACGACTTTTTTTTGACTACGTAAAAAAAAGTAAAAAAGTTTGCTCTTTTCTACCGACTCCAAACAGGAGCCGGTACTCAATTCTACTGTATATTTTTTATGTGTGTTACCTCATAACTTTTACTAGGTGAACCGATTTCGATGATTCGTTTTTTATTTGAAAGCTTGTGCTTCACATGTAGTCCCATACAAATTTGATCAAGGTCTGACCAATAGCTTTTGAGTTATTCTTAATAATTTATGTATATTGAAATCGTATTTTTAATATTAATTATTTTAATAACTTTTTCAAATACGTACTTTAAAATTTGACACGGTATACAATATTTTTTGGTACTATGACTACAAAATTCCAAATATCACTGTTATTTTTTTGTATTAGCAACCTTAGTAGCATAGCTGTTCATCCCAGTTCCAAATAGAACGAAAATATTTGAAGTTTTAAGAAAAAATAAAATTAAGTTAATTTTTCTTGCAATTTAAAAAAAAAAATTTTTAATCAACTGTCACTCGTCACGGTATAAAAAAATGAAATCTGTGTTTCGTATGGATATGTCTGCGTGATATATTATGGTTTGTATTTTAAACCTATTTTACCTCGCTATTTTATAAAAACACTGAAGACTTGAACGATTTGAAGACACACATGAACTTCGAAAGATTGAGTTGGAATATTCTAAAACGCTATAGTAGTATTAATTAGTAGGTATATTATGTAAAGTTTTTGAGTTAAAACAAACTTATTAAAATATTAAAACTTGTTTCTAAGGGTAATTAATGTTATTCTTCATTGCCGAGTTGCATTATTAAATGCACGCAATTATACATTTCAATTGAAAATTAATTATTAAAAGTACAGTACGTTTAGGGTTTCGACAATCAATATAATACATACAATATTCATATTATATAGAACAGGACATAAATCATTGATTAGTCCGATCTTGTTAACGTTATAATTTGATATTTCAAATAGATTCTCTAAGGGCTCATTCAATAAAATTATCAACAATATCATTATTATTTAATATCTACAATAAGCTTCTTGTACTCTGCTATGGGTTTAGATGCATTTATGTAAGAAATTTTCCCTGATATCGACCATTATTATTATTTAGGTTTAAGGTTTTATGGTTGTAGCACGAATGGGTCGCCTCGACAGCGGAAGACCCACACTCTCACAGAATATCAGCGTAAACCAGCAGCTCAATGCTGTTGTGTTTCTTATTGTGAGTGTAGTGAACCGGATAACTGTTTTATATGAAACGAGGCATCCCATATTAGTCCTCAGGGGTGTCAACGCATCGTCATTTTGATTCTTAATCGAGGATAGACGTAAATGTCTATGGGCTACAGCATCAACTTACCATCGGGTGGTCTGTGCGCTCGTTTGTCACCGTTAATATATAAAAAAAATTAATTTCTTAAAAAATTGGTTACATTAAAACTTAATAAAATCTTTGATGAATGGTAAGGTGTTTATATTCGTTTTCAGTAAATAATGTTTTGCACAAATATTAATACAACTTTTACTATTAGGTAATACGTTATATCAACTACAATATGGAACACAGCAACGGATACTGCTACGTGAAGGCAGAAATAAGTAACAGTGTATGGCCTGCCTACCTGGTGGTCAAAAGAAGACTTAACTCCTCCATACATGATATGAGACATTTAATCTTGGTCCACAGGGAGTGAAACATTTTGGTACCTAATCAAAGTAAATAACAAAGTAAAATTAAAAAAACAGGTTATAATACTTGTTCAAGTATAACAATATTATAAATAACAGAAGTCGTGTAATAAATGTCTAAAAGGAAAGTCTTTTGGCTACACTACCACTATGAAAAAATCAATGACATTATGATGGCTGAATAATAATTGTGTTTCGTGGAAATTACGTTACTGTAATAGCAATCCAATTTTCAGAAATGGTGATACGAATAATAAAATAGTCGTGAATTTCGTTTTAAAGTGTTTTATAGAAAATAAGGAATAGGTAAGTTTATAATCTTAGATTTTTTTATAGAAGAGGCAAATGACTCTGTGGCTCACCTGGATAGTAAGTATCGACCGCCGCTAATGGAGAACTGAACGTTGCCGGCCTATTAGAAATGAGTAAACTCTTTTCTCAAAAGTCCCTACGTCATATTGGTCCGGAAAAACTGCCGGTAGTAAACGATTCCACAAAAAGGTCGCACCAGAAAGAAAACTCCTAGTAAAATGCACAGTGCTGGATCGCCAAGTATCCAAATGGTGTGGATGATATCATGACTTTTGTCGCGATAGGTGTTGGTGTAATTTGGCGGCCGAAATTAATGCAAACAATCCCTCGTAGCACTCCCCGAAGTAAATGTGATAGAAAATACAAAGCGATGCATCATCTCTTCGCAGCGCAAGTGAATCGATCCAATTAGAGAGGCCTCTCTTATCGAGGATTCGAGTTGCTCTGCTCTGCATGCGTTCAAATAGCTGGCACTTGAGAGCGCGAACCTGGAGGTGAGAACAGTATAAAATGTGAGGCCGAACCTGCGCCTTGTAAAGTTGCAAGTGATGTGCCAGCAGTGAGCTCTGCTTAGCACGCAAAGGTTTTTATAGGCCAATTTGGCCTTTCCTGCAGTAAGCGCCTTGAAACTGAGGATATAGATTCTTCTTAGCGATAAACGTGCAAACTTGTGTATTCTGGGGATTGAACTTGACTAGATTTAGTCGCCTCACATCCGAGACTTTGTTCAGCAAGGACTCAACTTTAAACACAAGTTTGTTCCGGTACTCGGCGAGGTTTTCCAGAGAAATATCGGCACGGCCGGTGTATAAAGCATCACCAGTGCTGTCTTCCGCATGGCATTTAATGTTACTAGTTTGCAACATATCATTGCTATGCAGAAAAAATAACGTAGCTGATAGCATGCATCCTTATGGAATACAGCCATTAATAGGCTTGTAATCGGAGCATGCACCGTCTACTATCAAATCAATGATTCTGATTCAATGGTACAATTTTTCGGGAAGCCCATAGAATGGAAGCTCTATCGAAGCTCTCGTCCTATAGGCTTCCCGTAAAATTAAAGATCTCTGTGCCAAACCCGATCGAAGGCCTTCGCAAAGTCCAAACTAAAGGTCGAGGACTCCCTCTTGGACTGTACTGCCTCCGCCCATTTATGAGTCAGGAAAGCCAGAAGATTACCAGATGAGCGACCCCGACGAAAACCGTACTGGCGGTCACTAATCAGCTGGTGATCCTCAAGGTACCTCATAAGTTGGCAGTTTATAATGGTTTCCATTATTTTGTAGAACAAGAATGTGATGGCGCTAGGCCTGTAGTTGGATGGGTCTAAGCGGTCGCCTTTTCTAGGGGTCTTCCACGAGTTCCATCGGAAAAGACGCATTAGGACCGGTGCCAACTTGGGAGCGGGAACATGTCTTCAGCACAATGGGAGGGACTTCATCAGGCACACTCGACTTATCGGCGTCCAAGGAGAAGAGTGATTTGTGCACCGAGTGCTGTGTAAACAGTACATCCGATAAGGAACACTCACACAGTCACATGGTCAGCGGTGTGTTCCCCCTGTCATCGAAAGTCGAGTTGGACGCAAAAAAAGAGAGCCTAATAGATCGGCTTTCTAGACTTAAAAATACAGCCACTTAGGGGACGCAATTGTCCAGCAATGGGACGTGTGTAGTAGTAGGCTGTATGTTTACTTTCCACTTTATATGTATTTTACTAGGCGGCTGGGCTCCTTTTTCTGCCTAGATGTCCGTCTGGATGGATACCATCCCCCTACCATTGCATTCATTGCTGTACTCTGGTCCATTTGGTATAGAGTGCCAGAATTATTTAAGAATATGAGACATTCTACGAGGGGCGTTCAATATATTCTCAGTATGGGTATGTTAGAAAAAAAAAATTACAATTATGAAATATTTTTTAATATTCAATATTGTCTCCCATGACATCAATACATCAAATTTTTCATGAAAAAAGCTTTTCTATTATCTTGAAAAAATATTCTTCGTCTTGGCCTGAAAAATGTTCATTTACAGTAGACTATGGTTTACAGTAGGTGGTTAGATTCCTCAAACCAGCAGTCTCGTAGGAGAGCCGCGCCGTTTAAACCGGTACGTTGTCACGAAGAAGCAGCACTCCCTTGGTCAACTTTCCTCTTCTCTTTTCTTTCCTTGCTTCTATTGAACGGCATAAAGTAGTTGAATATTTGTCTGCGTTGTTGGTTTCACCTTTTTTGTGTTTTCGATCAATAGTATTCCTTTGGAATCCAAAAAAACTGTGGCCATGGTTTTACCGGCCGATGGAGTGACTATGAGCTCCTTGCAGTATGGTGTGTATTGTACAAACGGATAGGTTAGCCATTTCTGCTAACATATTAATCTTTACTCTTGCATCTTCTATAATACAAGTTTTTGAATAATTTTCACATTTTCTTCTATAGCCGCTGTGATTGGCTGGCCCAGGTAGGGGTCATCTTCGATACTTTCCCGGCTTTTTTAATTTCACTTGACCACTTCTTTACGCTTGACATTGAAGGAGCAGAGTCTTTGTAAACGGCCACTAATTCTTCATTGATGTTTTTTTAAGTTTTTCCTTGTTTAGTGACGGTGTTCGATTTTTTTCAACATTGTCGAGTCAGTCATTTCACTCTCTATGACTGAAGGTTGCGTAAGAAGCAATGAAGTTATCGAGACATGAAGTTATCAAGACGAAATTTCATATTAATAACGGGATTATATAGATATTTTTTTAATTACTCATATTATTGGCAAATCACCCTTATACTGAGAATACACTGAACGCTCACGCCCTCGTATATCATATTAATTATATTTGAATATACCCTCTGAAGCAATAAGCATACATATTGAGCTTTGATCCAATTACAATAGAGAATACAAGTAGAAAATCACATTCAAGTGTACTGTAAATATATTCTACAAATTACTAATTGCGTATTGTTATATGGTACAATTACAGTTAATAATTTAAGCAGAGATTCTTATAACAATAGTTAATTTTATATTTGTAAGAAACAAAAATCTAAACATTCATCTTTGTGTTAATTTTTGTTTATTTATTCATTCGTTCATTGCAGCCCATAAAAAAACTACTGCTGAACATAGGCCTCCCATTAATTACCACATTGGGGGGGATATTAGCCGTGACTGGCATGGTTGGCTGCCGTAATTGGCAACCGCGCTTTTTATTATTCTCAGTCGTTATCGGGAAGATGCTGATGTTTGTTTCCGATTTAATTTCCCTCTGTCGCCTCTTTGCGACACCCACGGAATGATATAGTGTAGTGGGTTATTTAGTGAATTGAGAACAGCCAAATGTACGTCGTTGTCGTACGTTCGTTGGTCACTTTAGTTTTAAAACAAAGTTTTAAAAAAGGGAGAGGGATGCGATCATCGCATTGGCTAGGGACTTCTACATGGTCTTATCCGGCCCTACACGTAATTATACGTATTGCATGCCGTAAGCGCCTAAGCGCGTCGGTGTGTTCTACTAGGCCCTAAATTTAAGATTCCAACGTTTTGTCGCACGATATCGTATCTAGCAATCATATTGTACATATAAGTGATATAAAAAGCACATTTTCAGAAAGATAAATGATGGTTGAACTTATTAATATTTTTTAAATCGATTAATTGCTATTTTTAAATAAAAAAGGGGTTTTAGTGGCTTATGGTGTGGATTTATCATGTAGCAAGGCTTGTAAACACGATAACTTTTGAAAATATCAATTGTTCAACTCAATATACTCGTATTTTTAAAGTCTGTCGTGAAGCGACAATTAAAAAAAAAGAACCTAACCTAAGAACAACAAAACAACAAAAGTAGAACCAGAAAATAATATATTTAAAATTTTAAAAAGGTATTTACAATTTTATAAAAAAAATGAAATATGATGATGATGATGGATGACGTGTAATTACAATTAGATAAAAAAGTAAAGATAGGAGAATATTGTATTGTAGTGGAGCCTAAAGGTCGAAGTGACACACGCTGCGCTTGGAGTAGAAGTAGGCACACGCTGAGCTTGTAGTTTCTTGGCGGTGATGGCACGCAGCGCCTGGTCTGGGCACACGCAGCGTCCGGAGCTGGCGCACGTAGCGCCTGGAGTAGGTGCGCTCAGCGCTTGGAGCAAGCAGTCGCAGCGCCCAAAGGTAGCGCGGGCAGTAGGTGCACTCAGCGCCTGGAGCAAGCAGTCGTAGCGCCCAAAAGTAGCGCGGGCAGTAGGTGCACTCAGCGCCTGGAGCAAGCAGTCCTAGCGCCCGGAGTTGTGTGGCCCCGCGTTTGAAGTAGACTACGCCGACGACTTCAAATGTAGATGGAGGCTTGCAGGATCCCGGGGCATTGCGGCCCCGGGATAAGGCCTTTAGTAGATGCTTCACGTTTGAAAACTGAAGCGAGACTCCCTGTATTCTCCGATTGTTCGGCTTTTATACCTTTTTAGAGAGAACGCGAAATTATTTAAACTAAAAGGAAATTTATTTTAAATGACCTAGAGCAAAAGAGTATTTATGTGGAAATATCGAAATAAGAACATCAGACCAGTGACGAATTTGAATAAAAGTTACCATAACAACCATATAAATAATGGTTGTCAAAAATATAAATTTTTGGTTTTTGGTATATAATTGAAAAACAGCTATATAAGTAAGAAATGAGATATTAGTCATATAGGAAAAACTATAGCGCGGCAGCGCGCATGAAACCTGAAATTGCAGAGTTACGGAGAACTCAATAAAAGATCGAAAAAGGTAAGACTCCATTGACAGCGATTTAAAAGGTGCTGATAGCGTGTAAATACGAAGTGAAAATGATTTGTTATTGTGTAAGAACGTTACAGGATCCTATGGAAATAAAGGTGATGCAAAATATAAATGCAGAAAATCAAAAACAGAATGGAAAAATATTGTAAAATGATATGTAAGTAGCACAACTGATAGCGTGAAAAGTGATGCAAAATATGAATGCAGAAAATCAAAAACAGAATGGAAAAATAGTGTAAAATGATATGTAAGTAGCATATCACTACAAGTCTTCATCTATGATATGGGAAGCCATTGAATATAAATGGCAGTTTAATTTTGTTTAGTTTAGTTACAATATTTTTTTTTCGGCTGCGATATGGCGAAAATTCGGTGTATTCGTCAGCCTTGTATGAATAAATTATTCCTAAATAGAGACTGCGTCCAGTTTGGCGTCAGTCGCCGTCGTGAGTGGACATTGTTTCGGTTGTTTGCAGCGGCTCAAAAAGATCGCTGTACAAATACACAATATTCGAATAACCAAATTTCTTAAATACTTGATGAGAGATTTTTTTTATTACAATATTAAAGCACAAAATAAATAATAGTAGTACGTACTAAAAGTGAGTAGAATCAATTTTATCGTCATGGGTAACATTTTCATGGTTTTGGTGGGTGTTGAAGCCGATAGGGTTGTCGAAATGTAAATCCAAGATGGCGGCTGCAATAGGTATCAATTTTTTCATCATGGGTGTCATTTCATGGTTTTCGAGAGTGTTGAAGCCGATAGTGCTGTCGAAATGTAAATCCAAGATGGCGGCTGCAACAGGTATCAATTTTTTCATCATGGGTGTCATTTTCATGGCTTTCGAGAGAGTTGAAGCCGATAGGGTTGTTGAAATGTAAATCCAAGATGGCGGCTACAATAGGTATCAATTTTTTCATCATGTATGTCATTCTCATGGATTTCGCGGGTGTTGAAGCTGATAGTGCCGTCGAAATGTAAATCCAACATGGCGGCTGCAATAGGTATCAATTTTTTCATCATGGGTGTCATTTTCATGGGTTTCAAGGGTGTTGAAGCCGATAATGCTGTCGAAATGTAAATCCAAGATGGCGGCTGCAATAGTTATCAATTTTTTCATCATGGGTGTCATCTTCATGGTTTTTGAGAGAGTTGAAGCCGATAGGGTTGTCGAAATGTAAATCCAAGATGGCGGCTGCAATAGGTATCAAGTTTTTTATCATTGGTGTCATTTTCATGGGTTTCAAGGGTGTTGAAGCCGATAGTGCTGTCGAAATGTAAATCCAAGATGGCGGCTGCAAAAGGTATTCATTTTTTCATCATGGGTGTCATTCTCATGGTTTTCGCGGGTGTTGAATCCGATAGTGCTGTCGAAATGTAAATCCAAGGTGGCACTGCAGTAGGTATCAATTTTTTCATCATGGGTGTCATTTTGACGGTTTTCATATTCATATTCATATTCATATTATTTATTGCATCCATAATGTTACAGTAAAGGTGTTGAGAACATTTTAAGTTTTAACTTAAAACTATGAGATCATTATGGGCCCTGCAGGGCACGGCAATTAAGAGAGAGGAGGGTCATTTTAGTGAAACATTAATGATAAATACACTTTGAAATAAAAATATAATCGAAATACTAGGTAGATATTTAAAATTTATCATTTAAGTATTCGTTTAGTGTGTAGTAATGTTTACAAATTAAAAAATCCTTAATATTATTTATAAAAATAGATTCTTTTTCTATATTTTTTATCGAGTCTGGGAGTTTGTTAAAAATTTTGATTGACATGACGAAGGGACCTGATGAATGTAGCTTAAGGCGAGATATGGGTAGAGTTAGTATTTCTTAATGGCGTAATTGGTATCTGGTATTGCTTTCTCCTCGTTTGATATAGAATTCTGGGTATTTTTTAATGAATTTGCAGATTTCTAAAATGTATATGCACGGTAAGGTAAGTATTTTATGTGTGACGAAGTATGGTTTGCAGCTATCAGTATTTTGTATGTTAAATATTATTCGAATTAGTTTTTTTTGTAGAGTTAAAAGATCAGAAACATCTGTGCTACGTCCCCACATGATAACCCCGTAGCAGAGCCACGAGTACGCATAAGCATAATAGGTACTGAGGGCGGTTTGTATGTCGGTAGATTTTTTCACTTCTCGGAGAGCGTATGTAAAACTTGCTAGTTTCCTTTTAATTTTCGTTATGTGGGGTTTCCAGTTAATATTTGTGTCTATTGTTAAGCCAAGTAGGGTGAATTCATTTACTTTTTCTATTTTTATGTTATCGTAGGTAAAGTTTATATTTAGTGGAACTTTTTGGTAAGGGTGAAAACTTATTATTTTTGTTTTGGAGAAATTTATTTCAAGGTTATGCTCCGCCATCCAGTTTTTAGTATGTTCTAGTATCAAATGTAATTTTCTATGGATGTTTATATTGCTGTCACATGAGGTAAGCAGGGATAGATCATCGGCGAACAGCACACAGGGTTCTTCTATAATTTTGGGGAGGTCGTTTATATAGATTATAAATAACAGGCAGCCCAGAACACTCCCTTGAGCCTTGAGGGATTGATGCGTTACATTTTTTTCCGTCTGATCGTACTATTTTTTTTCGTTCGTTTCATAATTGAAGTGGTCTATTTCTACGAATTGCTCTCGATTCTGTAAATATGATTTGAACCATTCGTATGCTTTACCACGGATCCCTATACCATATAGTTTGTTAAGAAGAATTTTGAATTGAACTTTATCGTAAGCTTTAGACATGTCTAGTAGTACACCGATTGCGTATTTTTTATTATTAATTATGTTAAGGATTTCCTGAATATATTTGTAAACCGCTAATGTTGTTGATCGTCTTTTACGAAATCCATTTTGACAATTATCAAAAATATTATACTTTTCACAGAAGTTATATACGCGCTTGCACATTACTTTCTCGAAGACTTTAGAAGGTGAAGGTAGCAGGGCCATTGGACGATAGTTGCTGGGGTCACTTTTATCATTTTTTTTATATATCGGTTTTATAATTGCCTTTTTAAGTAGGTCTGGGAAAACTCCTTCGTCAAACGATTGATTTATAAGCATGCTGAATGGTAAAGCAAGTTCAGAGGAACATTGTTTGAGTAAAGTAGGTGGAAGCTCGTCTATTCCAAAACTTGTTTTATTTTTTAGGCTTTTTAGTGTCTTATTTACTTCGTGAAAATCGACTGGGCTGAGAAAGAAGGTATTTTCTGTCGGGCTCAGGACAGGACGTCCAGTTGCTGTTGGAGGGCTATTTTCACCAATGGACGCGTAGTAAGTGTTAAATGCATTTGCAACTTTATATGGCTCCGAGGTAATGGTATTGTTTATTTTTAGTGATATGCTGTTGTTATCTCTAGTATTTCTTTTATTTGTACGTTCATTTATAATACTCCACATTGTTTTAACTTTGTTAGAGGATTTTTTTAATTTATGTATGTAATGTAATTTTTTTGAAATATTTACTGTTTTTTTAAGTATTTTTTCATATTTTTTATAGTAATTATGTAAAATTTGGCTTTTTGTTTTTGATGTTAATATTTTTAGGAGTCGTTTATTTTTTGATGATTCTTTTATGCCAGTAGTTAGCCAGTATTTTTTATTATTGGTTTTTAATTTAAATTTACGTTTTGGTATACATTTATTTAAAATATCAGTCAAAATATTATGAAATTTAGTATAGTTTTCATTTATATTATTTTCAGGTCGCAATATATTTTGCCAATGGATTTCTTTTAAATTTACTTTGAATTTATATTAGCTAAATTGTAAAACCGTTTCTCAGTGTACCAAGTTATTTGCTTAGTTTGTGATTGTGACTCTATTTCAATGGTGGTTGCAGCATGGTTACAAAATCCCAACTCCTCAACTTTTGTCAGTAATTTATTTTTATCAAAATTCGTTAATATCAAATCTAAGCACGTTGATGATGTTTGTGTGAAATGTGTAGGGTCTTTAATATGTTGAGATAAGTTGTATTCAGACATAGTATTTAATAACTGGGATGTTTTAGAATTATTATCAAGGACGTTTGTATTAAAATCGCCGCCAAGAATAACTTTGTATTTTGAGTATTTTTTTATCAATGAATTTCAATATTTTTTGCAATTGCTCATAGAATATTCCTTCCTCTCTCCTATTCCAATATAAAACTACTAACAATATATTTTCTTTGAGTAACACTATTCCACACACCTCCAATATATATTCTATTGACATATCTGCTATATCAGTTTTTTCAATATATTCGAGGTGATTTTGAAGTAAGATGCACACGCCACCTCCACCTCTTGTTTTTCGGCAGTATGATGCTGCTATTTTATATCCGGTAAGGTTAATAAGCTTCAATTTGGCCTGATTTAACCAAGATTCTGTTATACAAAAAGCTTGGTAAGTCGGATTCTGGGTTGTAAATGTTTCCAGTAGGTGTTGTTTATTATAGAGGCTTTGAAAGTTTTGGTAAAGTACTTTAAATGATGTTAACTTACTTCCGAAATGTCTGAATATTATTAATTCTTGGTGATCTCTGTTGGCTCTGCGTTGATAGTGCTTCTTGTTGGATTATTTTTACACTCGTACTGTCAACAGTGCCATCCATATTTTTATTTTCTAAGTTACACGGGTCTACGGGTTTTCTCTCTATAATAAGTTGGTTATTTCTTATAACGGCGTGTAGTCCATTTTTTCGTGCATTCATCATTTGTTCTCGCATGGCCTTTTTTCCTTCAATTCTGCAAGTTCTAAATATTCAGTGATAGATAATCTAGTGCCGTGTAAGTAGTGCCTATTTTTAAGTATGTATTTAGCCATTCTTTTGCTGAGTAGCTCTATTACTAAAGGCTTATTTTTGTTATTGTTTCTTCCTATCCAGTGAGTTTCTTCTAAATATCCAAGTAGGTTTATATTATATGTTTCTCTGAACATTTGAATGACTCTATTATGTAAGTCGTATTCTGATTCTCTAAATCGTTCGCCAAATCCATAAATTACCAACCTTCTGCTATTAATTTCTGACTTAGACTGTTTTTCAGGTAATGTGATTTTTGTTTCCAGGCTTTGTATTTCTTTTCGAAGGAGGGTATTTTCTTTTTTCAAATTATCTATTTGAGTGTTGATAAGTTGAATGTCATTATTTAATGTTTCAGTTTGCTTGTACAAAGTAGAGGTTTGTTGTTGTATATCCTCTTTGAATTTGAGAATCGCTTTATCAATCTCCAATTGTATTGTATTTTGTAGATCTCTAATAAATGAAAATATTATTTTCTTTCAGTCTTGAACTTATTAATTCGCTAAAGTTTTGTAGAGTCAATTGAGGTAGGGAAGCAGTTGTTACCGGTGAAGTGTTCTGGGTGTAAATAGTGTCGCCGAGTAAGCTGCATTCTGTAGAGTCTAAAGTTTCATTTAGATTGGTATTTTTTCTTCTAATAGTTACATTATTTATATCCGGTGATATATTGTTATATTCTATTTCTTCATTTTCATGCGAACACACTGGTTTGTTGCTATTATTTCCTTTAGGGGCTTTGCAAAGGCAAGCGGGGCATTTCCATTTCTTTTTACGGGCTGGCGACATGATATTTAAGTATCGCTGAATAGATACAACGGCGCAATCGAGATCATATGTTTTGTTACATAGTGCGCAGGTGAGATGTTCACGACTTGTGATTTTTTGTCGACAAGCAGCACATTGAGTCGTCATCTTAAGTATTATTTCTAATCAATTCCACTAATCTTCAGGCACTGTACACATATATTGCGTATAATTAGCACTTAGGTAACTTGGAGTCGTGAAAAAGTCTGTTTTTTGTTTGGAACTTTTATTACATTTTGCTGTCGAGTCCTTGATTGATTTACTAAAAATTATATTTTTATTCACTTCTAGGACTATTTAACTAGGATTGTTTATTCACTTTTTTAACTTTATTTCTTCAAGAAACTTCTTAATATTTTATTATTATATGCAATATTTTTAATTCAATAAAATGTACGGTACTATTATTATGCTTTATTAAATTAAATTTTTCATTATTTTATTTGTTTATAGTGTTAAGAATTCAAATTCAAATTTAAAACATTCACAAAAAGTCTAATTGTGCGGGTTAGATTCAATCTGGCGGCCTCAATTAATCAACTCTTGTACGTAGCCAACACGCCACCGTTACGACTTACTTTTTCTTCCAAAATAGTGGTTGTATTCCAAACAAATAGGAAATAACAGATTTGTTATGGGTGTTTTGTATTTATGTATTTCAAAAATTTTCTTCAACCGTCACTTTTAATCACAAATATAAGAAATTTAAGTTTCGAAAGTATTTATTGTCTTATATTTCTGTTTTTATTTGTCTAAATATTTGTCAATGGTTATAAGATGTATTTAGCATTATTTTGGAATAAAATAGCACATATCAGTTTTATTGCTGTTGATAGTTCACCGTAAGATTCACAATAATGTAGTCTAATTTGCGTATTATATGTCTTGATAACACTCTCACACACGTATTGAACAGTTTTCTCCACTTTTTTGGTAAATGTAACACGATACAGTTGAATAACTATTTTTAAACAATTAAATTACGGGAGCACAATGTTCACATGACAGCTACCGCGGCGCGTCCTTGTTTTTGAGATGGCGGCTGCAATAAGTATTAATTTTTTCAACGTGGGTGTCATTCTCATGGTTTTCGCGGCTGTTGAAGCCGATAGTGCTGTCGAAATATAAATCCAAGGTGGCGCTGCAATAGGTATCAATTTTTTCATCATGGGTGTCATTTTCACGGTTTTCGAGGGTGTTAAAGCCGATAACGCTGTCGAAATGTAAATCCAAGATGGCGGATGCGATAGGTATCAATATTTTCATCATGGGTGTTATTTTCATTGTTTTTTAGGGTGTTGAAGCCGATAATGCTATCGAAATGTAAATCCAAGAAGGCGGGTGCAATAGGTATCAATTTTTTCATCACGGGTGTCGTTTTTATGGTTTTCGAGAGAGTTGAAGCCGATAGGGTTGTCGAAATGTAAATCCAAGATGGCGGCTGCAATAAGTATTAATTTTTTCAACGTGGGTGTCATTCTCATGGTTTTCGCGGGTGTTGAAGCCGTTAGTGCTGTCGAAATGTAAATCCAAGGTGGCGCTGCAATAGGTATCAATTTTTTCATCATGGGTGTCATTTTCACGGTTTTCGAGGGTGTTGAAGCCGATAGTGCTGTCGAAATGTAAATCCAAGATGGCGGCTGCAATAGGTATCAATTTTTTCATCATGGGTGTCATTCTCATGGTTTTCGCGGGTGTTGACGCCGATAGTGCTGTTGAAATGTAAATCCAAGGTGGCGCTGCAATAGGTATCAATATTTTCATCATGGGTATCATTTTCATTGGTTTCGGGGGTGTTGAAGCCGATAGTGCTGTCCAAATGTAAATCCAAGATAGCGGCTGCAATAGGTATCAATTTTTTCATCATTGGTGTCATTGTCATGGGTTTCGAGGGTGTTGAAGCCGATAGTGCTGTCGGAGTGTATTTAAATTACTTTTAAAAATTCGGTATAATCATGTTATACGTAATTTTTTTAATGCGCTTAGGGCATGCCCACTTGGATTTACTAATATTTTAATTTAAATATGTTTCCTTTCGATAATATTTGTAATTTGGAAAGCATGCCATTTTATAGTCCCATGATATGACAGCATCCGATGGATAATAGACAAGAAGAAGCTTGAGAATTCTTTCTGATCTGTACTGACAGTGAGAAGCGGCTTAAGCACTAGAAGTCTTACACTGCATAAATTAACTATCCAAGTTCTAGCTTAATTTATGATCCTATTAAAGCCCATTAAATCTAGTTACGTACTATTTGTTTAGTTTTATAACGTTGTATTATAACGTTGAGTTATACAAACAAGCTTGCATTCTATCTGAGAGTAAGTACTTTTTGCATTTTATGCGCATCTGCAACTAACTCTAAATAAGTGGCTTCATTATCGCTGATGAGGACTAAGACAGAATGTCTCAAAGCTTGCATCTGAATCTTTTACTTATTTTGGTTTTAAATCCTTCAAACCGGATTACGTTATTAAAAATATTCGATTTAAGGTGTCCGTATTTTTGATTTCAGCACATATATAGTGATAGTTTATCACAAACAAAACAATATTAGTAAACAATATATTTACAGGCTATGACGTATTCCGTCTCAGTTCTCAAAGGTGATAAGTCATCTCTAGCCTAAATTAGTTATAAGATAATTGTAGATGACATGGGCTGCAGAATGCATTTGCCGTCCTCAGATAGAAATTCAAATTCAAAGGCGTTCAATTGCATAGAATATGAGTTAAACAAAGGTGTTACATAATTAATGTTGAAAGTTCACTGGTTTATCACATTCATGTTATTAAAAAAATCTTTACATTTAATAGTATTACAATTACATACATTTGATTTAAATATAATTAAAATAAAATCTACTCTCTTAAGGGACATCATTTTTAACAAATATGAAATTGGTCCCTTTTCAACATCCTATTATAAAAAATCTTTCCACCTCGTTTCTTCGTCTCATTAGTACTAATACAACATAGATAAGATGATACATTTACTTTATTTTTCAGATTGTTTGATTATGAATAATTAAAAACATAAAACGTTAATAATTTGTCTAAGAATATCAAAGAAGTCATATTCTAAATGAATTAACAGCATTTGTTAACATATTGTTTTGATACATTCATTTTACGATAGCAAGGGCCTAATATTCAGCTCTATCAGGTTAGCGTTTAAAGTCAGCAGCAACCATTGTAATTTGGATTGCAATATATAAAAAACCGGCCAAGTGCGAGTCGGACTAGTGCATGAAGGGTTCCGTACCATCTTATGTCATCACACGCGTTTCTAGTAGCCGCGCCCCCTTTAATTTTTAATTTATTTTAATATTTGACGTAAGGACAGACGGTCAGCGGTGGCTTAGTAATTGAATCCTGTTTGTTGCCCTTTGGGTACGAAACCCTAAAAACGTGTTTCTGCTATCGTCACGTCAAGATAGCAATCAAATATCTACGTATGTAATTATTCTAAGCAAATATCGAAATAACCATTCAATTTGTGTCAAATAATATACAATGTAACAAATAGGATAATCTGAGAATTGGCCGCACAAAAATATACGGTTTTTATTCATTAGATATTGTGGTGAATTTTATTGCTATAATAATATAATGTAATAAATTGCATTATTTTATTGATACAGTTGAATAACTCTCCTTCAGTATTTTTCAATTTTTTGTAGCAGATTTAAACTTTCTTTGTTTCTATCTATTTTTCCATACTATATTTCTTTCTCTTATGATTGTGGAAATTCTAGATTGGAACTGCACTCAATGATTCCTCCTCTCCCCTTCCTTCCATTATCGATTGTTAATACTAGTGGGAAATTACATTCTTTTGTTGTTGAAGTTAGACGAACTCAAACAAAAATATTTGCGAGTTTAAACGAACTCACAAATATTTTTGTGTGCTCTGTGCAAAGGATTGGAGATCATTAGTTTTCTCAGTAGGTACATGTCTTTAATGCAACGAAATTTAATAAAAACGAAATAAGCTTCTCTTAATCTAACGACGAGATACCATCCTGCACCATCATGTTGAACTACAGCGTTTCTTACTATTTAGTAAAGTTGCATGTTGAAGGTTCGTAAAGTAAATATACCAAGTTTTTTTTGAAAAAATTATGAAAAGTGTATATACATAAAAATTTAACTTTTGTATAGTACAATAAAACTGTAGTATTGTTAGTTTTTATAGGTGATATGGACTTTTACTGCTTTTACTGCTTTTTATGCTTGTCTCTATAAAGTTTATTTTGAACACATGCAATAATTTTTAGCCGCTTGATATTTCAACTATATATAAATTACAAATGAGAAAAAGAAAGGTCTGAGAAATCTTTGAGTTTTTTCAAATTTAAGCGAATGTGTCATCAAGGTATTTTATGTAAATATTAAATAATCGCGAAAGCAGAACTTTAAAAACTGTACATACTGTAAACTTTAATAGTGTATACTTTTAAAGCAATTGCAAGGGCGTTCGTGAAAATACGTCTTGCCATTTGCACGTTCTTTATCTTTTCTTCCTATATAGATATTGCTAGGCAGTTGTGTTTAGACACAGTGAAATATTTATGAACTCGAAATATATATTGCACTATTTTTATATTTCATTTTTATGTCCACTATCCAAAATCCACTACAGGCCATCACAAAATCACATCAAGTCAATTCCGCTGCTAAATAAAGGCCTCCCCCATAGATCGCCACTAAGTATGTTTCTAAAGCACCTGCATCCAGCTAACTGCGTGTTTAATCACGTTCTCGCGTATGCATAATCCTTTATTGACACCACAAGCCACAAAAACAAAAGAATTTTAAAATATCGCTGAATAGCGACTACATACAGAAAATCAACAAATTATAGAAAAAATTTAACGTTTAGGCAGCAAGAGGTGTTGTAACTATATGATAATAAACTTACATGTTAATTAACCCGTGAAGTGGCGAAGAAAGAGGCAACAGAGGGAATAAGAAACAGAGAGATGGGTAGCAACATCTTAACATTAACAATAGTAAGTCAGTGCGTTTTATTGTCTTCGGTTATATCAGCACTTTCCATCAGGTGTGATAATTGTCAAGCCACTAGCTTATAATATTTAAATACTACAGATGCCAATACGCTTGAAGCGAGGTAACTAATAATGTCCTCCGGACCGAATTTCGGCCACGGCGGCCAGCCTCAACGGAGACCAGCCATCGGCGCAGGACAGGATTATAGTGCCCAAGTGTATGCCCAAGCACAGGTGCACTCTCTATTCCTTTACTCTCACAGTCCGATGACACACCCTTACTCAAGCACACGCACGCTTAAATATTAGTTGATAAAAAATTGTGTAATCTCTATTGGCCTTACTTATGAAAACGCTTTCATCATCATCATTATCATCATTACAGCCTTTCATAAGTCCACTGCTGAACATAGGCCTCCCCCAAGTAATGCCACAAAGCACGGTCCTGAGCCACCTGCATCCATCGACTTCCTGCATGTCTTACCAGGTCGTCACTCTATCTCGTGGGGAGTCGCCCTACACTTCGCCTACCGGTACGAGGCTACCACTCAAGAACCTTTATGATTACGATTGAAAAAACTGTATGATTACCTAAATAAATAAATAAATATTTAAAGTGTTACCAAAAGTCTAGTGCCGAAAATAGGCCTTCCGGATAGATTGCCTCATTGGGTTGGCTCCATCGAACGGTATAGGGTAGTTGATGTTCTTACACCATCACTACCAGGTTTTCGGGACATTTGGCAATAATTTAGTAATGTTTTAACTTTCACGTAAAGAATTATGTGTAATATGATTGTAATTAATAAGCTTACAAATAATAAAACTAATTTCTTCACCAAAAACCATAATAACACTTATGTGGCTTATTAAGTTATTTACTTGATATTCAAATTTAAATAAAAAATATCATTTTGTCATTTGCTTGTCACATCTAGAATTTGCAAGAATAGATTCACCTGGCCATTGATTACATATCATCAAGGAGTATACCTTGCGATGTACTAATACCACGGCTATTTTTAAAGCATTTCTGTTATGCATAAAACTATTTAAATATGCTTTCTGTCAACGGGCTGCCAAATCAAAAAATCTTGTTAATTGAAAACCAACTTACTAAGCCTCCGCTGTCCGTCCGTCTGTCTGTCAGCGGGCTGTATCTCATGATCCGTAATAGATAGACAATTGAAATTTTCACAGAATGTGTTTTTCTGTTGCCATTATAACAACAGTGGTAAATTAAGCATAAGAATGACTTTCAAGTAGTATTATTTATCATTAACATTATTTGTATTAGTAGTATAAAGTATTATTTGTATTAGTCTATCTTTCCGTCCGAATACAATCTGGGCGTCTTCAAGGCAAGAGTGAATAGGCTTTTGTTACGCTAAGACAGTGCGATTTACCATCTAAGGCTGCATCGCCACTTACTATTGTGTGAGGTGGGATGATTGTCTAGCACTGGCTTATAATGAGTTAAAACAATCTATATTGTATAAAAAATTCTTTTCTTATTTCTGTTTTAATACAATTTTACTAGGATTATGGATATTAGGAACAATGCAGATAACAATCTTAAAACTTATAATTTTAATAATATACATATTAAGTATGGAGTACCTATGCTTGCAAATTCATCAAAATCAATCAATAGTATTCAGGTCAACTTGAGTTGAAAATATTTAAGAGTCAATAAATGAGCGAAAGGATTAGAAAATTGGGTGTTTGATTCGCAAACATTTCAAAAATTAAAACAATAGGAAAAATCGTTGCTCTATGTAACTAAACTGCACAAATATAAAAACAAAGTAATTGGTCTTACAAGTTTAGCTACTATTTTTTTTACCACAATGAAATTAAGATTTCATTTTGGATCCTTGTTAAGAAAAACCAGCTCCCTTGCGCATGCAACTAAAAAGATAAGGTTGATAATATATGTAGATACTACAATATTGGTTTATTTCTTATGGATTATTGTTATGGAAATTATGTAGTTATTGAAAATATTTTATGTTACAGAAAAGTGCTATTGACAATATAAGACTAAGGGACTCACTGCGAGACCTTTTTAGACAGATAATCCCATCATATTTTATTTTGGATACCATAATTTATTTTAGTCCAACGGAATGAAAGGGTATCTGCATTTTGATACTCAATCTAGATTAGATGTAGGTTTTAGTGGGATATGTCAACCTTCGATAGGCATAAATTCACAATTCCATTCTTATTCAGTCCCGTCGGGCTAATTCCGCCAATTACGACAAGGGAGCACCCAAGTGAGCAAGCGACTATGGTTGCACTCCATCTTTCATTTTATCTTCCATCTTTCAAAGGATGTTGCAATGTAATCCCAAACTTGGTTTCGTTCATACTTGCCCTTGCGAAAACTAAAAAAAAAAACTTAAAACTAAAAATTATGTCAGACTCTAACCTTCGATATCGGCACAGCTACGATAACACTCATGCATATATTCGTAGCATAAATTAAAGTTAAAGTTGCAGCCTATTTACGTCCCACTGCTGGCCATAGGCCTCCTCTCATTTCTGAGAGGGTTTTAGGGCAAGGAAGTGTCCGCCGCTCTGCCCCAATGCGTGTTGGCAAACTTCACTTGTCTCTAAAAATATTTTTTTTACTTATTTCTCAGACATACAGGTTTCTTCACGATGTTTCCCTTCACCGCAGAGCACGTGGTAAATCAGCACTTAAAATTGCAATCAACATAAAATATATATATATATATATATATATATATATATATATATATATATAATACATATAAAATTGCATATCATTGGTGTCGGCGGGGTTCGAAACCGGGTTGCTCGAGTACTGTGAAGCTTACAGCGAGCGCTAACCATCTGAGCTACCACGGCTCTCTAGCGGCTCGGCTAGCATTAAATGCCCGAATACAAGCTCTCCCCGTTTCTGGTGATGATGGATCCCCGTAACGTGATGCCCGCATTCTTACACGGCTTCCATATCCACGTACGCAATGAAACCGCCGAGTCTATAACGAGAAAGTCTTGGGAACCAGGAATACAAACTTTCAATACCACCAGCATTCGCAGCACCAACGGTACACTACCGCTGCAATGCTATGTGATTTCGGCCATTTACGGTGAATATTTCACTTTCGGGCCTCTAAAAAGAAAGGATCGAAATAATCAAGTCTCCATCAAAGCTAGCATTATATGAAATTTCTAAAAACTTACCAATTCACAAATTTAAAAAAAGCATGTGTGCTGTTCACACTCGGTAAAAGCCATCTACTTTCTATAACTTCTAATCTACTTTAGATAAAGTCATTTTATAGAATAAAAACTGATTGACTTTCAAGGTGGTACGTAAAATAGACGCTAGTTGGCCTGAAGTTATGAAATTTTGGATTGTAATAAATGGATTGTACGAGTATATTGTAAAATATGGGTTATTTTATTTATTTAACAGATGTGTAAAATTTTTAACTCTTTAATTTAAAAGTATTTTTTTTCTTTAAAACATCGCAAAGAGAAGTCCGAAATAATAGGAAACACTGTATTTAAATAAATATATATATATATATATATATATATATATATATATATATATATATATATATATATATTAGCAATGCTATTAACAATGTTAATATTTCTTTTAAACACTCCTGGTAAGCTGAAAATGCTTGTGTTAGGAGTGGGATTCGACCCACAACCTATTGAGTTCGCAGTTCCTACCCTGCCATTAGGTTACTGTCGCTTATTACACTGTATTCTATCTCATTATCTTGCAGGCTAAATCTTGAGATGTATATATTTCTCCCATTTTAGTGTCGCTTTTTAGTTTCATCGTGTTTCAAATCACAACGATTCTAAAGAAGAATTCGTTTCAAAAATCTTGTTTATAAATAACCTAATAAAAAACCTTACGACGCACTCGTAAGTTCCCGTAAACGATCTTTCGTTTAAGGTTAATTAAGTCATTATTAACATATAGTCATTACGTAACTTCAACGAAACATTGTTTCGTTGTTGTAATAAAATTGTTGTTTTATAATGTTGGTTTAGCCGTGGAAAGGAAAAGGCGAGATCACCCGCCGGGCGAGTTGTTCAATTTGGAGAGCTATCAGTTTTACGTCCTGTGGTAGTTCGGAGCTTGTTATAAGCAGGTTTGTACGGAAACATATCTATGTATAGATAGCTAGTGTGATTTAGGTTTCGGTTGTTGTCTATCACTTTTTGATATACGTAGGCGCGACGACAAAGCCACAATATCACGTCATATCAATCCCCCATTCCGACCAAAGGTTTGCGAGAGTGCCGTGAAGTAGAAGAGAGATTATTATGTTACTCAAATTATATACGTTTATACCTTTAGGAATAACGATCGAATAAATAAATTAGAAAGATTTCTTGAAATCGAATCTCATAGTATAACATCATATTATAATAACTGTTTGAATATTCTGTGTGCACTTGCACGCTTGTGTGTTTAAATATTCAATTTTCAATATTTTTATTGTCGTGTTATATTACAATTTATATTACATTCAATTAAATATCTTAGAGCTCCGTTAGGCGTATCAATACAGTCGAGACAGGCCGAATATACATTTTAATATTCTCGTATTTATATCACTTTATCAGAATTCTTCTCAAAACTTGCTTTGTCTTAAATAATTCCATGAATACATAATATATAACAAGTTCCAGTAATTAACTGAAAGATGAAATTTTGACTGTGACCATAATATATCTTGTTATATTCATAATAGACACGTTTTCGAATGCAAATTTGATATAAGAGTTTTACAAAGCTAAGCTCATGAAAATGACTGGCGACTTTGCGCCTGTGTTCGAGAATAATAAAACCAGTTTTAACCATTAACCAGATTGGGTTTACCAATAAGCATGTTTTTTTATTAAGATCAAAGCTGCTAGGTAGCATTAAGCAGTACCGGCCCATGTATGGTAGTAATACTCCATGCTTCATCGGACTTGCTTATTATAAAGGATAAGCAGCTGTTCCGGAGTGACGTATCACCGCAATTTTGTAAGGACACTTAACTTCCTTGTAGCTGCTTTGACCTTGGACTTAATGAACTTGAACTTAATCTTAGAGGCCCATGTAGAAAATCAAAGTAAAAATATATTTATTCAAAATAGATCTTTACAAAGCATTTTTTTAAAGGCAAATAAGCTGCGTCATCGTTATAACAAGTCCCTGCTTTAAAAGACCGTGTCTGAAGGAGCGGCAAGAAACTCACAAGTAGACTATTTTTCTCCCAACAGTTCCAACTATATACATATACTAAGAAAATCTAAGGATGTTCATTATGTACTTATGTACTTATTTTTAAATAGTCATTTCATTTACTTTAGTCTTTTTATCAGAATATTACATGCGCCTTGAATTTACGTAAACGTAGCTATACATAATAGCGACTCTTGTTTGAAATAGTTATACATCGACCCAAATATAAGCCACTAATTTTTTGCAGGCCGAACTTTGGAGCACCAAGTTTAGGTTTATTTAAGTTATGAACATCATTCGTGTTATTAAAGTTATGAACATCACGTGCAGCAACAGTTAAGATAATAATTTCCTTGAAAATATTTATAAATAAGGTGATTGCTTTGGTCTGAAAACGTATGGGTATTCAGACCCGTTCAGGCACTTTTCTGTTGTTAAATAAATTCTATCATCAGCTGCCGATCCTCACAACAATAATGGAAAGGACAACATCATTCATCATTACAGCCTTTCATAAGTCCACTGCTGAACATAGGCCTCCCCCAAGGAATGCCACAAAGTACGGCCCTGAGCCACCTGCATCCATCGACTTCCTGCATGTCTTACCAGGTCGTCACTCCATCTCGTGGGGGGTCGACCTACACTTCACCTACCGGTACAAGACTGCCACTCTAGAACCTTTCTTCCCCATCGATTGTCGGTTCTTCGAGCGATAATGCAAAGGACATAATACTTAAAAATTACTATAATAAACCAAACTTGTTAGAACTTAATTCCGCTAGCAAAGCGTAATTTTAATTAAATATGAGGTCTCATTATAAACAAAAGACTATAGTGATATCAATGATAACTGTCGAATATATTTCATGTATTTCATTATGCAACTAAATATAACTCTCCTTACATTTGGTAAAGAAAAATTAAGGAATTTCAATTTGTGGCATACAGAAACAAGATATTTGTTATAAAACTTGAGATACGGCACCGTTAATATCTTCAAATTCGATTTTACTTACGTGGTAGAGCCATGCTGCAGCTATATTAGTAGTATAGTTGTAGCACGAATGGGTTGGCTCGACCGGGGAAGGCCCACGCCCTGACAGAATACCAGCGTAAACTAGCAGCTCAATGCTGTTGTGTTTCTTATGGTGAGTGTAGTGAAAGTGTCTATGGGCCACTGCAACCACTTACCATCAGGTGGACTGTGTGCTCGTTTGTCACTTTTATCATATAAAAAGGTTAATATTAAACACCAGAGAGACATTATATCATTCATTGTTGCGTAACAAAAGTTCACTGTTGAATACGCGTATCCCTCAAGATTGCCTCATATGCTGTCTAAATTAAATTAGTTTATAGTTTATACATTGGCCAAATGCCACAATTGGTTGGCTGGTTGACAAACGGCAAAGTAGCAACAGCTGAAACCTTTATTCAGGTTCCAGCTGTTGCTTCTTACGACACTCACGGAATGATATGCAGTAGTGGATTCTAACACGCCACTACTTTAAAGCGACATATTTATCATGCTAATGATAAATATGTATATCGCAATATTGCACATATTTATCATTAGTATAATAATTATAGTTATATTGTTTCAAGTAAGTTTTGTGTGTAAAAATTGTGATCGTTTATACCACGTGTCGTAGAGTGGACACGTGGTATAAACGACTTTTTTTTTGACTACGTAAAAAAAAGTAAAAAAATTTGCTCTTTTCTACCGACTTCAAAAAGGAGCCGGTACTCAATTCTACTGTATATTTTTTATGTGTGTTACCTCATAACTTTTACTAGGTGAACCGATTTCGATAATTCGTTTTTTATTTGAAAGCTTGTGCTTCACATGTAGTCCCATACAAATTTGATCAAGGTCTGACCAATAGCTTTTGAGTTATTCTTAATAATTTATGTATATTGAAGTCGTATTTTTAATATTAATTATTTTAATAACTTTTTCAAATACGTACTTTAAAATTTGACACGGTATACAATATTTTTTGGTACTATGACTACAAAATTCCAAATATCACTGTTATTTTTTTGTATTAGCAACCTTAGTAGCATAGCTGTTCATCCCAGTTCCAAATAAAACGAAAATATTTGAAGTTTTAAGAAAAAATAAAATTAAGTTAATTTTTCTTGCAATTTAAAAAAAAAAAAAAATTTAATCAACTTTCACTCGTCACGGTATAAAAAAATGAAATCTGTGTTTCGTATGGATATGTCTGCGTGATATATTATGGTTTGTATTTTAAACCTATTTTACCTCGCTATTTTATAAAAACACTGAAGACTTGAACGATTTGAAGACACACATGAACTTCGAAAGATTGAGTTGGAATATTCTAAAACGCTATAGTAGTATTAATTAGTAGGTATATTATGTAAAGTTTTTGAGTTAAAACAAACTTATTAAAATATTAAAACTTGTTTCTAAGGGTAATTAATGTTATTCTTCATTGCCGAGTTGCATTATTAAATGCACGCAATTATACATTTCAATTGAAAATTAATTATTAAAAGTACAGTACGTTTAGGGTTTCGACAATCAATATAATACATACAATATACATATTATATAGAACAGGACAGAAATCATTGATTAGTCCGATCTTGTTAACGTTATAATTTGATATTTCAAATAGATTCTCTAAGGGCTCATTCAATAAAATTATCAACAATATCATTATTATTTAATATCTACAATAAGCTTCTTGTACTCTGCTATGGGTTTAGATGCATTTATGTAAGAAATTTTCCCTGATATCGACCATTATTAATATTTAGGTTTAAGGTTTTATGGTTGTAGCACGAATGGGTCGCCTCGACAGCGGAAGACCCACACTCTCACAGAATATCAGCGTAAACCAGCAGCTCAATGCTGTTGTGTTTCTTATTGTGAGTGTAGTGAACCGGATAACTGTTTTATATGAAACGAGGCATCCCATATTAGTCCTCAGGGGTGTCAACGCATCGTCATTTTGATTCTTAATCGAGGATAGACGTAAATGTCTATGGGCTACAGCATAAACTTACCATCGGGTGGTCTGTGTGCTCGTTTGTCACCGTTAATATATAAAAAAAATTAATTTCTTAAAAAATTGGTTACATTAAAACTTAATAAAATCTTTGATGAATGGTAAGGTGTTTATATTAGTTTTCAGTAAATAATGTTTTGCACAAATATTAATACAACTTTTACTATCAGGTAATACGTTATATCAACTACAATATGGAACACAGCAACGGATACTGCTACGTGAAGGCAGAAATAAGTAACAGTGTATGGCCTGCCTACCTGGTGGTCAAAAGAAGACTTAACTCCTCCATACATGATATGAGACATTTAATCTTGGTCCACAGGGAGTGAAACATTTTGGTACCTAATCAACGTAAATAACAAAGTAAAATTAAAAAAACAGGTTATAATACTTGTTCAAGTATAACAATATTATAAATAACAGAAGTCGTGTAATAAATGTCTAAAAGGAAAGTCTTTTGGCTACACTACCACTATGAAAAAATCAATGACATTATGATGGCTGAATAATAATTGTGTCTCGTGGAAATTACGTTACTGTAATAGCAATCCAATTTTCAGAAATGGTGATACGAATAACAAAATAGTCGTGAATTTCGTTTTAAAGTGTTTTATAGAAAATAAGGAAAAGGTAAGTTTATAATCTTAGATTTTTTTATAGAAGAAGAGGCAAATGACTCTGTGGCTCACCTGGATAGTAAGTATCGACCGCCGCTAATGGAGAACTGAACGTTGCCGGCCTATTAGAAAGGAGTAAACTCTTTTCTCAAAAGTCCCTACGTCATATTGGTCCGGAAAAACTGCCGGTAGTAAACGATTCCACAAAAAGGTCGCACCAGTAAGAAAACTCCTAGTAAAATGCACAGTGCTGGATCGCCAAGTATCCAAATGGTGTGGATGATATCATGACTTTTGTCGCGATAGGTGTTGGTGTAATTTGGCGGCCGGAATTAATGCAAACAATCCCTCGTAGCACTCCCCGAAGTAAATGTGATAGAAAATACAAAGCGATGCATCATCTCTTCGCAGCGCAAGTGAATCGATCCAATTAGAGAGGCCTCTCTTATCGACGATTCGAGTTGCTCTGCTCTGCATGCGTTCAAATAGCTGGCACTTGAGAGCGCGAACCTGGAGGTGAGAACAGTATTAAATGTGAGGCCGAACCTGCGCCTTGTAAAGTTGCAAGTGATGTGCCAGCAGTGAGCTCTGCTTAGCACGCAAAGGTTTTTATAGGCCAATTTGGCCTTTCCTGCAGTAAGCGCCTTGAAACTGAGGAGATAGATTCTTCTTAGCGATAAACGTGCAAACTTGTGTATTCTAGGGATTGAACTTGACTAGATTTAGTCGCCTCCAATCCGAGACTTTGTTCAGCAAGGACTCGACTTTAAACACAAGTTTGTTCCGGTACTCGGCGAGGTTTTCCAGAGAAATATCGGCACGGCCGGTGTATAAAGTATCACCAGTGCTGTCTTCCGCATGGCATTTAATGTTACTAGTTTGCAACATATCATTGCTATGAGAAAAAATAACTTAGCTGATAGCATGCATCCTTATGGAATACAGCCATTAATAGGCTTGTAATCGGAGCATGCACCGTCTCCTATCAAATCAATGATTCTGATTCAATGGTACAATTTTTCGGGAAGCCCATAGAATGGAAGCTCTATCGAAGCTCTCGTCCTATGGGCTTCCCGTAAAATTAAAGCTCTCTGTGCCAAACCCGATCGAAGGCCTTCGCAAAGTCCAAACTAAAGGTCGAGGCCTCCCTCTTGGACTGTACTGCCTCCGCCCATTTATGAGTCAGGAAAGCCAGAAGATTACCAGATGAGCGACCCCGACGAAAACCGTACTGGCGGTCACTAATCAGTTGGTGATCCTCAAGGTACCTCATAAGTTGGCAGTTTATAATGGTTTCCATTATTTTGTAGAACAAGAATGTGATGGCGCTAGGCCTGTAGTTGGATGGGTCTAAGCGGTCGCCTTTTCTAGGGGTCTTCCACGAGTTCCATCGGAAAAGACGCATGACGATGTTTTTTTAAGTTTTTCCTTGTTTAGTGACGGTGTTCGATTTTTTTCAACATTGTCGAGTCAGTCATTTCACTCTCTATGACTGAAGGTTGCGTAAGAAGCAATGAAGTTATCGAGACATGAAGTTATCAAGACGAAATTTCATAATAATAACGGGATTATATAGATATTTTTTTAATTACTCATATTATTGGCAAATCACCCTAATACTGAGAATACACTGAACGCTCACGCCCTCGTATATCATATTAATTATATTTGAATATACCCTCTGAAGCAATAAGCATACATATTGAGCTTTGATCCAATTACAATAGAGAATACAAGTAGAAAATCACATTCAAGTGTACTGTAAATATATTCTACAATTTACTAATTGCGTATTGTTATATGGTACAATTACAGTTAATAATTTAAGCAGAGATTCTTATAACAATAGTTAATTTTATATTTGTAAGAAACAAAAATCTAAACATTCATCTTTGTGTTAATTTTTGTTTATTTATTAATTCGTTCATTGCAGCCCATAAAAAAAAACTACTGCTGAACATAGGCCTCCCATTAATTACCACATTGGAGGGATATTAGCCGTGACTGGCATGGTTGGCTGCCGTAATTGGCAACCGCGCTCTTTATTATTCTCAGTCGTTATCGGGAAGATGCTGATGTTTGTTTCCGATTTAATTTCCCTCTGTCGCCTCTTTGCGACACCCACGGAATGATATAGTGTAGTGGGTTATTAAGTGAATTTCTTAATTAAATAAAGTAAAACTGCCAAATGTACGTCGTTGTCGTACGTTCGTTGGTCACTTTAGTTTTAAAACAAAGTTTTAAAAAAGGGAGAGGGATGCGATCATCGCATTGGCTAGGGACTTCTACATGGTCTTTTCCGGCCCTACACCTAATTATACGTATTGCATGCCGTAAGCGTCTAAGCGCGTCGGTGTGTTCTACTAGGCCCTAAATTTAAGATTCCAACGTTTTGTCGCACTATATCGTATCTAGCAATCATATTGTACATATAAGTGATATAAAAAGCACATTTTCAGAAAGATAAATGATGGTTGAACTTATTAATATTTTTTAAATCGATTAATTGCTATTTTTAAATAAAAAAGGGGTTTTAGTGGCTTATGGTGTGGATTTATCATGTAACAAGTGTAGCAAGGCTTGTAAACACGATAACTTTTGAAAATATCAATTGTTCAACTCAATATATTTTTAAAGTCTGTCGTGAAGCGACAATTAAAAAAAAAGAACCTAACCTAAGAACAACAAAACAACAAAAGTAGAACCAGAAAATAATATATTTAAATTTTTAAAAAGGTATTTACAATTTTATAAAAAAAAATGAAATATGATGATGATGATGGATGACGTGTAATTACAATTAGATAAAAAAAGTAAAGATAGGAGAATATTGTATTGTAGTGGAGCCTAAAGGTCGAAGTGACACACGCTGCGCTTGGAGTAGAAGTAGGCACACGCTGAGCTTGTAGTTTCTTGGCGGTGATGGCACGCAGCGCCTGGTCTGGGCACACGCAGCGTCCGGAGCAAGCGCACGTAGCGCCTGGAGTAGGTGCGCTCAGCGCTTGGAGCAAGCAGTCGCAGCGCCCAAAGGTAGCGCGGGCAGTAGGTGCATTCAGCGCCTGGAGCAAGCAGTCGTAGCGCGCAAAGGTAGCGCGGGCAGTAGGTGCACTCAGCGCCTGGAGCAAGCAGTCCTAGCGCCCGGAGTAGTGTGGCCCCGCGCTTGAAGTAGACTACGCCGACGACTTCAAATGTAGATGGAGGCTTGCAGGATCCCGGGGCATTGCGGCCCCGGGATAAGGCCTTTAGTAGATGTTTCACGTTTGAAAACTGAAGCGAGACTCCCTGTATTCTCCGATTGTTCGGCTTTTATACCTTTTTAGAGAGAACGAGAAATTATTTAAATTAAAAGGAAATTTATTGTAAATGACCTAGAGCAAAAGAGAATTTATGTGGAAATATCGAAATAAGAACATCAGACCAGTGACGAATTTGAATAAAAGTTACCATAACAACCATATAAATAATGGTTGTCAAAAATATAAATTTTTGGTTTTAGGTATATAATTGAAAAACAGCTACATTTAAGTAAGAAATGAGATATTATTCATATAGGAAAAACTAAAGCGCGGCAGCGCGTAAGAAACCGGAAATTGCAGAGTTACGGAGAACTCAATAAAAGATCGAAAAAGGTAAGACTCCATTGACAGCGATTTAAAAGGTGCTGATAGCGTGAAAATACGAAGTGAAAATGATTTGTTATTGTGTAAAAACGTTACAGGATCCTATGGAAATAAAGGTGATGCAAAATATAAATGCAGAAAATCAAAAACAGAATGGAAAAATAGTGTAAAATGATATGTAAGTAGCATAACTGATAGCGTGAAAAGGGATGCAAAATATGAATGCAGAAAATCAAAAACAGAATGGAAAAATAGTGTAAAATGATATGTAAGTAGCATAACACTACATTTTCCCCCCGACCCTGGAAAATTTTTGACTCAGCAAAAATTTTGACATGTACATTCTAAAATAAACCATAAAAACACAGCTTTGCAGAAACAGACATCAACAGGCAAAATCAGATATACTATCTCTTACATTCATCATCTGCATTCAGGTAAGGGTGGAGTTCACATTCAATGACTACCACTCTAAAAGTGTGTTTTCGAAACGACATTAAAGCTTATTTAAGGAGTAGTCATCCGCTCCTGCATGGAAAAAAAATAGTCGAAGAAACACCACTCTAAAAGTGTGTTTTCGAAAGGACATTCAGGCTTATTTAAGGAGTTGTCATCCGCTCCTGCATGGATAAAAAAAATTAAGGGAGTAGTCAGCCTCTCCCAAGTGAAGATAAAGATAAAGAAAATTAAGGGAGTAGTCAGCCGCTCCCAAGTGAAGATAAAGATAAAGTAAATTAAGGGAGTAGTCTGCCGTTCCCAAAATTCGAGGTCTTAAAGCAAGATGTGTTGAAGAACACTGGATCACTAGACAAACAAAAAAATTAAAAGAAATAAAAATAATAAGGTGAAAATGGTGATATTTATACATATATACAAATTAACAGTTAATAAATGTTTAGAAAAGTTATGATTCGTCTCGTTTCAGCTTTCAAAAACTATTTTATATAAAAAAATAAATGATGAATAATGAGTTAAGAACGAAAGAGAAAGCAATTAAATCAAAAGGGAATGGACAAGGCGCAGTAAAGGTGAAGAAAAGAGAAAAAAAATTAATTTAAGCAAGCTTTAGTCGAAGAGACCGAAGCCCATAACTTCATCGTCAGACTCAGATTCTTCCTTCTTGGACTCTCCGTTCCTTCTTCTTCTCAGCTGCCGGCGCTGCAGCAGCGGCGACCGCGGCCACGGGCGCTGCTCCACCGACGGGTATGGTCGACAACTTCTCACGACCCTGCGCGATCAGCTCTTCAACACTCTTGCCATTGAGTTCCGAGATGACCTTCTTCAGTTTCTCGGAGTTTGCCTCAACACCCACAGAGCTGAGGATCTTCTCAACGTCAGCAGCGCCTGGCCTGCAGGATGTGCCTGGCCTGCAGGATCCCGGGGCAGTTTGGCCCCGGGATAAGGCCTTTAGTAGATGCTTCACGTTTGAAAACTGAAGCGAGACTCCCTGTATTCTCCGATTGTTCGGCTTTTATACCTTTTTAGAGAGAACGAGAAATTATTTAAATTAAAAGGAAATTTATTGTAAATGACCTAGAGCAAAAGAGTATTTATGTGGAAATATCGAAATAAGAACATCAGACCAGTGACGAATTTGAATAAAAGTTACCATAACAACCATATAAATAATGGTTGTCAAAAATATAAATTTTTGGTTTTTGGTATATAATTGAAAAACAGCTACATATAAGTAAGAAATGAGATATTATTCATATAGGAAAAACTATAGCGCGGCAGCGCGCACGAAACCTGAAATTGCAGAGTTACGGAAAACTCAATAAAAGATCGAAAAAGGTAAGACTCCATTGACAGCGATTTAAAAGGTGCTGATAGCGTGTAAATACGAAGTGAAAATGATTTGTTATTGTGTAAGAACGTTACAGGATCCTATGGAAATAAAGGTGATGCAAAATATAATTGCAGAAAATCAAAAACAGAATGGAAAAATAGTGTAAAATGATATGTAAGTAGCATAACTGATAGTGTGAAAAGTGATGCAAAATATAAATGCAGAAAATCAAAAACAGAATGGAAAAATAGTGTAAAATGATATGTAAGTAGCATAACACTACAAGTCTTCATCTATCATATGGGAAGCCATTGAATATAAATGGCAGTTTAATTTTGTTTAGTTAAGTTACAATTTTTTTTTTCGGCTGCGATATGGTGAAAATTCGGTGTATTCGTCAGCCTTGTATGAATAAATTATTCCTTAATAGAGACTGCGTCCAGTTCGGCGTCAGTCGCCGTCGTGAGTGGACATTGTTTCGGTTGTTTGCAGCGGCTCAAAAAGATCGCTGTACAAATACACAATATTCGAATAACCAAATTTCTTAAATACTTGATGAGAGATTTTTTTTATTACAATATTAAAGCACAAATGTAAATAATAGTAGTACGTACTAAAAGTGAGTAGAATCAATTTTATCGTCATGGGTAACATTTTCATGGTTTTGGTGGGTGTTGAAGCCGATAGGGTTGTCGAAATGTAAATCCAAGATGGCGGCTGCAATAGGTATCAATTTTTTCATCATGGGTGTCATTTCATGGTTTTCGAGAGTGTTGAAGCCGATAGTGCTGTCGAAATGTAAATCCAAGATGGCGGCTGCAATAGGTATCAATTTTTTCATCATGGGTGTCATTTTCATGGCTTTCGAGAGAGTTGAAGCCGATAGGGTTGTCGAAATGTAAATCCAAGATGGCGGCTGCAATAGGTATCAAGTTTTTCATCATTGGTGTCATTTTCATGGGTTTCAAGGGTGTTGAAGCCGATAGTGCTGTCGAAATGTAAATCCAAGATGGCGGCTGCAATAGGTATTCATTTTTTCATCATGGGTGTCATTCTCATGGTTTTCGCGGGTGTTGAATCCGATAGTGCTGTCGAAATGTAAATCCAAGGTGGCACTGCAGTAGGTATCAATTTTTTCATCATGGGTGTCATTTTGACGGTTTTCATATTCATATTCATATTCATATTATTTATTGCATCCATAATGTTACAGTAAAGGTGTTGAGAACATTTTAAGTTTTAACTTAAAACTATGAGATCATTATGGGCCCTGCAGGGCACGGCAATTAAGAGAGAGGAGGGTCATTTTAGTGAAACATTAATGATAAATACACTTTGAAATAAAAATATAATCGAAATACTAGGTAGATATTTAAAATTTATCATTTAAGTATTCGTTTAGTGTGTAGTAATGTTTACAAATTAAAAAATCCTTAATTTTATTTATAAAAATAGATTCTTTTTCTATATTTTTTATCGAGTCTGGGAGTTTGTTAAAAATTTTGATTGACATGACGAAGGGACCTGATGAATGTAGCTTAAGGCGAGATATGGGTAGAGTTAGTATTTCTTTATGGCGTAATTGGTATCTGGTATTGCTTTCTCCTCGTTTGATATAGAATTCTGGGTATTTTTTAATGAATTTGCAGATTTCTAAAATGTATATGCACGGTAAGGTAAGTATTTTATGTGTGAAGAAGTATGGTTTGCAGATATCAGTATTTTGTATGTTAAATATTATTCGAATTAGTTTTTTTGTAGAGTTAAAGGATCAGAAACGTCTGTGCTACTTCCCCACATGATAACCCCGTAGCAGAGCCACGAGTACGCATAAGCATAATAGGTACTGAGGGCGGTTTGTATGTCGGTAGATTTTTTCACTTCTCGGAGAGCGTATGTAAAACTTGCTAGTTTCCTTTTAATTTTCGTTATGTGGGGTTTCCAGTTAATATTTGTGTCTATTGTTAAGCCAAGTAGGGTGAATTCATTTACTTTTTCTATTTTTATGTTATCGTAGGTAAAGTTTATATTTAGTGGAATTTTTTGGTAAGGGTGAAAACTTATTATTTTTGTTTTGGAGAAATTTATTTCAAGGTTATGCTCTGCCATCCAGTTTTTAGTATTTTCTAGTATCAAATGTAATTTTCTATGGATGTTTATATTGCTGTCACATGAGGTAAGCAGGGATATATCATCGGCGAACAGCACACAGGGTTCTTCTATCATTTTGGGGAGGTCGTTTATATAGATTATAAATAACAGGCAGCCCAGAACACTCCCTTGAGCCTTGAGGGATTGATGCGTTACATTTTTTTCCGTCTGATCGTACTATTTTTTTTTCGTTCGTTTCATAATTGAAGTGGTCTATTTCTACGAATTGCTCTCGATTCTGTAAATATGATTTGAACCATTCGTATGCTTTACCACGGATCCCTATACCATATAGTTTGTTAAGAAGAATTTTGAATTGAACTTTATCGTAAGCTTAAAACATGTCTAGTAGTACACCGATTGCGTATTTTTTATTATTAATTATATTAAGGATTTCCTGAATATATTTGTAAACCGCTAATGTTGTTGATCGTCTTTTACGAAATCCATTTTGACAATTATCAAAAATATTATACTTTTCACAGAAGTTATATACGCGCTTGCACATTACTTTCTCGAAGACTTTAGAAGGTGAAGGTAGCAGGGCCATTGGACGATAGTTGCTGGGGTCACTTTTATCATTTTTTTTTATATATCGGTTTTATAATTGCCTTTTTAAGTAGGTCTGGGAAAACTCCTTCGTCAAACGATTGATTTATAAGCATGCTGAATGGTAAAGCAAGTTCAGAGGAACATTGTTTGAGTAAAGTAGGTGGAAGCTCGTCTATTCCAAAACTTGTTTTATTTTTTAGGCTTTTTAGTGTCTTATTTACTTCGTGAAAATCGACTGGGCTGAGAAAGAAGGTATTTTCTGTCGGGCTCAGGACAGGACGTCCAGTTGCTGTTGGAGGGCTATTTTCACCAATGGACGCGTAGTAATTGTTAAATGCATTTGCAACTTTATATGGCTCCGAGGTAATGGTATTGTTTATTTTTAGTGACATGCTGTTGTTATCTCTAGTATTTCTTTTATTTGTACGTTCATTTATAATACTCCACATTGTTTTAACTTTGTTAGAGGATTTTTTTTAATTTATGTATGTAATGTAATTTTTTTGAAATATTTACTGTTTTTTTTAAGTATTTTTTCATATTTTTTATAGTAATTATGTAAAATTTGGCTTTTTGTTTTTGATGTTAATATTTTTAGGAGTCGTTTATTTTTTGATGGTTCTTTTATGCCAGTAGTTAGCCAGTATTTTTATTATTGGTTTTTAATTTAAGTTTACGTTTTGGTATACATTTATTTGAAATATCAGTCAAAATATTATGAAATTTAGTATAGTTTTCATTTATATTATTTTCAGGTCGCAATATATTTTGCCAATGGATTTCTTTTAAATTTACTTTGAATTGTTTTATATTAGCTAAATTGTAAAACCGTTTCTCAGTGTACCAAGTTATTTGCTTAGTTTGTGATTGTGACTCTATTTCAATGGTGGTTGCAGCATGGTTACAAAATCCCAACTCCTCAACTTTTGTCAGTAATTTATTTTTATCAAAATTCGTAAATATCAAATCTAAGCACGTTGATGATGTTTGTGTGAAATGTGTAGGGTCTTTAATATGTTGAGATAAGTTGTATTCAGACATAGTATTTAATAACTGGGATGTTTTAGAATTATTATCAAGGACGTTTGTATTAAAATCGCCGCCAATAATAACTTTGTATTTTGAGTATTTTTTTATCAATGAATTTCAATATTTTTTGCAATTGCTCATAGAATATTCCTTCCTCTCTCCTATTCCAATATAAAACTACTAACAATATATTTTCTTTGAGTAACTCTATTCCATACACCTCCAATATATATTCTATTGACATATCTGCTATATCAGTTTTTTCAATATATTCGAGGTGATTTTGAAGTAAGATGCACACGCCACCTCCACCTTTTGTTTTTCGGCAGTATGATGCTGCTATTTTATATCCGGTAAGGTTAATAAGCTTCAATTTGGCCTGATTTAACCAAGATTCTGTTATACAAAAAGCTTGGTAAGTCGGATTCTGGGTTGTAAATGTTTCCAGTAGGTGTTGTTTATTATAGAGGCTTTGAAAGTTTTGGTAAAGTACTTTAAATGATGTTAACTTACTTCCGAAATGTCTGAATATTGTTAATTCTTGGTGATCTCTGTTGGCTCTGCGTTGATAGTGCTTCATGTTGGATTATTTTTACACTCGTACTGTCAACAGTGCCATCCATATTTTTATTTTCTAAGTTACAGTCTACGGGTTTTCTCTCTATAATAAATTGGTTATTTCTTATAACGGCGTGTAGTCCATTTTTTCGTGCATTCATCATTTGTTCTCGCATGGCCTTTTTTCCTTAAATTCTGCAAGTTCTAAATATTCAGTGATAGATAATCTAGTGCCGTGTAAGTAGTGCCTATTTTTAAGTATGTATTTAGCCATTCTTTTGCTGAGTAGTTCTATTATTAAAGGCTTATTTTTGTTATTGTTTCTTCCTATCCAGTGAGTTTCTTCTAAATATCCAAGTAGGTTTATATTATATGTTTCTCTGAACATTTGAATGACTCTATTATGTAAGTCGTATTCTGATTCTCTAAATCGTTCGCCAAATCCATAAATTACCAACCTTCTGCTATTAATTTCTGACTTAGACTGTTTTTCAGGTAATGTGATTTTTGTTTCCAGGCTTTGTATTTCTTTTCGAAGGAGGGTATTTTCTTTTTTCAAATTACCTATTTGAGTGTTGATAAGTTGAATGTCATTATTTAATGTTTCAGTTTGCTTGTAAAAGGTAGAGGTTTGTTGTTGTATATCCTCTTTGAATTTGAGAATCGCTTTATCAATCTCCAATTGTATTGTATTTTGTAGATCTCTAATAAATGAAAATATTATTTTCTTTCAGTCTTGAACTTATTAATTCGCTCAAGTTTTGTAGAGTCAATTGAGGTAGGGAAGCAGTTGTTACCGGTGAAGTGTTCTGGGTGTAAATAGTGTCGCCGAGTAAGCTGCATTCTGTAGAGTCCAAAGTTTCATTTAGATTGGTATTTTTTCTTCTAATAGTTACATTATTTATATCCGGTGATATACTGTTATATTCTATTTCTTCATTTTCATGCGAACACACTGGTTTGTTGCTATTATTTCCTTTAGGGGCTTTGCAAAGGCAAGCGGGGCATTTCCATTTCTTTTTACGGGCTGGCGACATGATATTTAAGTATCGCTGAATAGATACAACGGCGCAATCGAGATCATATGTTTTGTTACATAGTGCGCAGGTGAGATGTTCACGACTTGTGATTTTTTGTCGACAAGCAGCACATTGAGTCGTCATCTTAAGTATTATTTCTAATCAATTCCACTAATCTTCAGGCACTGTACACATTTATTGCGTATAATTAGCACTTAGGTAACTTGAAGTCGTGAAAAGTCTGTTTTTTGTTTGGAACTTTTGTTACATTTTGCTGCCGAGTCCTTGATTGATTTACTAAAAATTATATTTTTATTCACTTCTAGGACTATTTAACTAGGATTGTTTATTCACTTTTTTTAACTTTATTTCTTCAAGAAACTTCTTAATATTTTATTATTATATGCAATATTTTTAATTATATAAAATGTACGGTACTGTTATTATGCTTTATTAAATTAAATTTTTCATTATTTTATTTGTTTATAGTGTTAAGAATTCAAATTCAAATTTAAAACATTCACAAAAAGTCTAATTGTGCGGGTTAGATTCGATCTGGCGGCCTCAATTAATAAACTCTTGTACGTAGCCAACACGCCACCGTTACGACTTACTTTTTCTTCCAAAATAGTGGTTGTATTCCAAACAAATAGGAAATAACAGATTTGTTATGGGTGTTTTGTATTTATGTATTTCAAAAATTTTCTTCAACCGTCACTTTTAATCACAAATAAAAGAGCAATGGCAGAAAAATAGTTGAGAAAAATTATAGCGTCTAGAAATAAGTTATATACAAAATGAGTTTTATTATTGTTCTATGATTTTTCAAATAAAAATGCATTTTAATTAAAGCCACAGAAAAAAATAAACATTTTTGGGAATATCAAATGACTTAAATCATTTTACTCTATTCAAATGTTGCCATTTAGTATATTCATACTATTTTCGTATACACTTTGTAACACTACCAACACAACACACAAAATATTTTTATATTTATTATTAGTAATAACTGTACTATCAGTAATAATAACAATAAAAGTGATATGGCTGAGAATAAGTCTCTTACAAAGAATTTCCTGCAATAATACATTATCTCAATCATAGTACTATGTAACAATTCCATTTAATGTTATGCCAACACTAGCTAAAATAAAATGTCACTGTTTTTTTTTACTGGCTTTACGGCTCTGGGTTCTAGTCCTTCTGAGAATGTCACTATGATACAAAAGCCCTAGAGCCATGCCAGAAATATACATTCATAGTATGCAAATATATAATAGAGATACAATAATCTAAAAACTCTCAATTATGTATTATTCACTAAGCTAACATCAAACAACCACAGGAAGCATGACTCTTTCCAAGTGACATAGGCCATAACCTAAAAAGGTTCAAATGTAAATATCTTTTTTTTGACGCCTTCTCAGTACAAAATTCTTTGACAGAGTTATTAAGGGACTGACGCTTAACATTTTAAGATTTTTTTGGTATATAGACGCTACCATTTCTTCTCAACTAATTTTATGTATGAAAGTATGCCATTGCTCTTTCGAAAGTATTTATTGTCTTATATTTCTGTTTTTATTTGTCTAAATATTTGTCAATGGTTATAAGATGTATTTAGCATTATTTTGGGATAAAATAGCACATATCAGTTTTATTGCTGTTGATAGTTCACCGTAAGATTCACAATAATGTAGTCTAATTTGCGTATTATATGTCTTGATAACACTCTCACACACGTATTGAACAGTTTTCTCCACTTTTTTGGTAAATGTAACACGATACAGTTGAATAACTATTTTTAAACAATTAAATTACGGGAGCACAATGTTCACATGACAGCTACCGCGGCGCGTCCTTGTTTTTGAGATGGCGGCTGCAATAAGTATTAATTTTTTCAACGTGGGTGTCATTCTCATGGTTTTCGCGGCTGTTGAAGCCGATAGTGCTGTCGAAATATAAATCCAAGGTGGCGCTGCAATAGGTATCAATTTTTTCATCATGGGTGTCATTTTCACGGTTTTCGAGGGTGTTGAAGCCGATAGTGCTGTCGAAATGTAAATCCAAGATGGCGGCTGCAATAGGTATCAATTTTTTCATCATGGGTGTCATTCTCATGGTTTTCGAGGGTGTTGAAGCCGATAACGCTGTCGAAATGTAAATCCAAGATGGCGGATGCGATAGGTATCAATATTTTCATCATGGGTGTTATTTTCATTGTTTTTTAGGGTGTTGAAGCCGATAATGCTATCGAAATGTAAATCCAAGAAGGCGGGTGCAATAGGTATCAATTTTTTCATCACGGGTGTCGTTTTTATGGTTTTCGAGAGAGTTGAAGCCGATAGGGTTGTCGAAATGTAAATCCAAGATGGCGGCTGCAATAAGTATTAATTTTTTCAACGTGGGTGTCATTCTCATGGTTTTCGCGGGTGTGGAAGCCGATAGTGCTGTCGAAATGTAAATCCAAGGTGGCGCTGCAATAGGTATCAATTTTTTCATCATGGGTGTCATTTTCACGGTTTTCGAGGGTGTTGAAGCCGATAGTGCTGTCGAAATGTAAATCCAAGATGGCGGCTGCAATAGGTATCAATTTTTTCATCATGGGTGTCATTCTCATGGTTTTCGCGGGTGTTGACGCCGATAGTGCTGTTGAAATGTAAATCCAAGGTGGCGCTGCAATAAGTATCAATATTTTCATCATGGGTATCATTTTCATTGGTTTCGGGGGTGTTGAAGCCGATAGTGCTGTCCAAATGTAAATCCAAGATAGCGGCTGCAATAGGTATCAATTTTTTCATCATGGGTGTCATTGTCATGGGTTTCGAGGGTGTTCAAGCCGATAGTGCTGTCGGAGTGTATTTAAATTACTTTTAAAAATTCGGTATAATCATGTTATACGTAATTTTTTTAATGCGCTTAGGGCATGCCCAATTAGATTTACCAATATTTTAATTTAAATATGTTTCCTATCGAGAATATTATTAATTTTAAAAGCATGCCATTTTATAGTCCCATGAAATGACAGCATCCGATGGATAGTAGACTAGAAGAAGCTTGAGAATTCTTTCTGATCTATACTGACAGTGAGAAGCGGTTTAAGTACTAGAAGTCTTACAATGCATAAATTAACTACCCAAGTCCTAACCTAATTTATGATCTTATTAAAGCCCATTAAACCTAGTTATGTACTATTAGTTTAGTTTTATAACGTGGTAGTATAACGTTGAGTTATACAAACAAGCTTACATTCTATCTGAGAGTAAGTACTTTTTGCATTTTATGCGCATCTGCAACTAACTCTAACAGATGGCTTCGTTATCGCTGATGAGGACTAAGACAGAACGTCTCAAAGCTTGCATCTGAATCTTTTACTTATTTCCGTTTTAAATCCTTCAAACAAGATTACGTTATTAAAAATATTCGATTTAAGGTGGCCGTATTTTTTGATTTCAGCACTTATCTCAAACAAAACAATATTAGTAAACAATATATTTACAGGCTATGACGTATTCCGTCTCAGTTCTCAAAGGTGATAAGTCAACTCTAGCCTAATTAGTTAAAAGATAATTGTAGATGACATGGGCTGCAGAATGCATTTGCCGCCCTCAGATAGAAATTTAAATTCAAAGGCGTTCAATTGCATAGAATATGTGTTAAACAAAGGTGTTACATAATTAATGTTGAAAGTTCACTCGTTTATCACATTCATGTTATTAAAAAAATATTTACATTTAATAGTATTACAATTACATACATTTGATTTAAATACAATTAAAATAAAGTCTACTTTCTTAAGGGACATAATTTTTAACAAATACTTACTTTGTTAATGCATTTTTCTCTTTACGTAGATTTCACTTGTTACGTAGATACATAATAATGTATGAAAATGATCCCTTTTCATCGTCCTATTATAACAAATCTTTCCACCTCGTTGCTTCGTCTCATTAGTACTAATACAACATAGATAAGATGATACATTTATTTTATTTTTCAGATTGTTTGACATAATATTATTACGAATAATTAAAAACATAAAATGTTAATAAGTTGTCTTGGAATATCAAAGAAAACCTATTCTAAATGAATTAACAGCATTTGTAAACATATTGTTTTGATACATTCATTTCGAAAAAATAAATTATTTTACGATAGCAAGGGCCTAATATTCAGCTCTATCAGGTTAACGTTTAAAGTCAGCAGCAACCATCGTAATTTGGATCGCGATCTATAAAAAACCGGCCAAGTGCGAGTTGGACTAGTGCATGAAGGGTTCCGTACCATCTTATGTTATGTCATCACACGCGTTTCTAGTAGCGGCGCCCCCTTTAATTTTTAATTTATTTTAATTTTTTACGTACGGACAGACGGTAGGACGGACAGCGGTGGCCTAGTAATTGAATCCTGTTTGTTACCCTTTTGGTACGGAACCCTAAAATCGAGTTTCTGCTATCGTCACGTCAAGATAGCAATCAAATATCTACGTATGTAATTATTCTAAGCAAATATCGAAATAACCATTAAAGGAGACGGTCCAAAATTGTATGAAGCGTAGGCCTACTTTTGTACTAGTATGGAAATAACTTAAAATAAAATATTAAACCACTTTTGATCATTCAAATCCACAAATTTGCCTTAATTTCAGTGGTATTAATATTTTATTCTCACCAAAAATGCAACACGAATGGCGGATTGATGTCGTTTTGATTTGATGTGAGCTGTCATCTCTGAAATATATCACCTATAGCCTATCAGGTAGATTTATTATATAAAATAGTAAAAATGTCTCGAAACTAGTAGGAAAGTAGGGCAAAAAGTTATATTTTTTGATCAAAACACGAATAAAGTATATTATAGATTGTGTATGTGCTTTTTTTGGTCTTAAAACAACTAACGTTCTTGTTGATATTTGCATATCATAAATGCAGGTCAGGGGAAAACAAATGTAAAAAGTACTACCTAATTCCAGACAAGAAGATTGTTGATATAAATCAACGGTGCCTACGCACAAAATTATTTCATTGCATTAATTAGTGTGTACTAATGCACACTTCAGTGCCAGGGGCATCCAGGACTGTTTTGTTTTACATGCGGAAATAAGGCCTAGGTGTTTTCTTAATTTTTATAAAAATTTGGTGCCAAATAGCTCAAAGCCGAGATTATATGTGAAAAACGGGTAACTCCGTTTCTCTACCCTTAAATATCCACCCTGAGGTACTACTTTATTGCACTAATAATAAAGAATATATTTAACTTAATTTACCTTAGAGTGGCTTTTTTAAGGTGGATAAACAGAGTAATCCTGAATACTAATTTCTGTTCAGGTATATGTGTTTATCTGGGCTGCTGAAGTGCTAAGGTACAATCATAGATACTATAATTTATTTGTTATAATATGGTACATTACAGTTGTTACAAAACAATTCGCATCCTAAATACTCTGCCGTTTTCGGCGTACAAATATTTTCATATAACAGGTCCTCAGAGTGTCAGAGTATGTCTTGAGCCGTGACAGATATTTAAAGCCTGGATAATGTCATAACAAAGGTTAACAGTCCTATGAATTATAGAAAGTGAAAAATTAGGTCAATCATGTTTTGCATACTTAAGGTAATATAAATAAAACTTTGAATTAAGGTAATATAAATGAAATTTTGATACCGAGCCCAACACAAATACCAGACAACGGTCATTATGTGGGCACAGCAACCCACTGTCTGTTGTCCACAAGTGCAACTATATGTGCACAACAACCCACTGTCTGTTGTCCAGAAGTGCAACTGCAATAATAACCTGCAATCATCTCATCCCAACTTGTCCCTTGTCTTGCCAACAGTATATATGTATAATAAGCTCTGCCCGAGTGATGGCGAAATTTTATACGGCCTCTTATTAAAAAAGTCTTGCTGGGATGATATTAATTGGATCGCAACTTATCTGCTACCCAGTGTTCGTTAACACCAAACATACAATATACTGATAGTATTGGCATTAGGGCGCTGGAGAACATTTTCATGATTTGTGCCGACAGATAATTTTGTAATACGTTTGCAAAACATTGTGAACCATCTATAACAAAACAACCTTATTTTAATAAACTACCTATATTGCACAAGCGTATTTTAAACAGTGCAACATGTTTTAACAGGTGAACTGAACGATAATTACATCATATTAAGATTTTGCAGCAATTATGAACTTATGTAGAAATTAATAATTATTAACAGATTACAGATAGAAGCATGTCATTCAAATGCGTTTAATATCTTAAGGAAACATCTTTCTTTAGTACATACGTTCTGACTGGTTTAAAATGAGATTCTACAGAATACAGATGTCCGATATCAACAAAATCAAAATCTCACGTAAATCATTAAGTCCATTAAACAAAAGCAGAGTCAAATAAGTAGTAACTGATCCAAAATTCAAACAAAAACCAAATCGCCAAAGAAATCCACAATTAAACACATTCACAATTAAACACAATAAAACAAGTTCAGAATTACGCAACCAAGCTCGTCTCTAGTATATATACAGCAATATACAGTAAACTATGCAAGCTCGGAATAAATAAAAACATCATTTGACAGAAATGACATTTGACAAATAACCGTGTCTTTTTTACTTTTTTATGACTAGGGGGAGGGTTTATTTACCACCTTGTAAAACCATCAAAAACTTGGGATTGCATTTTTATTTTTAGCAAATTATTTAATTTGGTTTATTCTCTCATTTTATTTTTAACAAAATCCCTGAATTTTATCTCTTTTTTACGGTATACTGTACATAGACTGGGCCAGAAATGTACCGTCTCCTTTGTGTCAAATAATATACAATGTAAGAACAAATAGGATAATCTGAGAATTGGCCGCACAACAATATACGGTTTTTATTCATAAGATATTGTGGTGAATTTTATTGCTATAATAAAATAATGTAAGAAATCGCATTATTTTATTGATACAGTTGAATTACTCTCCTTCAGTATTTTTCAATTTTTTGTAGCAGATTTAAACTTTCTTTGTTTATATCTATTTTCCTACTATATTTCTTTCTCCTATTGGTTGTGGAAATTCTACATTGGAACTGCACTCAATGATTCCTCCTCACCCCTTCCTTCCATTATCGATTGTTAATACTAGTGGGAAATTACATTCTTTTGTTGTTGAAGTTTGACGAACTCAAATAAAAATATTTGCGAGTTTAAACGAACTCACAAATATTTTTGTGTGCTTTGAGCAAAGGATTGGAGATCATTAGTTTTCTCAGTAGGTACATGTCTTTAATGCAACGAAATTTAATAAAAACGAAATTAGCTTCTCTTAATCTAACGACGAGGTAGTTGGCACCATCATGTTGAACTACAGCGTTTCTTACTATTTAGCAACGTTGCATGTTGAAGGTTCGTAAAGTAAATATACCATGTTTTTTTAAAAAAAAATTATGAAAAGTGTATATACATAAAAGATTAAACTTTGTATACTACAATAAAACTGTAATATTGTTAGTTTTTATAGGTGATATGGACTTTTACTGCTTTTACTGCTTTTTTATGCTTATCTCTATAAAGTTTATTTTGAACAAATGCAATAATTTTTAGCCGCTTGATATTTCAACTAAATATAAATTACAAATGAGAAAAAGAAAGGTCTGAGAAATCTTTGAGTTTTTTCAAATTTAAGCTAATGTTTCATCAAGGTATTTGATGTAAATATTAAATAATCGCGAAAGCAGAACTTTAAAAACTGTACATACTGTAAACTTTAATAGTGTATACTTTTAAAGCAATTGCAAGGGCGTTCGTGAAAATACGTCTTACCATTTGCACGTTCTTTATTTTTTCTCCCTATATAGATATTGCTAGGCAGTTGTGTTTAGACACAGTGAAATATTTATGAACTTAAAATATATATTGCACTATTTTTGAATTTCATTTTTATGTCCACTATCCAAAATCCACTACAGGCCATCACAAAATCACATCAAGTCAAGTCCGCTGCTGAATAAAGGCCTCCCCCATAGATCGCCACTAAGTATTAATCTAAAGCACCTGCATCCAGCTAACTGCGTGTTTAATTACGTTCTAACGTATGTAAAATCCTTTATTGACACCACAAGCCACAAAAATACATACATACATATAATCACGCCTCTTTCCCGTAGGGGTAGGCAGAGACCACTTCTTTCCACTTGCTACGATCCTTACATACTTGTTTCGCTTCGTCCACTTTCATTATTCCCTTCATACATGCTCTACGGTTTAGGGTACTCTTAACCTGGCCTTTTTTCAAGACGTCCCTAATTTGGTCTAGAAATGTCCGCCTAGGTCTACCCCTTCCAACACTTTTATTCACACTCGCCTTATACACTTTTTTCGTCAATCGTTCTTCATTCATTCTCTCGACGTGGCCAAACCATCTCAGCATACCTTTCTCAATTTTTGTCACTACATCTTCTTTCAGACCACAACGTTTCCTTATCTCACTATTTCTTATCCTGTCACTCAGTTTAACTCAGTTTAACTCAGTTTACAAAAATAAAAGAATTTTAAAATATCGCTGAATAGCCACTACATTCAGACAATCAACAAATTAAAGAAAAAATAGAATTTTTAGGCAGCAAGAGGTGGTGTAACTATACGATAATAAACTTATATGTTAATTAACCCGTGAAGTGGCAAAGAAAGAGGCAACAGAGGGAATAAGAAACAGAGAGATGGGTAGCAACATCTTAACATTAACAATAGTAAGTCAGTGCGTTTTATTGTCTTCGGTTATATTAGCACTTTCCATCAGGTGTGATAATTGTCAAGCACTAGCTTATAATATTTAAATACTACAGATGCCAACACGCTTGAAGCGAGGTAACGAATAATGTCCTCCGGACCGAATTTCGGCCACAGCGGCCAGTCTCAACGGAGACTAGCCATCGGCGCAGGACAGGATTATAGTGCCCAAGTGTATGCCCAAGCACAGGTGCACTCTCTATTCCTTTACTCTCATAGTCCGATGACACACCCTTACTCAAGCACACACGCACGCTTAATTATTAGTTGATAAAAAATTGTGTAATCTCTATTGGCCTTACTTATGAAAACGCTGTCATCATCATCATTATCATCATTACAGCCTTTCATAAGTCCACTGCTGAACATAGGCCTCCCCCAAGTAATGCCACAAAGCACGGTCCTGAGCCACCTGCATCCATCGACTTCCTGCATGTCTTACCAGGTCATCACTCCATCTCGTGGGGAGTCGCCCTATACTTCGCCTACCGGTACGAGGCTGCCACTCAAGAACCTTTATGATTACGATTGAAAACGCTGTATGATTACCTAAATAAATGAATAAATAATTAAAGTGTTACCAAAAGTTTAGTGCCGAAAATAGGCCTTCCGGATAGATTGCCTCATAGGGTTGGTTCATCGAACGATATAGGGTAGTGGATGTTCTTACACCATCACTACGAGGTTTTCGGGACATTTGGCAATAATTTAGTAATGTTTTACCTTTAACGTAAAGAATTATGCGTAATATGATTGTAATTAATAAGCTTACAAATAATTAAACTAATTTCTTCACCAAAAACCATAATAACACTTATGTGGCTTATTAAGTTATTTACTTGATATTCAAATTTAAATAAAAAATATCATTTTGTCATTTGCTTATCACATCTAGAATTTGCAAGAATAGATTCAACTGACCAATGATTACATATCATCAAGGAGTATACCTTGCGATGTACTAATACCAAGGCTATTTTTAAAGCATTTCTGTTCTGCATAAAACTATTTAAATATGCTTTCTGTCAACGGGCTGCCAAATCAAAAAAATTTGTTAATTGAAAACCAACTTACTAAGCCTCCGCTGTCCGTCCGTCTATCTGTCAGCGGGCTGTATCTCATGATCCGTAATAGGTAGACAATTGAAATTTTCACAGAATGTCTTTTTCTGTTGCCATTATAACAACAGTGGTAAATTAAGTATAAGAATGACTTTCAAGTAGTATTATTTATCATTAACATTATTTGTATTAGTAGTATAAACTATTATTTGTATTAGTCTATCTTTCCGTCCGAATACAATCTGGGCGTCTTCAAGGCAAGTGTGAATAGGCTTTTGTTACGCTAAGACAGTGCGATTTACCATCTAAGGCTGCATCACCACTTACTATTGTGTGAGGTGGGATGATTGTCTAGCACTGGCTTATAATGAGTTAAAACAATCTATATTGTATAAAAAATTCTTTTCTTATTTCTGTTTTAATACAATTTTACTAGGATTATGGATATTAGGAACAATGCAGATAACAATCTTAAAACTTATAATTTTAATAATATACATATTAAGTATGGAGTACCTATGCTTGCAAATTCATCAAAATCAATCAATAGTATTCAGGTCAACTTGAGTTGAAAATATTTAAGAGTCAATAAATGAGCGAAAGGATTAGAAAATTGGGTGTTTGATTCGCAAACATTTCAAAAATTAAAACAATAGGAAATATCGTTGCTCTATGTAACTAAACTGCACAAATATAAAAACAAAGTAATTGTTCTTACAAGTTTAGCTACTATTTTTATTACCACAATGAAATTAAGATTTCATTTTGGATCCTTGTTAAGAAAAACCAGCTCCCTTGCGCATGCAACTAAAAAGATAAGGTTGTTAATGTATGTAGATACTACAATATTGGTTTATTTCTTATGGATTATTGTTATGGAAGTTATGTACTTATTGAAAATATTTTATGTTACAGAAAAGTGCTATTGACAATATAAGACTAAGGGACTCACTGCGAGACCTTTTTAGACAGATAATCCCATCATATTTTATTTTGGATACCATAATTTATTTTAGTCCAACGGAATGAAAGGGTATCTGCATTTTGATACTCAATCTAGATTAGATGTAGGTTTTAGTGGGATATGTCAACCTTCGATAGGCATAAATGCACAACTCCATTCTTATTCAGTCCCGTCGGGCTAATTCCGCCAATTACGACAAGGGAGCACCCAAGTGAGCAAGCGACTTATCGACGAATCTTTCAAATGATGTTGCAATGTAATCCCAAACTTGGTTTCGTTCATACTTGCCCTTGCGAAAACTAAAAAAAAGCTTAAAACTAAAAATTATGCCAGACTCTAACCTTCGATATCGGCACAGCTACGGTAACACTCATGCATATATTCGTAGCATTAAATAAAAGTTAAAGTTAGAGTTGCAGCCTATTTACGTGCCACTGCTGGCCACAGGCCTCCTTTCATTTCTGAGAGGGTTTTAGGGCAAGGAAGTGTCCGCCGCGCTGCCCCAATGCGTGTTGGCGAACTTCACTTGTCTCTAAATCTTTTTTTTTAACTTATTTCTCAGACATACAGGTTTCCTCACGATGTTTTCCTTCACCGCCGAGCACGTGGTAAATTAGCACTTAAAATTGCAATTAACAATTTCATTGGTGCCGGCGGGGATCGAACCTGGGCTGCTTGAGTACTGTGAAGCTTACAGCGAGCGCTAACGATCTGAGCTACCACGGCTCTCTAGCGGCTCGGCTAGCATTAAATGCCCGAATACAAGCTCTCTCCGTTTCTGGTGATGATGGATCCCCGTAACGTGATGCCCGCATTCTTACACCACACCATATCTACGTACGCAATGAAACCGCCGAGTCTATAACGAGAAAGTCTTGGGAACCAGGAATACAAACTTTCAGTACCACCAGCATTCGCAGCACCAACGGTACACTACCGCTGCAATGCTATGTGATTTCGGCCATTCACGGTGAATATTCCACTTTCGGGCCTCTAAAAAGAAAGGATCGAAATAATCAAGTCTCCATCAAAGCTAGCATTATATGAAATTTTTAAAAACTTACCAATTCACAAATTTAAAAAAAGCATGTGTGCTGTTCACACTCGGTAAAAGCCATCTACTTCATTCTATAGATAAAGTCATTTTATAGAATAAAAACTGATTGACTTTCAAGGTGGTACGTAAAATAGACGCTAGTTGGCCTGAAGTTATGAAATTTTGGATTGTAATAAATGGATTGTATATGATCATATTGTAAAATATGGGTTATCTTATTTATTTAACAGATTTGTAAAATTTTTAACTGTTTAATTTAAAAGTATTTTTTTTTCTTTAAAACATTGCAAAGGGAAGACCGAAATAATAGGAAACACAGCATTTAAAAAAATATATATTAGCAATGCTATTAACAATGTTAATATTTCTTTTAAACACTCCTGGTAAGCTGAAAATGCTTGTGTTAGGAGTGGGATTCGACCCACAACCTATTGAGTTCGCAGTTCCTACCCTGCCATTAGGCTACTGTCGCTTACTACACTGTATTATATCTCATTATCTTGCAGGCTAAATCTTATAGATGTATATATTTCTCCCATTTTAGTGTTAAATAAAAAAGGTTAAATATAAGTATAAATAAAAAAGGTTAAATTTTTTATTTTTTATTTATTTATCCTACTTCAAAATCCTCTCTTACTAAAATGCCATCCAGAATTGAGGACGGTGCAGTTATTTAATTTTGATACCGAGCCCAACACAAATACCAGACAACGGTCATTATGTGGGCAGCAACCCACTGTCTGTTGTCCAGAAGTGCAACTATGTGTGCACAACAACCCACTGTCTGTTGTCCAGAAGTGCAACTGCAATAATAACCTGCAATCATCTCATCCCAACTTGTCCCTTGTCTTGCCAACAGTATATATGTATAATAAGCTCTGCCCGAGTGATGGCGAAATTTTATACGGCCTCTTAAAACAAGTCTTGTTGGGATGATATTAATTGGGTCACAACTTATCTGCTACCCAGTGTTCGTTAACACCAAACATACAATATACTGATAGTATTGGCATTAGGGCGCTAGAGGACATTTTCATGATTTGTGCCGACAGATAATTTTGTAATACGTTTGCAAAACATTGTGAACCATCTAGAACAAAACAATCTTATTTTAATAAACTACCTATATTGCAGAAGCGCATTTTAAACAGTGCAACATGTTTTAACAGGTGAACTGAAAGATAATTACATCATATTAAGATTTTGCAGCAATTATGAACTTATGTAGAAATTAATAATTATTAACAGATTACAGATAGAAGCATGTCATTCAAATGCGTTTAATATCTTAAGGAAACATCTTTCTTTAGTACATACCTTCTGACTGGTTCAAAATGTGATTCTACAGAATACAGATGTCCGATATCAACAAAATCAAAATCTCACGTAAATCATTAAGTCCATTAAACAAAAGCAGAGTCAAATAAGTAGTAACTGATCCAAAGTCCAAACAAAAACCAAATCGCCAAAGAAATCCACAATTAAACACATTCACAATTAAACACAATAAAACAAGTTCAGAATTACGCAACCAAGCTCGTCTCTAGTATATATACAGCAATATACAGTAAACTATGCAAGCTCGGAATAAATAAAAACATCATTTGACAGAAATGACATTTGACAAATAACCGTGTCTTTTTTACTTTTTTATGACTAGGGGGAGGGTTTATTTACCACCTTGTAAAACCATCAAAAACTTGGGATTGCATTTTTATTTTTAGCAAATTATTTAATTTGGTTTATTCTCTCATTTTATTTTTAACAAAATCCCTGAATTTTATCTCTTTTTTACGGTATACTGTACATAGACTGGGCCAGAAATGTACCGTCTCCTTTGTGTCAAATAATATACAATGTAAGAACAAATAGGATAATCTGAGAATTGGCCGCACAACAATATACGGTTTTTATTCATAAGATATTGTGGTGAATTTTATTGCTATAATAAAATAATGTAAGAAATCGCATTATTTTATTGATACAGTTGAATTACTCTCCTTCAGTATTTTTCAATTTTTCGTAGCAGATTTAAACTTTCTTTGTTTATATCTATTTTCCTACTATATTTCTTTCTCCTATTGGTTGTGGAAATTCTACATTGGAACTGCACTCAATGATTCCTCCTCACCCCTTCCTTCCATTATCGATTGTTAATACTAGTGGGAAATTACATTCTTTTGTTGTTGAAGTTTGACGAACTCAAACAAAAATATTTGCGAGTTTAAACGAACTCACAAATATTTTTGTGTGCTTTGAGCAAAGGATTGGAGATCATTACTTTTCTCAGTAGGTACATGTCTTTAATGCAACGAAATTTAATAAAAACGAAATTAGCTTCTCTTAATCTAACGACGAGGTAGTTGGCACCATCATGTTGAACTACAGCGTTTCTTACTATTTAGCAACGTTGCATGTTGAAGGTTCGTAAAGTAAATATACCATGTTTTTTTAAAAAAAATTATGAAAAGTGTATATACATAAAAGATTAAACTTTGTATACTACAATAAAACTGTAATATTGTTAGTTTTTATAGGTGATATGGACTTTTACTGCTTTTACTGCTTTTTTATGCTTATCTCTATAAAGTTTATTTTGAACAAATGCAATAATTTTTAGCCGCTTGATATTTCAACTAAATATAAATTACAAATGAGAAAAAGAAAGGTCTGAGAAATCTTTGAGTTTTTTCAAATTTAAGCTAATGTTTCATCAAGGTATTTGATGTAAATATTAAATAATCGCGAAAGCAGAACTTTAAAAACTGTACATACTGTAAACTTTAATAGTGTATACTTTTAAAGCAATTGCAAGGGCGTTCGTGAAAATACGTCTTACCATTTGCACGTTCTTTATTTTTTCTCCCTATATAGATATTGCTAGGCAGTTGTGTTTAGACACAGTGAAATATTTATGAACTTAAAATATATATTGCACTATTTTTGAATTTCATTTTTATGTCCACTATCCAAAATCCACTACAGGCCATCACAAAATCACATCAAGTCAAGTCCGCTGCTGAATAAAGGCCTCCCCCATAGATCGCCACTAAGTATTAATCTAAAGCACCTGCATCCAGCTAACTGCGTGTTTAATTACGTTCTCACGTATGTAAAATCCTTTATTGACACCACAAGCCACAAAAATAAAAGAATTTTAAAATATCGCTGAATAGCCACTACATTCAGACAATCAACAAATTAAAGAAAAAATAGAATTTTTAGGCAGCAAGAGGTGGTGTAACTATACGATAATAAACTTATATGTTAATTAACCCGTGAAGTGGCAAAGAAAGAGGCAACAGAGGGAATAAGAAACAGAGAGATGGGTAGCAACATCTTAACATTAACAATAGTAAGTCAGTGCGTTTTATTGTCTTCGGTTATATTAGCACTTTCCATCAGGTGTGATAATTGTCAAGCACTAGCTTATAATATTTAAATACTACAGATGCCAACACGCTTGAAGCGAGGTAACGAATAATGTCCTCCGGACCGAATTTCGGCCACAGCGGCCAGTCTCAACGGAGACTAGCCATCGGCGCAGGACAGGATTATAGTGCCCAAGTGTATGCCCAAGCACAGGTGCACTCTCTATTCCTTTACTCTCATAGTCCGATGACACACCCTTACTCAAGCACACACGCACGCTTAATTATTAGTTGATAAAAAATTGTGTAATCTCTATTGGCCTTACTTATGAAAACGCTGTCATCATCATCATTATCATCATTACAGCCTTTCATAAGTCCACTGCTGAACATAGGCCTCCCCCAAGTAATGCCACAAAGCACGGTCCTGAGCCACCTGCATCCATCGACTTCCTGCATGTCTTACCAGGTCATCACTCCATCTCGTGGGGAGTCGCCCTACACTTCGCCTACCGGTACGAGGCTGCCACTCAAGAACCTTTATGATTACGATTGAAAACGCTGTATGATTACCTAAATAAATGAATAAATAATTAAAGTGTTACCAAAAGTTTAGTGCCGAAAATAGGCCTTCCGGATAGATTGCCTCATAGGGTTGGTTCATCGAACGATATAGGGTAGTGGATGTTCTTACACCATCACTACGAGGTTTTCGGGACATTTGGCAATAATTTAGTAATGTTTTACCTTTCACGTAAAGAATTATGTGTAATATGATTGTAATTAATAAGCTTACAAATAATTAAACTAATTTCTTCACCAAAAACCATAATAACACTTATGTGGCTTATTAAGTTATTTACTTGATATTCAAATTTAAATAAAAAATATCATTTTGTCATTTGCTTGTCACATCTAGAATTTGCAAGAATAGATTCACCTGGCCATTGATTACATATCATCAAGGAGTATACCTTGCGATGTACTAATACCACGGCTATTTTTAAAGCATTGCTGTTATGCATAAAACTATTTAAAAATGCTTTCTGTCAACGGGCTGCCAAATCAAAAAATCTTGTTAATTGAAAACCAACTTACTAAGCCTCCGCTATCCGTCCGTCTATCTGTCAGCGGGCTGTATCTCATGATCCGTAATAGGTAGACAATTTAAATTTTCACAGAATGTCTTTTTCTGTTGCCATTATAACAACAGTGGTAAATTAAGCATAAGAATGACTTTCAAGTAGTATTATTTATCATTAACATTATTTGTATTAGTAGTATAAAGTATTATTTGTATTAGTCTATCTTTCCGTCCGAATACAATCTGGGCGTCTTCAAGGCAAGAGTGAATAGGCTTTTGTTACGCTAAGACAGTGCGATTTACCATCTAAGGCTGCATAACCTCTTACTATTGTGTGAGGTGGGATGATTGTCTAGCACTGGCTTATAATGAGTTAAAACAATCTATATTATTTAAAAAATTCTTTTCTTATTTCTGTTTTAATACAATTTTACTAGGATTATGGATATTAGGAACAATGCAGATAACAATCTTAAAACTTATAATTTTAATAATATACATATTAAGTATGGAGTACCTATGCTTGCGAATTCATCAAAATCAATCAATAGTATTCAGGTCAACTTGAGTTGAAAATATTTAAGAGTCAATAAATGAGCGAAAGGATTAGAAAATTGGGTGTTTGATTCGCAAACATTTCAAAAATTAAAACAATAGGAAAAATCGTTGCTCTATGTAACTAAACTGCACAAATATAAAAACAAAGTAATTGGTCTTACAAGTTTAGCTACTATTTTTTATTACCACAATGAAATTAAGATTTCATTTTGGATCCTTGTTAAGAAAAACCAGCTCCCTTGCGCATGCAACTAAAAAGATAAGGTTGTTAATATATGTAGATACTACAATATTGGTTTATTTCTTATGGATTATTGTTATGGAAATTATGTAGTTATTGAAAATATTTTATGTTACAGAAAAGTGCTATTGACAATATAAGACTAAGGGACTCACTGCGAGACCTTTTTAGACAGATAATCCCATCATATTTTATTTTGGATACCATAATTTATTTTAGTCCAACGGCATGAAAGGGTATCTGCATTTTGATACTCAATCTAGATTAGATGTAGGTTTTAGTGGGATATGTCAACCTTCGATAGGCATAAATTCACAATTCCATTCTTATTCAGTCCCGTCGGGCTAATTACGCCAATTACGACAAGGGAGCACCCAAGTGAGCAAGCGACTATGGTTGCACTCCATCTTTCATTTCATCTTTCATCTTTCAAATGATGTTGCAATGTAATCCCAAACTTGGTTTCGTTCATACTTGCCCTTGCGAAAACTAAAAAAAAAACTTAAAACTAAAAATTATGCCAGACTCTAACCTTCGATATCAGCACAGCTACGGTAACACTCATGCATATATTCGTAGCATTAAATGAAAGTTAAAGTTAGAGTTGCAGCCTATTTACGTGCCACTGCTGGCCACAGGCCTCCTTTCATTTCTGATAGGGTTTTAGTGCAAGGAAGTGTCCGCCGCGCTGCCCCAATGCGTGTTGGCGAACTTCACTTGTCTCTAAATCTTTTTTTTTTACTTATTTCTCAGACATACAGGTTTCCTCACGATGTTTTCCTTCACCGCCGAGCACGTGGTAAATCAGCACTTGCAATTAACAATTTCATTGGTTCCAGCGGGGATCGAACCCGGGTTGCTTGAGTACTGTGAAGCTTACAGCGAGCGCTAACGATCTGAGCTACCACGGCTCTCTAGCGGCTCGGCTAGCATTAAATGCCCGAATACAAGCTCTCTCCGTTTCTGGTAATGATGGATCCCCGTAACGTGATGCCCGCATTCTTACACCACACCATATGCACGTACGCAATGAAACCGCCGAGTCTATAATGAGAAAGTCTTGGGAACCAGGAATACAAACTTTCAGTACCACCAGCATTCGCAGCACCAACGGTACACTACCGCTGCAATGCTATGTGATTTCGGCCATTTACGGTGAATATTCCACTTTCGGGCCTCTAAAAAGAAAGGATCGAAATAATCAAGTCTCCATCAAAGCTAGCATTATATGAAATTTCTAAAAACTTACCAATTCACAAATTTAAAAAAAGCATGTGTGCTGTTCACACTCGGTAAAAGCCATCTACTTCATTCTATAGATAAAGTCATTTAAAGAATAAAAACTGATTGACTTTCAAGGTGGTACGTAAAATAGACGCTAGTGTGCCTGAAGTTATGAAATTTTGGATTGCAATAAATGGATTGTATATGATCATATTGTAAAATATGGGTTATCTTATTTATTTAACAGATTTGTAAAATTTTCAACTGTTTAATTTAAAAGTATTTTTTTTTCTTTAAAACATTGCAAAGGGAAGACCGAAATAATAGGAAACACAGTATTTAAAAAAATATATATGAGCAATGCTATTAACAATGTTAATATTTCTTTTAAACACTCCTGGTAAGCTGAAAATGCTTGTGTTAGGAGTGGGATTCGACCCACAACCTATTGAGTTCGCAGTTCCTACCCTGCCATTAGGCTACTGTCGCTTACTACACTGTATTCTATCTCATTATCTTGCAGGCTAAATCTTGAGATGTATAATATGTTTCTCCCATTTTAGTGTCGCTTTTTAGTTTCATCGAGTTTCAAATCACAACGATTCTAAAGAAGAATTCGTTTCAAAAATCTTGTTTATAAATAACCTAATAAAATATCTTACGACGCACTCGTAAGTTCCCGTAAACGACAGAAATCTCTCGTTTAAGGTTAATTAAGTCATTATTAACATATAGTCATTACGTAACTTCAACGAAACATTGTTTGACTATGAGCGATATTAAGTACGTTTACCAATAAAATTGTTGTTTTTTAACATTGGTTTAGCCGTGGAAAGGAAAAGGCGAGATCACCCGCCGGGCGAGTTGTTCAATTCGGAGAGCCATCAGTTTTACGTCGTGTGGTAGTTCGGAGCTTGTTATATGCAGGTTTGTACGGAAACATATCTATGTATACATAGATAGTGTGATTTAGGTTACGGTTGTTGTCTATCACTTTTTGATATACGTAGGCGCGACGACAAAGCCACAATATCACGTCGTATCAATCCCCCATTCCGACCAAAGGTTTGCGAAAGTGCCGTGAAGTAGAAGAGAGATTATTATGTTACTCAAATTATATACGTTTATACATTTAGGTTTAAATTTAATTTCGAGCCCGATGGTGTTGTTCTAATCTAAATTTAATAGTCTCAGATTTCAAGCGCCCTTGGCACGGATAAATAGGGACGAATTACTATTTGTTCCCCCAGGGCCCAGGAATAAGTATCGAATAAATAAATCAGAAAGATTTCTTGAAATCGAATCTCATAGTATGACATCATATTATAATAACTGTTTAAATATTCTGTGTGCACTTGCACGCTTGTGTGTTTAAATATTCAATTTTCAATATTTTTATTGTCGTGTTATATTACAATTTATATTACATTCAATTAAATATTTTAGAGCTCCGTTAGGCGTATCAATACAGTCGAGACAGGCCGAATCTACATTTTAATATTCTCCTATTTATATCACTTTATCAGAATTCTTCTCAAAAATTGCTTTGTCTTAAATAATTCCATGAATACATAATATATAACAAGTTCCAGTAATTAAATGAAAGATGAAATTTTGACTGTGACCATAATATATCTTGTTATATTCATAATAGACACGTTTTCGAATGCAAATTTGATATAAGAGTTTTACAAAGCTAAGCTCATGAAAATGACTGGCGACTTTGCGCCTGTGTTTGAGAATAATAAAACCAGTTTTAACCATTAACCAGATTGGGTTTACCAATAAGCCTCTTAGCATGTTTTTTTATTAAGATCAAAGCTGCTAGGTAGCATTTAGCAGTACCGGCCCATGTATGGTAGTAATACTCCATGCTTCATCGGACTTGCTTATTATAAAGGATAAGCAGCTGTTCCGGAGTGAAGTATCACCGCAATTTTGTAAGGACACCTAACTTCCTTGTAGCTGCTTTGACCTTGGACTTAATGAACTTGAACTTAATCTTAGAGGCCCATGTAGAAAATCAAAGTAAAAATATATTTATTCAAAATAGGTCTTTACAAAGCATTTTTTTAAAGGCAAATAAGCTGCGTCATCGTTATAACAAGTCCCTGCTTTAAAAGACCGTGTCTGAAGGAGCGGCAAGAAACTCACAAGTAGACTATTTTTCTCCCAACAGTTCCAACTATATACATATACTAAGAAAATCTAAGAATGTTCATTATGTACTTATGTACTTATTTTTAAATAGTCATTTCATTTACTTTAGTCTTTTTATCAGAATATTACATGCGCCTTGAATTTACGTAAACGTAGCTATATATAATAGCGACTCTTGTTTGAAATAGTTATACATCGACCCAAATATAAGCCACTAATTTTTTGCAGGCCGAACTTTGGAGCACCAAGTTTAGGTTTATTTAAGTTATGAACATCATTCGTGTTATTAAAGTTATGAGCATCACGTGCAGCAACAGTTAAGATAATAATTTCCTTGAAAATATTTCTAAATAAGGTGATTGCTTTGGTCTGAAAACGTATGGGTATTCAGACCCGTTCAGGCACTTTTCTGTTGTTAAATAAATTCTATCATCAGCTGCCGATCCTCACAACAATAATGGAAAGGAAAACATCATTCATCATTACAGCCTTTCATAAGTCCACTGCTGAACATAGGCCTCCCCCAAGGAATGCCACAAAGTACGGCCCTGAGCCACCTGCATCCATCAACTTCCTGCATGTCTTACCAGGTCGTCACTCCATCTCGTGGGGGGTCGACCTACACTTCACCTACCGGTACAAGACTGCCACTCTAGAACATTTCTTCCCCATCGGTTGTCGGTTCTTCGAGCGATAATGCAAAGGACATAATACTTAAAAATTACTATAATAAACCAAACTTGTTAGAACTTAATTCCGCTAGGAAAGCGTAATTTTAATTAAATATGAGGTCTCATTATAGACAAAAGACTATAGTGATACCAATGATAACTGTCGAATATATTTCATGTATTTCATTATGCAACTAAATATAACTCTCCTTACATTTGGTAAAGAAAAATTAAGGAATTTCAATTTGTGGCATACAGAAACAAGATATTTGTTATAAAACTTGAGATACGGCACCGTTAATATCTTCAAATTCGATTTTACTTACGTGGTAGAGCCATGCTGCAGCTATATTAGTAGTATAGTTGTAGCACGAATGGGTTGGCTCGACTGGGGAAGGCCCACGCCCTGACTGAATACCAGCGTAAACTAGCAGCTCAATGCTGTTGTGTTTCTTATGGTGAGTGTAGTGAAAGTGTCTATGGGCCACTGCAACCACTTACCATCAGGTGGACTGTGTGCTCGTTTGTCACTTTTATCATATAAAAAGGTTAATATTAAACACCAGAGAGACATTATATCATTCATTGTTGCGTAACAAAAGTTCACTGTTGAATACGCGTATCCCTCAAGATTGCCTCATATGCTGTCTAAATTAAATTAGTTTATAGTTTATACATTGGCCAAATGCCACAATTGGTTGGCTGGTTGACAAACGGCAAAGTAGCAACAGCTGAAACCTTTATTCAGGTTCCAGCTGTTGCTTCTTACGACACTCACGGAATGATATGCAGTAGTGGATTCTAACACGCCACTACTTTAAAGCGACATATTTATCATGCTAATGATAAATATGTATATCGCAATATTGCACATATTTATCATTAGTATAATAATTATAGTTATATTGTTTCAAGTAAGTTTTGTGTGTAAAAATTATGATCGTTTATACCACGTGTCGTAGAGTGGACACGTGGTATAAACGACTTTTTTTTTTGACTACGTAAAAAAAAGTACAAAAATTTGCTCTTTTCTACCGACTTCAAAAAGGAGCCGGTACTCAATTCTACTGTATATTTTTTATGTGTGTTACCTCATAACTTTTACTAGGTGAACCGATTTCGATGATTTGTTTTTTATTTGAAAGCTTGTGCTTCACATGTAGTCCCATACAAATTTGATCAAGGTCTGACCAATAGCTTTTGAGTTATTCTTAATAATTTATGTATATTGAAGTCGTATTTTTAATATTAATTATTTTAATAACTTTTTCAAATACGTACTTTAAAATTTGACACGGTATACAATATTTTTTGGTACTATGACTACAAAATTCCAAATATCACTGTTATTTTTTTGTATTAGCAACCTTAGTAGCATAGCTGTTCATCCCAGTTCCAAATAAAACGAAAATATTTGAAGTTTTAAGAAAAAATAAAATTAAGTTAATTTTTCTTGCAATTTAAAAAAAATTAAATTTTAATCAACTTTCACTCGTCACGGTATAATAAAATGAAATCTGTGTTTCGTATGGATATGTCTGCGTGATATATTATGGTTTGTATTTTAAACCTATTTTACCTCGCTATTTTATAAAAACACTGAAGACTTGAACGATTTGAAGACACACATGAACTTCGAAAGATTGAGTTGGAATATTCTAAAACGCTATAGTAGTATTAATTAGTAGGTATATTATGTAAAGTTTTTGAGTTAAAACAAACGTATTAAAATATTAAAACTTGTTTCTAAGGGTAATTAATGTTATTCTTCATTGCCGAGTTGCATTATTAAATGCACGCAATTATACATTTCAATTGAAAATTAATTATTAAAAGTACAGTACGTTTAGGGACAATCAATATAATACATACAATATACATATTATATAGAACAGGACAGAAATCATTGATTAGTCCGATCTTGTTAACGTTATAATTTGATATTTCAAATAGATTCTCTAAGGGCTCATTCAATAAAATTATCAACAATATCATTATTATTTAATATCTACAATAAGCTTCTTGTACTCTGCTATGGGTTTAGATGCATTTATGTAAGAAATTTTCCCTGATATCGACCATTATTAATATTTAGGTTTAAGGTTTTATGGTTGTAGCACGAATGGGTCGCCTCGACATCGGAAGACCCACACTCTCACAGAATATCAGCGTAAACCAGCAGCTCAATGCTGTTGTGTTTCTTATTGTGAGTGTAGTGAACCGGATAACTGTTTTATATGAAACGAGGCATCCCATATTAGTCCTCAGGGGTGTCAACGCATCGTCATTTTGATTCTCAATCGAGGATAGACGTAAATGTCTATGGGCTACAGCATCAACTTACCATCGGGTGGTCTGTGTGCTCGTTTGTCACCGTTAATATATAAAAAAAAAAAATTTCTTAAAAAATTGGTTACATTAAAACTTAATAAAATCTTTGATGAATGGTAAGGTGTTTATATTCGTTTTCAGTAAATAATGTTTTGCACAAATATTAATACAACTTTTATTATCAGGTAATACGTTATATCAACTACAATATGGAACACAGCAACGGATACTGCTACGTGAAGGCAGAAATAAGTAACAGTGTATGGCCTGCCTACCTGGTGGTCAAAAGAAGACTTAACTCCTCCATACATGATATGAGACATTTAATCTTGGTCCACAGGGAGTGAAACATTTTGGTACCTAATCAACGTAAATAACAAAGTAAAATTAAAAAAACAGGTTATAATACTTGTTCAAGTATAACAATATTATAAATAACAGAAGTCGTGTAATAAATGTCTAAAAGGAAAGTCTTTTGGCTACACTACCACTATGAAAAAATCAATGACATTATGATGGCTGAATAATAATTGTGTCTCGTGGAAATTACGTTACTGTAATAGCAATCCAATTTTCAGAAATGGTGATACGAATAATAAAATAGTCGTGAATTTCGTTTTAAAGTGTTTTATAGAAAATAAGGAATAGGTAAGTTTATAATCTTAGATTTTTTTATAGAAGAAGAGGCAAATGACTCTGTGGCTCACCTGGATAGTAAGTATCGACCGCCGCTAATGGAGAACTGAACGTTGCCGGCCTATTAGAAAGGAGTAAACTCTTTTCTCAAAAGTCCCTACGTCATATTGGTCCGGAAAAACTGCCGGTAGTAAACGATTCCACAAAAAGGTCGCACCAGTAAGAAAGCTCCTAGTAAAATGCACAGTGCTGGATCGCCAAGTATCCAAATGGTGTGGATGATATCATGACTTTTGTCGCGATAGGTGTTGGTGTAATTTGGCGGCCGGAATTAATGCAAACAATCCCTCGTAGCACTCCCCGAAGTAAATGCGATAGAAAATACAAAGCGATGCATCATCTCTTCGCAGCGCAAGTGAATCGAGAGAAAAGAATCAATTAGAGAGGCCTCTCTTATCGACGATTCGAGTTGCTCTGCTCTGCATGCGTTCAAATAGCTGGCACTTGAGAGCGCGAACCTGGAGGTGAGAACAGTATTAAATGTGAGGCCGAACCTGCGCCTTGTAAAGTTGCAAGTGATGTGCCAGCAGTGAGCTCTGCTTAGCACGCAAAGGTTTTTATAGGCCAATTTGGCCTTTTCTGCAGTAAGCGCCTTGAACTGAGGAGATAGATTCTTCTTAGCGATAAACGTGCAAACTTGTGTATTCTGGGGATTGAACTTGACTAGATTTAGTCGCCTCCAATCCGAGACTTTGTTCAGCAAGGACTCGACTTTAAACACAAGTTTGTTCCGGTACTCGGCGAGGTTTTCCAGAGAAATATCGGCACGGCCGGTGTATAAAGCATCACCAGTGCTGTCTTCCGCATGGCATTTAATGTTACTAGTTTGCAACATATCATTGCTATGCAGAAAAAATAACGTAGCTGATAGCATGCATCCTTATGGAATACAGCCATTAATAGGCTTGTAATCGGAGCATGCACCGTCTACTATCAAATCAATGATTCTGATTCAATGGCACAATTTTTCGGGAAGCCCATAGAATGGAAGCTCTATCGAAGCTCTCGTCCTATGGGCTTCCCGTAAAATTAAAGCTCTCTGTGCCAAACCCGATCGAAGGCCTTCGCAAAGTCCAAACTAAAGGTCGAGGCCTCCCTCTTGGACTGTACTGCCTCCGCCCATTTATGAGTCAGGAAAGCCAGAAGATTACCAGATGAGCGACCCCGACGAAAACCGTACTGGCGGTCACTTATCAGCTGGTGATCCTCAAGGTACCTCATAAGTTGGCAGTTTATAATGGTTTCCATTATTTTGTAGAACAAGAATGTGATGGCGCTAGGCCTGTAGTTGGATGGGTCTAAGCGGTCGCCTTTTCTAGGGGTCTTCCACGAGTTCCATCATAAAAGACGCATTAGGACCGGTGCCAACTTGGGAGCGGGAACATGTCTTCAGCACAATGGGAGGGACTTCATCAGGCACACTCGACTTATCGGCGTCCAAGGAGAAGAGTGATTTGTGCACCGAGTGCTGTGTAAACAGTACATCCGATAAGGAACACTCACACAGTCACATGGTCACATGGTCAGCGGTGTGTTCCCCCTGTCATCGAAAGTCGAGTTGGACGCAAAAAAAGAGAGCCTAATAGATCGGCTTTCCAGTTTGCACATTGGGCCAGTGAGTCGTCCTCCTAGTGAAACATTCTAGACTTAAAAATACAGCCACTTAGGGGACGCAATTGTCCAGCAATGGGACGTGTGTAGTAGTAGGCTGTATGTTTACTTTCCACTTTATATGTATTTTACTAGGCGGCTGGGCTCCTTTTTCTGCCTAGATGTCCGTCTGGATGGATACCATCCCCCTACCATTGCATTCATTGCTGTACTCTGGTCCATTTGGTATAGAGTGCCAGAATTATTTAAGAATATGAGACATTCTACGAGGGGCGTTCAATATATTCTCAGTATGGGTATGTTAGAAAAAAAAATTACAATTATGAAATATTTTTTAATATTCAATATTGTCTCCCATGACATCAATACATCAAATTTTTCATGAAAAAAGCTTTTTTATTATCTTGAAAAAATATTCTTCGTCTTGGCCTGAAAAATGTTCATTTACAATAGACTATGGTTTACAGTAGGTGGTTAATTTTCTCAAACCAGCAGTCTCGTAGGAGAGCCGCGCCGTTTAAACCGGTACGTTGTCATGAAGAAGCAGCACTCCCTTGGTCAACTTTCCTCTTCTCTTTTCTTTCCTTGCTTCTATTGAACGGCATAAAGTAGTTGAATATCTGTCAACGTTGTTGGTTTCACCTTTTTTGTGTTTTCGATCAATAGTATTCCTTTGGAATCCCAAAAAACTGTGGCCATGGTTTTACCGGCCGATGGAGTGACTATGAGCTCCTTGCAGTATGGTGTGTATTGTACAAACGGATAGGTTAGCCATTTCTGCTAACATATTAATCTTTACTCTTGCATCTTCTATAATACAAGTTTTTGAATAATTTTCACATTTTCTTCCATAGCCGCTGTGATTGGCCGGCCCAGGTAGGGGTCATCTTCGATACTTTCCCGGCTCTTTTAATTTCACTTGACCACTTCTTTACGCTTGACATTGAAGGAGCAGAGTCTTTGTAAACGGCCACTAATTCTTCATTGATGTTTTTTTTAAGTTTTTCCTAGTTTAGTGACGGTGTTCGATTTTTTTCAACATTGTCGAGTCAGTCATTTCACTCTCTATGACTGAAGGTTGCGTAAGAAGCAATGAAGTTATCGAGACATGAAGTTATCAAGACGAAATTTCATATTAATAACGGGATTATATAGATATTTTTTTAATTACTCATATTATTGGCAAATCACCCTAATACTGAGAATACACTGAACGCTCACGCCCTCGTATATCATATTAATTATATTTGAATATACCCTCTGAAGCAATAAGCATACATTTTGAGCTTTGATCCAATTACAATAGAGAATACAAGTAGAAAATCACATTCAAGTGTACTGTAAATATATTCTACAAATTACTAATTGCGTATTGTTATATGGTACAATTATAGTTAATAATTTAGGCAGAGATTCTTATAACAATAGTTAATTTTATATTTTTAAGAAACAAAAATCTAAATATTCATCTTTGTGTTAATTTTTGTTTATTTATTAATTCGTTCATTGCAGCCCATAAAAAAACTACTGCTGAACATAGGCCTCCCATTAATTACCACATTGGGGGGATATTAGCCGTGACTGGCATGGTTGGCTGCCGAAATTGGCAACCGCGCTTGTTTATTATTCTAAGTTGTTATCGGGAAGATGCTGATGTTTGTTTCCGATTTAATTTTCCTCTGTCGCCTCTTTGCGACACCCACGGAATGATATAGTGTAGTGGGTTATTTAGTGAATTTCTTAATTAAATAAAGTAAAACAGCCAAATGTACGTCGTTGTCGTACGTTCGTTGGTCACTTTAGTTTTAAAACAAAGTTTTCTACATGGTCTTATCCGGCCCTACACCTAATTATACGTATTGCATGCCGTAAGCGCCTAAGCGCGTCGGTGTGTTCTACTAGGCCCTAAATTTAAGATTCCAACGTTTTGTCGCACGATATCGTATCTAGCAATCATATTGTACATATAAGTGATATAAAAAGCACATTTTCAGAAAGATAAATGATGGTTGAACTTATTAATATTTTTTAAATCGATTAATTGCTATTTTTAAATAAAAAAGGGGTTTTAGTGGCTTATGGTGTGGATTTATCATGTAGCAAGGCTTGTAAACACGATAACTTTTGAAAATATCAATTGTTCAACTCAATATATTTTTAAAGTCTGTCGTGAAGCGACAATTAAAAAAAAAGAACCTAACCTAAGAACAACAAAACAACAAAAGTAGAACCAGAAAATAATATATTTAAATTTTTAAAAAGGTATCTACAATTTTATAAAAAAAATGAAATATGATGATGATGATGGATGACGTGTAATTACAATTAGATAAAAAAAAAGTAAAGATAGGAGAATATTGTATTGTAGTGGAGCCTAAAGGTCGAAGTGACACACGCTGCGCTTGGAGTAGAAGTAGGCACACGCTGAGCTTGTAGTTTCTTGGCGGTGATGGCACGCAGCGCCTGGTCTGGGCACACGCAGCGTCCGGAGCCGGCGCACGTAGCGCCTGGAGTAGGTGCGCTCAGCGCTTGGAGCAAGCAGTCGCAGCGCCCAAAGGTAGCGCGGGCAGTAGGTGCACTCAGCGCCGGAGCAAGCAGTCGTAGCGCCCAAAGGTAGCGCGGGCAGTAGGTGCACTCAGCGCCTGGAGCAAGCAGTCCTAGCGCCCGGAGTAGTGTGGCCCCGCGCTGGAAGTAGACTACGCCGACGACTTCAAATGTAGATGGAGGCTTGCAGGATCCCGGGGCATTGCGGCCCCGGGATAAGGCCTTTAGTAGATGCTTCACGTTTGAAAACTGAAGCGAGACTCCCTGTATTCTCCGATTGTTCGGCTTTTATACCTTTTTAGAGAGAACGAGAAATTATTTAAATTAAAAGGAAATTTATTGTAAATGACCTAGAGCAAAAGAGTATTTATGTGGAAATATCGAAATAAGAACATCAGACCAGTGACGAATTTGAATAAAAGTTACCATAACAACCATATAAATAATGGGTGTCAAAAATATAAACTTTTGGTTTTAGGTATATAATTGAAAAACAGCTACATTTAAGTAAGAAATGAGATATTATTCATATAGGAAAAACTAAAGCGCGGCAGCGCGCACGAAACCGGAAATTGCAGAGTTACGGAGAACTCAATAAAAGATCGAAAAAGGTAAGACTCCATTGACAGCGATTTAAAAGGTGCTGATAGCGTGAAAATACGAAGTGAAAATGATTTGTTATTGTGTAAAAACTTTACAGGATCCTATGGAAATAAAGGTGATGCAAAATATAAATGCAGAAAATCAAAAACAGAATGGAAAAATAGTGTAAAATGATATGTAAGTAGCATAACTGATAGCGTGAAAAGTAATGCAAAATATGAAAGCAGAAAATCAAAAACAGAATGGAAAAATAGTGTAAAATGATATGTAAGTAGCATAACACTACATTTTCCCCCCGACCCTGGAAAATTTTGACTCAGCAAAAATTTTGACAAGTACATTCTAAAATAAACCATAAAAACACAGCTTTGCAGAAACAGACATCAACAGGCAAAATCAGATATACTATCTCTTACATTCATCATCTGCATTCAGGTAAGGATGGAGTTCACATTCAATGACTACCACTCTAAAAGTGTGTTTTCGAAACGACATTAAAGCTTATTTAAGGAGTAGTCATCCGCTCCTGCATGGAAAAAAAAATTAGTCGAAGAAACACCACTCTAAAAGTGTGTTTTCGAAAGGACATTCAGGCTTATTTAAGGAGTTGTCATCCGCTCCCGCGTGGATAAAAAAAATTAAGGGAGTAGTCAGCCTCTCCCAAGTGAAGATAAAGATAAAGAAAATTAAAGGAGTAGTCAGCCGCTCCCAAGTGAAGATAAAGATAAAGAAAATTAAGGGAGTAGTCTGCCGTTCCCAACATTCGAGGTCTTAAAGCAAGATGTGTTGAAGAACACTGGATCACTAGACAAACAAACAAATTAAAAGAAATAAAAATAATAAGGTGAAAATGGTGATATTTATACATATATACAAATTAACAGTTAATAAATGTTTAGAAAAGTTATGATTCGTCTCGTTTCAGCTTTCAAAAACTATTTTATATAAAAAATAAATGATGAATAATGAGTTAAGAACGAAAGAGAAAGCAATTAAATCAAAAGGGAATGGACAAGGCGCAGTAAAGGTGAAGAAAAGAGAAAAAAAATTAATTTAAGCAAGCTTTAGTCGAAGAGACCGAAGCCCATAACTTCATCGTCAGACTCAGATTCTTCCTTCTTGGACTCTCCGTTCCTTCTTCTTCTCAGCTGCCGGCGCTGCAGCAGCGGCGACCGCGGCCACGGGCGCTGCTCCACCGACGGGTATGGTCGACAACTTCTCACGACCCTGCGCGATCAGCTCTTCAACACTCTTGCCATTGAGTTCCGAGATGACCTTCTTCAGTTTCTCGGAGTTTGCCTCAACACCCACAGAGCTGAGGATCTTCTCAACGTCAGCAGCGCCTGGCCTGCAGGATGTGCCTGGCCTGCAGGATCCCGGGGCAGTTTGGCCCCGGGATAAGGCCTTTAGTAGATGCTTCACGTTTGAAAACTTAAGCGAGACTCCCTGTATTCTCCGATTGTTCGGCTTTTATACCTTTTTAGAGAGAACGAGAAATTATTTAAATTAAAAGGAAATTTATTGTAAATGACCTAGAGCAAAAGAGTATTTATGTGGAAATATCGAAATAAGAACATCAGACCAGTGACGAATTTGAATAAAAGTTACCATAACAACCATATAAATAATGGTTGTCAAAAATATAAATTTTTGGTTTTTGGTATATAATTGAAAAACAGCTACATATAAGTAAGAAATGAGATATTATTCATATAGGAAAACCTATAGCGCGGCAGCGCGCACGAAACCTGAAATTGCAGAGTTACGGAGCACTCAATAAAAGATCGAAAAAGGTAAGACTCCATTGACAGCGATTTAAAAGGTGCTGATAGCGTGTAAATACGAAGTGAAAATGATTTGTTATTGTGTAAGAACGTTACAGGATCCTATGGAAATAAAGGTGATGCAAAATATAAATGCAGAAAATCAAAAACAGAATGGAAAAATAGTGTAAAATGATATGTAAGTAGCATAACTGATAGCGTGAAAAGTGAAGCAAAATATGAATGCAGAAAATCAAAAACAGAATGGAAAAATAGTGTAAAATGATATTGTTCGAGACGGCCAAAAAGACTTTAAACGAAAAAGTGATTAAAGAATATTGATTTGTTTAAAAAGTGCAAATACGGAAAATATTGACTAAATAATGTATTAATATAGTTTTACCATGTATTTACAACTCTCAATATGTCTATATAGAAGGTCGGTTTAATGATAGTTAATATAAACAACTTTATTTTGTTTAAGAAAAACCGACCAATCACAGCGCGCCGCGCTATAGAACATTCTGGAAATTTAAATTAACTGCGTAATAGTTTTAAGCAAAAAATTAATGAGAATATTTTATATCTGAAAAGAGTTGTAAATATGATATTTAGTTAGCATATGTTGAATAGATCATTATAATAAAGAAATATTTCGTATAATTAAGCACGATTTAAAAGTTATAGGATAATTAAAGAATTAATATGCCCAATTAGTGTAAAAGTTTAGGACATTTTACTTAATAACTTTGTTGAATGTAAATATATTAATTATCCTTTATCACGTACTAATGAAGACCAAAAATGTCTATTTAATGATGTATAGCGTGTTAAAATTAATTGAACAACCTATAGTGAACAACCATAGTTGACCAACCGTTTTGAATAATAGTGATAAATAAATAAATAGTTGTAAAATCTCGCGACAAATTAATTAGTCGAACCGCTGGCCACTCCCTTGCTATTTTAATTTATAATCGTGCATTTTAATTTTGAACCTCAGTCCACAGTTTATCCGCAGCAACCGCAGAGACGGCAGTGAAAGACGGCAGTGGGAGGATTCCGGAACCTACAGGTGTAGGACGTGAGCGACTCGCGGAGTATCTTCGACAACATTTACTCCGAAGAGTTACGCCCGTCCGGCACATTTTATGGTCCTTCGAGCCGGATTCACCCGCCTGTACTGCCGACCGGACCATATGGTCCTTTGAGCCGAATCATCCGTATACACCGGACCACATTGGCTGGTCATTCGAACGGGATTCGTCAATCCGTTAGTATTTCGGAACCGGGTACATAGTCACTACCGTTTTAAAGTTGCTGAATTTTCAGAATCAAGATGCCGATCACGCGTTCGCAAGGAAGGGGAACCATGGCGTGGACTGTCGGTCTGGATGATGGACCGTCGGACAATACCGACACCGTCCGCCACCAGATGCCACCACGCTCACCATCCACAACAGAAGGCGCTGAGGCGCCAGCTTGCCCCCGCGATGGGGGGGTACTCCTGCCTGTGCCAGCCGTTGTTGAAGCCGGTACACCGAAGCAGAGAGAACAAATAGCTTGCCCCTGCGATGGGGGGGTACACCTGCCAGTGCCAGCCGTTGTTAAAGCTGGTACACCGAAGCAGAGGGAACAAATAGAAGGCAACGATGACATTCGCTGTGCATCACCGCCAACAGCCCGGGTATATTCCCGCGCCGAAGAGCCACCAAGGGGCCACACCGATAAAAGTACAAGGTCAAAGAGGACCACTCGGCCAAATAAAAATGTTTTGAAGGCTCGTGAGGAAGTGCTGAGAATAAAATTGGAACTCGCACAGATCTCATTACAAATGGTTGAAGAAGATGATGAATCGGACGACTATGATGAGGATGGTCACTCCAAAAGTGAGTATGTCCGATCTTGGCTCGAAAATTCTGTAGCCAAGCAAAAGCCAACGCAAGGCGCAACCACCGGTGGGGAGGCCCCACTTAATAAAAACATCACAAAGCCACCCCCGGAGGTTGTCGACCTCAGTGAGCCGTCGATGAAGCTCACAAACAAGGATTCGAAGGTTGATGAAGAAAGGGAGCTCCTACCTGTTGTATCAGAGCTCACCTACCAGGATCCAAATGCAGAAAATATACCGAAGAGTCCCGTACCTCAGAAGACTTGCCAGGACTCCAAGGTTGATGAAGACAGGGGGCTCCTACCTGCTGTATCAGAGCCCACCTACCAGGATCCCTATCCGGAAGAAGCAACCAAGAATCCCATAACAAAAGGGCCTAACCAGGCACCTGTCAGCAATGAAGACAGGGTGCTCCGACCATTCATATCGGAGCTCACGTCCGCTATAGCCGCACTCGCTGACAAACCAAAACCAGAGAGTGCATCGTCGAATACTTTCGCAGCATCAAAAGCGATAATGACGCTGCCAAGCTTTAGCGGAGCACATACCGAATGGCTTTCGTTCCGTGCCATTTATGAAACAACCCGAGGCTACTTCAATGACATAGAAAATACTGCAAGACTACGAAGAAGTCTACAAGGAAGAGCCTTGGAAACAGTTAGTTCGGAACTCATCGGGCATGCCAAACCAGATGAGATTATGCGAGAACTGGAGCTACAATTTGGGCGTCCAGATTCAATCGCGCAAGCAGAAACCGAAAAATTACGGGGATTGCCACGCTGTACAGAGGCACCCAGAGATATTTGCACATTCGCGAGCAAAGTGAGGGGAAGCGTCGTCACTCTTCGAGCACTCAAACGAGACCATTACCTCGTTAACGCAGAGCTGCTACGACACCTCACAGACAAACTGCCAAACTCTATACGCGCGCAGTGGTATAGAATTTATACAGAGAAGTACGACTCGAGACCAGACCTCGGTTCCTTCAGTGAATTTATAACCGAGCAAGCTCGCTTCTGCAGTGCATTTGCGCCTCCTGAAATCATAAACGGAGCGCAAAATAATCGTCCAGTACATAGGACGCACACGGCTACCACTAAGCCATCTCCGAAATGCAGTGTGTGCGAAAAAGAGGGTCATTACGGATCCGACTGCAACAAGTTTAAAGAAGCAGATATTGATAAAAGATGGCAACTCGCCAAGCAAAGGAATTTATGTTTCCGGTGTCTACGTTATAGAAGTCAGACACACAAATGCAAAACCACGAAGTGTGGAATTAAAGGATGCAACGCAACACACAATCGACTCCTTCATAATAATAGAAAGGAGAAGACAGAGGGCCCACTAAAAGAACCTCAAGAGACAGTTGCAAACTCATTCGCTGTATCAAAGCATCAAGCTTACTTAAAGATAATTCCAGTTCGAGTAATTGGACCGGCGGGAGCAATAAACACACACGCTCTGCTGGATGATGGGTCGACAGTCTCGTTAATGGATCAAGAGATTGCCGATCAAATTGGAGCTAAAGGGCGGTTGGACCCATTCAAGATCACAGCTATCGGGAACACTACCCTCGATTCGCCGGACTCCCAAAGAGTCAAAGTGTCACTGAAGAGTCTCCATAGAAAAAGGGTGCCACTCAGAGCACGCACGGTCGCCAGCCTAAACTTGGGGCCGCAGACTGTGCGTGCAACAGACATAGAAAATTGTAAGCATTTGAAAGGCTTAAAGGATCAATTGACATATGATTCAGGCAACCCTAAGATCCTGATAGGACAAGACAACTGGAGACTCTTAATAGCCACTCAAGTCCGCAGAGGTCCACCGCACCAGCCAATCGCCTCGCTCACAGAACTGGGATGGGTGCTACACGGGGCGCACACTAAAGCCCCGCATCAGCGCATCTACATGGCCAATGAGCTGTACACGAGCGAGGAGAACACAGATGACCAACTCCGCGAATATTTCGCGCCAGAATCTCTCGTAGTTAACCCGAGAAGATCAGACTCCGGTCCAGAGAAGAAAGCTGAAGAAATACTAAATAGCAGCACCCGTCAGTTGGAAGACGAGCATATAGAAAAAGAGCTTCTCTGGACAAAGAAAGATGTCACGATGCCTGTCAACGATAAAACGACAGTTAAGAGGTCTACACCCTCGTCCTCCGTACCTACAAGCGAGGAAAGATCGTTGACAATTAAAGAAAAGTATAGAGCTCCACTATACAGAGAGGCCATTCCCGATCCGACGAAGTTTTCGAAATGGGAACGCTTAGTGCGAGCTACGGCCGGAGTGCTTCAATTCATAACACTCTGCCGCAAAGCAACTGACAGGACCTTTTATAAAAGGACGAAAAGAAGTAAAGAGGAGGACCCCGACTGGAGGAGATCGAAATGCGATCCGCGACGTCTCGCGCAGCCTCCCAGTCAGGTAAAAAGAAAAGATGTAAACAAATACATCACACTGGAGGCCGAATATATAAGAAAGGCCGAAAAGCTCCTGGTACATGTCATCCAGGAAGAGTCCTTCACACAAGAAATAGCCGATCTCCGTAACGATAAGAGGGTCGCCCATGATAGCCGCCTACGACCGCTTCAGATACATTTAAAAGACGGGATCATTGTGCTACGAAGTCGAATAGCCGCTGTAAAAGGAGTCTCTGAAGATGTGAAGGGGCCGGCTGTATTGGATGGTGATCATCACATCACCCGATTGTGTATTGATTGGACGCATCGTGGCCTGCATCATTGCGGGACCGAACCGGCCATCAACGAGGTTCGACAGCATTACTGGGTAATCAGACTAAGACCCACTACTAAAAGAATAGTAAGCCAATGCGTTCAGTGCCGCATAAGAAAGGCACAACCATCCATGCCAGCCACCGGTGATCATCCCAGCACGCGTCTCGCACATCACCAGAGACCGTTCACGTTCACCGGCCTGGATTATTTTGGGCCACTCTCCGTAACAGTGGGACGTCAGCATCAGAAGAGATACGTGGCTCTCTTCACCTGCCTTACATCACGAGCTGTACATTTGGAAATTGTGAAAGATCTCAGCGCAGACTCTGCCATACTGGCATTGAGAAGATTCGCAGCGCGCCGAGGATGTCCCACCGAGATTTACTCGGACAACGGCACCAATATGCACGGTGCCGATAAAGAGCTTCGAGAGGCTTTCCGAGAAGAAGCCAGCCGACGAGGCATAGTGTGGCGATTTATAACCCCCTCCGCGCCTTTCATGGGAGGGGTGTGGGAACGCCTTGTTCGATGCGTGAAGACGGCACTATACACCGTCCTTCATGAGAGACATCCGCACGAAGATGTCTTGACCACGCTGCTCTGCGAGGTGGAGTATACAGTAAACAGCAGACCATTGACTCACATCTCAGTAGACAGCAAAGACAACGAGTCCATCACTCCAAATCACTTCCTATTGGGAGGATCTGCGAGACTGCCAACACCTGGAGTTTTTAGTGAAAAAGATACGAACAGCAAAAAACACTGGCGACGCTCCCAGATACTCGCTGACATGTTCTGGCAGCGTTGGGTCAAAGAATATCTGCCGGAACTTCAAAACCGGCGGGAGGCCCATGGTCAAGGCCCCGATCTCCAGGTGGGCGATCCAGTCCTCATAGCCGACAGCCAGTTACCTCGTAACACCTGGCCACGAGGAAGGATTGAAAACATTTACCCCGGTGCGGACGGACAGATCCGCACTGTGGAGGTACGCACAGCAAACGGACTAATCAAGAGGCCAACCAGGAAACTCGTGCCGCTGCCGAAGTAGAGGCAACGTCTCTCACCGAAATTTATGCAGCGACGCTGCGACGAGTCTTCGCGACGCTGCACGGCGGGAGAAATGTTCGAGACGGCCAAAAAGACTTTAAACGAAAAAGTGATTAAAGAATATTGATTTGTTTAAAAAGTGCAAATACGGAAAATATTGACTAAATAATGTATTAATATAGTTTTACCATGTATTTACAACTCTCAATATGTCTATATAGAAGGTCGGTTTAATGATAGTTAATATAAACAACTTTATTTTGTTTAAGAAAAACCGACCAATCACAGCGCGCCGCGCTATAGAACATTCTGGAAATTTAAATTAACTGCGTAATAGTTTTAAGCAAAAAATTAATGAGAATATTTTATATCTGAAAAGAGTTGTAAATATGATATTTAGTTAGCATATGTTGAATAGATCATTATAATAAAGAAATATTTCGTATAATTAAGCACGATTTAAAAGTTATAGGATAATTAAAGAATTAATATGCCCAATTAGTGTAAAAGTTTAGGACATTTTACTTAATAACTTTGTTGAATGTAAATATATTAATTATCCTTTATCACGTACTAATGAAGACCAAAAATGTCTATTTAATGATGTATAGCGTGTTAAAATTAAGATTAGTATTATATAGAAAATATTGCAATTTGTGCCATTTGCATAGAGAAAAATGTTTGAAAATAAAGAGGCAAATGGGAAATGGCAAGCGGCTCACTATAGAGTATAGCCGAAGTCTACCTTATGGGGGCGAAACATTGTAATATTGTAGTAGGAAGAACTACCAGTGCCCAGCAGTAGTATCCGGTAGTAGTTGCAGTGACTAGCAGAAATATATAGTGAAAGTGTTTAGCTAGCCGAAAAAAGTGGCAACTGAAAATTCGGTGTTGCATATAGTAAAAAAGTGTTAGCTAGCGGAAAAAGGTCGTAACTGAAAATTCGGTGCGGCATATAGTGAAAAAGTGTTAGCTAGCGGAAAAAGGTCACAACTGAAAATTCGGTGTGGCATATAGTGAAAAGTGTTAGCTAGACGGAAAAAGTGATAACTGATATTCGCAGTTACACAAGTGTTAAATTCAACTAATTTTAGTTGATGAATAGCTGCTAGTCAGTAGTGTTAAAGAACCAACTACTCCGGACAGATATTTTTATACTACCGCTCATTTGAATTAAATATTTTAAAATATATAGTGAACAACCATAGTTGACCAACCGTTTTGAATAATAGTGATAAATAAATAAATAGTTGTAAAATCTCGCGACAAATTAATTAGTCGAACCGCTGGCCACTCCCTTGCTATTTTAATTTATAATCGTGCATTTTAATTTTGAACCTCAGTCCACAGTTTATCCGCAGCAACCGCAGAGACGGCAGTGAAAGACGGCAGTGGGAGGATTCCGGAACCTACAGGTGTAGGACGTGAGCGACTCGCGGAGTATCTTCGACAACATTTACTCCGAAGAGTTACGCCCGTCCGGCACAGATATGTAAGTAGCATAACACTACAAGTCTTCATCTATCATATGGGAAGCCATTGAATATAAATGGCAGTTTAATTTTGTTTAGTTTAGTTACAATATTTTTTTTTTCGGCTGCGATATGGCGAAAATTCGGTGTATTCGTCAGCCTTGTATGAATAAATTATTCCTAAATAGAGACTGCGTCCAGTTCGCCGTCAGTCGCCGTCGTGAGTGGACATTGTTTCGGTTGTTTGCAGCGGCTCAAAAAGATCGCTGTACAAATACACAATATTCGAATAACCAAATTTCTTAAATACTTGATGAGAGATTTTTTTTTATTACAATATTAAAGCACAAAATAAATAATAGTAGTACGCACTAAAAGTGAGTAGAATCAATTTTATCGTCATGGGTAACATTTTCATGGTTTTGGTGGGTGTTGAAGCCGATAGGGTTGTCGAAATGTAAATCCAAGATGGCGGCTGCAATAGGTATCAATTTTTTCATCATAGGTGTCATTTCATGGTTTTCGAGAGTGTTGAAGCCGATAGTGCTGTCGAAATGTAAATCCAAGATGGCGGCTGCAATAGGTATCAATTTTTTCATCATGGGTGTCATTTTCATGGCTTTCGAGAGAGTTGAAGCCGATAGGGTTGTCAAAATGTAAATCCAACATGGCGGCTGCAATAGGTATCAATTTTTCCATCATGGGTGTCATTTTCATGGGTTTCAAGGGTGTTGAAGCCGATAGTGCTGTCGAAATGTAAATCCAAGATGGCGGCTGCAATAGTTATCAATTTTTTCATCATGGGTGTCATCTTCATGGTTTTTGAGAGAGTTGAAGCCGATAGGGTTGTCGAAATGTAAATCCAAGATGGCGGCTACAATAGGTATCAATTTTTTCATCATGTATGTCATTCTCATGGATTTCGCGGGTGTTGAAGCTGATAGTGCCGTCGAAATGTAAATCCAACATGGCGGCTGCAATAGGTATCAATTTTTTCATCATTGGTGTCATTTTCATGGGTTTCAAGGGTGTTGAAGCCGAGAGTGCTGTCGAAATGTAAATCCAAGATGGCGGCTGCAATAGGTATTCATTTTTTCATCATGGGTGTCATTCTCATGGTTTTCGCGGGTGTTGAATCCGATAGTGCTGTCGAAATGTAAATCCAAGGTGGCACTGCAGTAGGTATCAATTTTTTCATCATGGGTGTCATTTTGACGGTTTTCATATTCATATTCATATTCATATTATTTATTGCATCCATAATGTTACAGTAAAGGTGTTGAGAACATTTTAAGTTTTAACTTAAAACTATGAGATCATTATGGGCCCTGCAGGGCACGGCAATTAAGAGAGAGGAGGGTCATTTTAGTGAAACATTAATGATAAATACACTTTGAAATAAAAATATAATCGAAATACTAGGTAGATATTTAAAATTTATCATTTAAGTATTCGTTTAGTGTGTAGTAATGTTTACAAATTAAAAAATCCTTAATTTTATTTATAAAAATAGATTCTTTTTCTATATTTTTTATCGAGTCTGGGAGTTTGTTAAAAATTTTGATTGACATGACGAAGGAACCTGATGAATGTAGCTTAAGGCGAGATATGGGTAGAGTTAGTATTTCTTTATGGCGTAATTGGTATCTGGTATTGCTTTCTCCTCGTTTGATATAGAATTCTGGGTATTTTTTAATGAATTTGCAGATTTCTAAAATGTATATGCACGGTAAGGTAAGTATTTTATGTGTGACGAAGTATGGTTTGCAGCTATCAGTATTTTGTATGTTAAATATTATTCGAATTAGTTTTTTTTGTAGAGTTAAAAGATCAGAAACGTCTGTGCTACTTCCCCACATGATAACCCCGTAGCAGAGCCACGAGTACGCATAAGCATAATAGGTTCTGAGGGCGGTTTGTATGTCGGTAGATTTTTTCACTTCTCGGAGAGCGTATGTAAAACTTGCTAGTTTCCTTTTAATTTTCGTTATGTGGGGTTTCCAGTTAATATTTGTGTCTATTGTTAAGCCAAGTAGGGTGAATTCATTTACTTTTTCTATTTTTATGTTATCGTAGGTAAAGTTTATATTTAGTGGAACTTTTTGGTAAGGGTGAAAACTTATTATTTTTGTTTTGGAGAAATTTATTTCAAGGTTATGCTCTGCCATCCAGTTTTTAGTATTTTCTAGTATCAAATGTAATTTTCTATGGATGTTTATATTGCTGTCACATGAGGTAAGCAGGGATATATCATCGGCGAACAACACACAGGGTTCTTCTATAATTTTGGGGAGGTCGTTTATATAGATTATAAATAACAGGCAGCCCAGAACACTCCCTTGAGCCTTGAGGGATTGATGCGTTACATTTTTTTCCGTCTGATCGTACTATTTTTTTTTTCGTTCGTTTCATAATTGAAGTGGTCTATTTCTACGAATTGCTCTCGATTCTGTAAATATGATTTGAACCATTCGTATGCTTTACCACGAATCCCTATACCATATAGTTTGTTAAGAAGAATTTTGAATTGAACTTTATCGTAAGCTTTAGACATGTCTAGTAGTACACCGATTGCGTATTTTTTATTATTAATTATGTTAAGGATTTCCTGAATATATTTGTAAACCGCTAATATTGTTGATCGTCTTTTACGAAATCCATTTTGACAATTATCAAAAATATTATACTTTTCACAGAAGTTATATACGCGCTTGCACATTACTTTCTCGAAGACTTTAGAAGGTGAAAGTAGCAGGGCCATTGGACGATAGTTGCTGGGGTCACTTTTATCATTTTTTTATATATCGGTTTTATAATTGCCTTTTTAAGTAGGTCTGGGAAAACTCCTTCGTCAAACGATTGATTTATAAGCATGCTGAATGGTAAAGCAAGTTCAGAGGAACATTGTTTGAGTAAAGTAGGTGGAAGCTCGTCTATTCCAAAACTTGTTTTATTTTTTAGGCTTTTTAGTGTCTTATTTACTTCGTGAAAATCGACTAGGCTGAGAAAGAAGGTATTTTCTGTCGGGCTCAGGACAGGACGTCCAGTTGCTGTTGGAGGGCTATTTTCACCAATGGACGCGTAGTAAGTGTTAAATGCATTTGCAACTTTATATGGCTCCGAGGTAATGGTATTGTTTATTTTTAGTGATATGCTGTTGTTATCTCTAGTATTTCTTTTATTTGTACGTTCATTTATAATACTCCACATTGTTTTAACTTTGTTAGAGGATTTTTTAAATTTATGTATGTAATGTAATTTTTTTGAAATATTTACTGTTTTTTTAAGTATTTTTTCATATTTTTTATAGTAATTATGTAAAATTTGGCTTTTTGTTTTTGATGTTAATATTTTTAGGAGTCGTTTATTTTTTGATGATTCTTTTATGCCAGTAGTTAGCCAGTATTTTTTATTATTGGTTTTTAATTTAAATTTACGTTTTGGTATACATTTATTTAAAATATCAGTCAAAATATTATGAAATTTAGTATAGTTTTCATTTATATTATTTTCAGGTCGCAATATATTTTGCCAATGGATTTCTTTTAAATTTACTTTGAATTGTTTTATATTAGCTAAATTGTAAAACCGTTTCTCAGTGTACCAAGTTATTTGCTTAGTTTGTGATTGTGACTCTATTTCAATGGTGGTTGCAGCATGGTTACAAAATCCCAACTCCTCAACTTTTGTCAGTAATTTATTTTTATCAAAATTCGTAAATATCAAATCTAAGCACGTTGATGATGTTTGTGTGAAATGTGTAGGGTCTTTAATATGTTGAGATAAGTTGTATTCAGACATAGTATTTAATAACTGGGATGTTTTAGAATTATTATCAAGGACGTTTGTATTAAAATCGCCGCCAAGAATAACTTTGTATTTTGAGTATTTTTTTATCAATGAATTTCAATATTTTTTTGCAATTGCTCATAGAATATTCCTTCCTCTCTCCTATTCCAATATAAAACTACTAACAATATATTTTCTTTGAGTAACTCTATTCCACACACCTCCAATATATATTCTATTGACATATCTGCTATATCAGTTTTTTCAATATATTCGAGGTGATTTTGAAGTAAGATGCATACGCCACCTCCACCTCTTGTTTTTCGGTAGTATGATGCTGCTATTTTATATCCGGTAAGGTTATTAAGCTTCAATTTGGCCTGATTTAACCAAGATTCTGTTATACAAAAAGCTTGGTAAGTCGGATTCTGGGTTGTAAATGTTTCCAGTAGGTGTTGTTTATTATAGAGGCTTTGAAAGTTTTGGTAAAGTACTTTAAATGATGTTAACTTACTTCCGAAATGTCTGAATATTGTTAATTCTTGGTGATCTCTGTTGGCTCTGCGTTGATAGTGCTTCTTGTTGGATTATTTTTACACTCGTACTGTCAACAGTGCCATCCATATTTTTATTTTCTAAGTTACAGTCTACGGGTTTTCTCTCTATAATAAGTTGGTTATTTCTTCTAACGGCGTGTAGTCCATTTTTTCGTGCATTCATCATTTGTTCTCGCATGGCCTTTTTTCCTTCAATTCTGCAAATTCTAAATATTCAGTGATAGATAATCTAGTGCCGTGTAAGTAGTGCCTATTTTTAAGTATGTATTTAGCCATTCTTTTGCTGAGTAGCTCTATTACTAAAGCCTTATTTTTGTTATTGTTTCTTCCTATCCAGTGAGTTTCTTCTAAATATCCAAGTAGGTTTATATTATATGTTTCTCTGAACATTTGAATGACTCTATTATGTAAGTCGTATTCTGATTCTCTAAATCGTTCGCCAAATCCATAAATTACCAACCTTCTGCTATTAATTTCTGACTTAGACTGTTTTTCAGGTAATGTGATTTTTGTTTCCAGGCTTTGTATTTCTTTTCGAAGGAGGGTATTTTCTTTTTTCAAATTATCTATTTGAGTGTTGATAAGTTGAATGTCATTATTTAATGTTTCAGTTTGCTTGTACAAAGTAGAGGTTTGTTGTTGTATATCCTCTTTGAATTTGAGAATCGCTTTATCAATCTCCAATTGTATTGTATTTTGTAGATCTCTAATAAATGAAAATATTATTTTCTTTCAGTCTTGAACTTATTAATTCGCTCAAGTTTTGTAGAGTCAATTGAGGAAGGGAAGCAGTTGTTACCGGTGAAGTGTTCTGGGTGTAAATAGTGTCGCCGAGTAAGCTGCATTCTGTAAAGTCTAAAGTTTCATTTAGATTGGTATTTTTTCTTCTAATAGTTACATTATTTATATCCGGTGATATATTGTTATATTCTATTTCTTCATTTTCATGCGAACACACTGGTTTGTTGCTATTATTTCCTTTAGGGGCTTTGCAAAGGCAAGCGGGGCATTTCCATTTCTTTTTACGGGCTGGCGACATGATATTTAAGTATCGCTGAATAGATACAACGGCGCAATCGAGATCATATGTTTTGTTACATAGTGCGCAGGTGAGATGTTCACGACTTGTGATTTTTTGTCGACAAGCAGCACATTGAGTCGTCATCTTAAGTATTATTTCTAATCAATTCCACTAATCTTCAGGCACTGTACACATTTATTGCGTATAATTAGCACTTAGGTAACTTGAAGTCGTGAAAAACTCTGTTTTTTGTTTGGAACTTTTGTTACATTTTGCTGCCGAGTCCTTGATTGATTTACTAAAAATTATATTTTTATTCACTTCTAGGACTATTTAACTAGGATTGTTTATTCACTTTTTTTAACTTTATTTCTTCAAGAAACTTCTTAATATTTTATTATTATATGCAATATTTTTAATTCTATAAAATGTACGGTACTGTTATTATGCTTTATTAAATTAAATTTTTCATTATTTTATTTGTTTATAGTGTTAAGAATTCAAATTAAAATTTAAAACATTCCACAAAAAGTCTAATTGTGCGGGTTAGATTCGATCTGGCGGCCTCAATTAATCAACTCTTGTACGTAGCCAACACGCCACCGTTACGACTTACTTTTTCATCCAAAATAGTGGTTGTATTCCAAACAAATAGGAAATAACAGATTTGTTATGGGTGTTTTGTATTTATGTATTTCAAAAATTTTCTTCAACCGTCACTTTTAATCACAAATATAAAAAATTTAAGTTTCGAAAGTATTTATTGTCTTATATTTCTGTTTTTATTTGTCTAAATATTTGTCAATGGTTATAAGATGTATTTAGCATTATTTTGGGATAAAATAGCACATATCAGTTTTATTGCTGTTGATAGTTCACCGTAAGATTCACAATAATGTAGTCTAATTTGCGTATTATATGTCTTGATAACACTCTCACACACGTATTGAACAGTTTTCTCCACTTTTTTGGTAAATGTAACACGATACAGTTGAATAACAATTTTTAAACAATTAAATTACGGGAGCACAATGTTCACATGACAGCTACCGCGGCGCGTCCTTGTTTTTGAGATGGCGGCTGCAATAAGTATTAATTTTTTCAACGTGGGTGTCATTCTCATGGTTTTCGCGGGTGTTGAAGCCGATAGTGCTGTCGAAATATAAATCCAAGGTGGCGCTGCAATAGGTATCAATTTTTTCATCATGGGTGTCATTTTCACGGTTTTCGAGGGTGTTGAAGCCGATAGTGCTGTCGAAATGTAAATCCAAGATGGCGGCTGCAATAGGTATATTTTTTCATCATGGGTGTCATTCTCATGGTTTTCGAGGGTGTTGAAGCCGATAACGCTGTCGAAATGTAAATCCAAGATGGCGGATGCGATAGGTATCAATATTTTCATCATGGGTGTTATTTTCATTGTTTTTTAGGGTGTTGAAGCCGATAATGCTATCGAAATGTAAATCCAAGAAGGCGGGTGCAATAGGTATCAATTTTTTCATCACGGGTGTCGTTTTTATGGTTTTCGAGAGAGTTGAAGCCGATAGGGTTGTCGAAATGTAAATCCAAGATGGCGGCTGCAATAAGTATTAATTTTATCAACGTGGGTGTCATTCTCATGGTTTTCGCGGGGGTTGAAGCCGATAGTGCTGTCGAAATGTAAATCCAAGGTGGCGCTGCAATAGGTATCAATTTTTTCATCATGGGTGTCATTTTCACGGTTTTCGAGGGTGTTGAAGCCGATAGTGCTGTCGAAATGTAAATCCAAGATGGCGGCTGCAATAGGTATCAATTTTTTCATCATGGGTGTCATTCTCATGGTTTTCGAGGGTGTTGAAGCCGATAACGCTGTCGAAATGTAAATCCAAGATGGCGGATGCGATAGGTATCAATATTTTCATCATGGGTGTTATTTTCATTGTTTTTTAGGGTGTTGAAGCCGATAATGCTATCGAAATGTAAATCCAAGAAGGCGGGTGCAATAGGTATCAATTTTTTCATCACGGGTGTCGTTTTTATGGTTTTCGAGAGAGTTGAAGCCGATAGTGCTGTCGGAGTGTATTTAAATTACTTTTAAAAATTCGGTATAATCATGTTATACGTAATTTTTTTAATGCGCTTAGGGCATGCTCAATTGGATTTACCAATATTTTAATTTAAATATGTTTCCTATCGAGAATATTATTAATTTGAAAAGCATGCCATTTTATAGTCCCATTAAATGACAGCATCCGATGGATAGTAGACTAGAAGAAGCTTGAGAATTCTTTCTGATCTATACTGACAGTGAGAAGCGGTTTAAGTACTAGAAGTCTTACAATGCATAAATTAACTACCCAAGTCCTAACCTAATTTATGATCTTATTAAATCTAGTTATGTACTATTAGTTTAGTTTTATAACGTGGTAGTATAACGTTGAGTTATACAAACAAGCTTACATTCTATCTGAGAGTAAGTACTTTTTGCATTTTATGCGCATCTGCAACTAACTCTAACAGATGGCTTCGTTATCGCTGATGAGGACTAAGACAGAACGTCTCAAAGCTTGCATCTGAATCTTTTACTTATTTTCGTTTTAAATCCTTCAAACAGGATTACGTTATTAAAAATATTCGCTTTAAGGTGGCCGTATTTTTTGATTTCAGCACTTATCTCAAACAAAACAATATTAGTAAACAATATATTTACAGGCTATGACGTATTCCGTCTCAGTTCTCAAAGGTGATAAGTCAACTCTAGCCTAATTAGTTAAAAGATAATTGTAGATGACATGGGCTGCAGAATGCATTTGCCGCCCTCAGATAGAAATTTAAATTCAAAGACGTTCAATTGCATAGAATATGTGTTAAACAAAGGTGTTACATAATTAATGTTGAAAGTTCACTCGTTTATCACATTCATCATCATCATCATTACAGCCCTTCACAAGTCCACTGCTGAACATAGGCCTCCCCCAAGGAATGCCACAAAGCACGGTCCTGAGCCACCTGCATCCATCGACTTCCTGCATGTCTTACCAGGTCGTCACTCCATCTTGTGGGGGGACGCCCTACACTTCGCCTACCGGTACGAGGCTGCCACTCGAGAACCTTTCTTCCCCATCGGTTGTCGATTCTTCGAGCTATATGGCCGGCCCACTGCCACTTCAGCTTACTAATCCGTTGGGCTATGTCGGTTACTCTGGTTCTACTGCGGATATCCTTATTCCTAAGTTTATCACGCAGAGAAACTCCGAGCATAGCCCTCTCCATAGCTCGCTGAGCGACCTTGAGCTTCCTCATACGGCCAGCAGTGAAGGACCACGTCTCAGTTCCGTAAGTCATCACTGGCAACACGCACTGGTTGTACAATTTTGTTTTAAGGTTTTGAGGTATTTCTGACGAGAAGATGTGTCGTAGCTTCCCGAACGCTGCCCAGCCGAGTTGAATCCGTCGATTGACCTCTCGGTCGAAGTTGGACTTACCTAGTCGGACTATTTGTCCCAGGTAAACATACTCGTCAACAACTTCGAGCTTAGTGCTCCCAACAACTACCGGCATAGGTGTGACATGGACATTAAACATAATCTTTGTTTTGTCCATGTTCATCTTAAGACCTATCCGTTGGGAGACACTATTGAGGTCATTGAGCATAGTGCTTAGCTCCTCCAGCGATTCTGCCATGAGGACTATATCGTCGGCAAATCGAAGGTGAGTGATGTACTCGCCATTGATGTTAATTCCGTATCCTTTCCAGTCCAGAAGCTTGAAAACGTTTTCCAATGCAGCGGTGAAGAGTTTCGGGGATATAACGTCACCCTGTCTTACACCTCTCTGCAATTGGATAGGTTTTGTACTCTGGTTCTGTACTCGGATAGCCATGGTAGCTCTACTGTACAAACACTTCAGCACTTCGATATACCGACAGTCAACTTGGCACCGCTGAAGGGACTGCAGCACCGCCCAAATTTCGACGGAATCAAAGGCTTTCTCATAGTCCACATACGCCAGACATAGTGGCAAATTGTACTCTTCGGACTTCTGTACAATTTGTCGTAGGGTATGTATGTGGTCTATGGTGCTAAAGCCCTTTCGGAAACCGGCTTGTTCGGGAGGCTGGAAGTCGTCAAGTCTGCGCGCGAGACGATTCGTAATGACTCTCGAAAACAGCACGTAGACGCGGCTCAGAAGGGAAATCGGTCTGTAGTTCTTCAAGAGAGCGTTGTCACCTTTCTTGAAGAACAAGACCACCGCACTTCTGCTCCACGCCTCCGGTGTAATGCCATCATGGAGGACGGAGTTAAAGAGCTTCTGAAGGACTTCAAGTACCGGTCTTCCACCCGCTTTCAGAAGCTCCGCTGTAATTCCATCCTCGCCTGGGGCCTTGCCGTTTTTAAGGTGCTGGAGAGCCATTCTAATCTCGCTCAGACTGACGTCCGGAATATCTTCGGAATAGTGTCGAATAAGACTCGCTCTTGGATCGTTACTCACACTTGCGTGTGGCTCCAACGATGACGTGTACAGCTGCCCATAGAACCTCTCAATCTCACTCAAAATCTCAGGTGCCCCGGAAACAATGCTGCCACATTCGGTCTTCAGCTTTGACAGTTGGCTCTTTCTGGCAGACAGATCTCTGGCAAAGACTTTGGAGCCTTGGTTCCGCTCGATCGCTTCTTCAATACGAGCTGTATTGAAGTTGCGTAAGTCTCGCCGCATGAATTTGGAGATCTGTCTGTTCAGTTGCCTGTATGCTGTCAAATCTGTTGAAGAATGTAGCCTCATCTCCCGTCTAACAGCCATGAGATTAAGAGTGTGATCGGAGAGTTTTTGTGTTCTTCTGCGGTGGGTCTTGCAGAACTTAGCTCCGACCGCATGGACAGTTTCCACAAGCTTGTCATTCATATCGTCCACTTCATTGCAGTCTTCTAGGCACTGAAAACGGTTTTGTAACTCGAGCTGAAAGGTTTCGGGACTTTGGATTAGAGCACGAGGGGGACGGAGCGTTGACTTCATCAGACGAGACCTCTCCAACTTAACATTTAGGTTCAGTGTGCCTCTAACCATTCGGTGATCGCTGCCGGTTTTCACCCTCGCGATCACTGAGACATCACTGAACAGTTGTCGTCTGGTCGTCATAATGAAGTCAATCTCATTTTTTGTCGAACCGTCGGGGCTCGACCAGGTCCACTGCCTGTGGGGCCGCTTCTTGAAGAAAGAGTTCATCATAAAGAGTCCCTCTTTCTCCATGAAGTCGGCCAGCTGCTGGCCCCTTGGGTTCCGTTGCCCTATTCCAAATTTACCTACTTTCAGCTCACCGTTCTCTCTTGTGCCTAGTTTTGCATTGAAGTCTCCCATTAACACCGTATATTGGGTTTTGGAGGAATGCATGGCTCTAGAGATATCCTCATACATTTCCTCCACCTCCTCATCGGGGTGTGCCGAGGTTGGTGCGTAAACCTGTATGACCTTCAGCGAATACCGTTTGGTGATTCTGAGTATAAGGTACGCAACCCTCGTCGACACACTCCCGATCTTTACAACGTTGTTAACGAGAGACTTGTGGACGATAAATCCGACACCTCCTTGGGACAGATGGTCGCCCTCCCGGTGATAGAACAAGTTGCCGGATTCGAGGATTACCGTGTCCTCCCCCTCTCTTCGGACTTCGGATAATCCTATAATATGCCAGCGCAACTTGTCTATCTCTTCTTCCAGCTCCACGATCTTCTCGTCAGTCCTCAGGGTGCGTGCGTTGTACGTTGCCAGGTCGAGTCGTCTAAGGTGGCAACCGAACCTCCACCGGAGATTCTTAGCACCCCCTGCCCCGCCGTTACCATGGTCGCCACCGTAGCCAGGAATAGCGGGGCCGCCGGGGACTGGGGGCCGTTATCACCGTTATTGCCGTGTAGTGGCGGTCAAGAATATCCACTACCCCATATCCTCCCGTGGGTGTCGTAAAAGGCGACAAAGGGAAACAGGCAGGAGATGGGCAGCAGCATCTTCCTGGTAACGGCATAAATACAATAAAAAAACTGCGGTTGCCAACCCGCTCGCCAAGCGTGGCAACTATGGCAATATACCCCCCATGAGGAATCACATTCATGTTATTAAAAAATAGTAGCAACCCTACCGGCGTCAGCGTAGCAAACTACGCTGACGCCGGTAGGGAGGTCGGCGCGCAGCACCCAGTCGTAACCGATGTTCCACAGGGGCGGCCCCAGAACCGAACCCTGTGGGACACCGCACGACATCTCTCGCCGGTTCCACTCACCGTTTCGACCGGGGTAGATGACGGCCCTGTCCGTCAGATAGTCCCCGACTATACGACGGAGATAGGTCGGCACCCGGTGATACCGGAGTGCCTCCCTAATGCAGCTCCAGGGCATGGAGTTGAAGGCGTTGGCGATGGTGAGAGACACCGCCAAGACAACCCCCCCCCTGGCCACTGCATCCCCCGTCGTGAGGGCTCTCACGCGCATGATGGCGTCCACCGTAGAGCGCCTCTTGCGGAAACCAAACTGGTGTTCCGCAAGATCCGGCCCCGTCCCCGCAAGGTGCTCGGCGAGGCGGTTTGCAATTACTCTTTCAAAGAGCTTGCCCACCTCGTCGAGCAGCACCACGGGCCGGTATGCGGACGGAGAGTCCGCAGGGCGCCCCGGCTTCCGAATGAGGACCAGCTTCCCCGTCTTCCAACGAAGCGGGAATTGGCCTCTCTCCAAGCATGCGCTTAGGAGCCCCTCCAGTCGGGGCCCGAGAGCCTCCGAGGCCAGGACCCAGGCTTTGCCAGGCAAGCCATCGGGTCTGGTACGGAACCCTAAAATCGAGTTTCTGCTATCGTCACGTCAAGATAGCAATCAAATATCTACGTATGTAATTATTCTTAGCAAATATCGAAAAAACCATTAAAGGAGACGGTCCAAAATTGTATGAAGCGTAGGCCTACTTTTGTACTAGTATGGAAATAACTTAAAATAAAATATTAAACCACTTTTGATCATTCAAATCCACAAATTTGCCTTAATTTCAGTGGTATTAATATTTTATTCTCACCAAAAATGCAACACTAATTGCGGATTGATGTCGTTTTGATTTGATGTGAGCTGTCATCTCTGAAATATATCACCTATAGCCTATCAGGTAGATTTATTATATAAAATAGTAAAAATGTCTCGAAACTAGTAGGAAAGTAGGGCAAAAAGTTATATTTTTTGATCAAAACACGAATAAAGTATATTATAGATTGTGTATGTGCTTTTTTTGGTCTTAAAACAACTAACGTTCTTGTTGATATTTGCATATCATAAATGCAGGTCAGGGGAAAACAAATGTAAAAAGTACTACCTAATTCCAGACAAGAAGATTGTTGATATAAATCAACGGTGCCTACGCACAAAATTATTTCATTGCATTAATTAGTGTGTACTAATGCACACTTCAGTGCCAGGGGCATCCAGGACTGTTTTGTTTTACATGCGGAAATAAGGCCTAGGTGTTTTCTTAATTTTTATAAAAATTTGATGCCAAATAGCTCAAAGCCGAGATTATATGTGAAAAACGGGTAACTCCGTTTCTCTACCCTTAAATATCCACCCTGAGGTACTACTTTATTGCACTAATAATAAAGAATATATTTAACTTAATTTACCTTAGAGTGGCTTTTTTAAGGTGGATAAACAGAGTAATCCTGAATACTAATTTCTGTTCAGGTATATGTGTTTATCTGGGCTGCTGAAGTGCTAAGGTACAATCATAGATACTATAATTTATTTGTTATAATATGGTACATTACAGTTGTTACAAAACAATTCGCATCCTAAATACTCTGCCGTTTCCGGCGTACAAATATTTTCATATAACAGGTCCTCAGAGTGTCAGAGTATGTCTTGAGCCGTGACAGATATTTAAAGCCTGGATAATGTCATAACAAAGGTTAACAGTCCTATGAATTATAGAAAGTGAAAAATTAGGTCAACCATGTTTTGCATACTTAAGGTAATATAAATAAAACTTTGAATTAAGGTAATATAAATGAAATTTTGATACCGAGCCCAACACAAATACCAGACAACGGTCATTATGTGGGCACAGCAACCCACTGTCTGTTGTCCAGAAGTGCAACTATATGTGCACAACAACCCACTGTCTGTTGTCCAGAAGTGCAACTGCAATAATAACCTGCAATCATCTCATCCCAACTTGTCCCTTGTCTTGCCAACAGTATATATGTATAATAAGCTCTGCCCGAGTGATGGCGAAATTTTATACGGCCTCTTATTAAAACAAGTCTTGCTGGGATGATATTAATTGGATCGCAACTTATCTGCTACCCAGTGTTCGTTAACACCAAACATACAATATACTGATAGTATTGGCATTAGGGCGCTGGAGGACATTTTCATGATTTGTGCCGACAGATAATTTTGTAATACGTTTGCAAAACATTGTGAACCATCTAGAACAAAACAACCTTATTTTAATAAACTACCTATATTGCACAAGCGCATTTTAAACAGTGCAACATGTTTTAACAGGTGAACTGAACGATAATTACATCATATTAAGATTTTGCAGCAATTATGAACTTATGTAGAAATTAATAATTATTAACAGATTACAGATAGAAGCATGTCATTCAAATGCGTTTAATATCTTAAGGAAACATCTTTCTTTAGTACATACCTTCTGACTGGTTCAAAATGAGATTCTACAGAATACAGATGTCCGATATCAACAAAATCAAAATCTCACGTAAATCATTAAGTACATTAAACAAAAGCAGAGTCAAATAAGTAGTAACTGATCCAAAATCCAAACAAAAACCAAATCGCCAAAGAAATCCACAATTAAACACATTCACGAGTTCAGAACTACGCAACCAAGCTCGTCTCTAGTATATATACAGCAATATACAGTAAACTATGCAAGCTCGGAATAAATAAAAACATCATTTGACAGAAATGACATTTGACAAATAACCGTGTCTTTTTTTACTTTTTTATGACTAGGGGCAGGGCACCATCTTGAAAAACCATCAAAAGCTTGGGATTGCATTTTTATTTTTAGCAAATTATTTAGTTTGATTTATTTTCTCATTTTATTTTTAACAAAATCCCTGAATTTTATCTCTTTTTTACGGTATACTGTACATAGACTGGGCCAGAAATGTACCGTCTCCTTTGTGTCAAATAATATACAATGTAAGAACAAATAGGATAATCTGAGAATTGGCCGCACAACAATATACGGTTTTTATTCATAAGATATTGTGGTGAATTTTATTGCTATAATAATATAATGTAAAAAATTGCATTATTTTATTGATACCGTTGAATTACTCTCCTTCAGTATTTTTCAATTTTTTGTAGCAGATTTAAACTTTCTTTGTTTCTATCTATTTTTCCATACTATATTTCTTTCTCTTATGATTGTGGAAATTCTAGATTGGAACTGCACTCAATGATTCCTCCTCTCCCCTTCCTTCCATTATCGATTGTTAATACGAGTGGGAAATTACATTCTTTTGTTGTTGAAGTTTGACGAACTCAAACAAAAATATTTGCGAGTTTAAACGAACTCACAAATATTTTTGTGTGCTCTGTGCAAAGGATTGGAGATCATTAGTTTTCTCAGTAGGTACATGTCTTTAATGCAACGAAATTTAATAAAAACGAAATAAGTTTCTCTTAATCTAACGGCGAGGGAGTTGGCACCATCATGTTGAACTACAGCGTTTCTTACTATTTAGCAACGTTGCATGTTGAAGGTTCGTAAAGTAAATATACCATGATTTTAAAAAAAATGAAAAGTGTATATACATAAGAGATTAAACTTTGTATAGTACAATAAAACTGTAGTATTGTTAGTTTTTATAGGTGATATGGACTTTTACTGCTTTTACTGCTTTTTTATGCTTGTCTCTATAAAGTTTATTTTGAACACATGCAATAATTTTTAGCCGCTTGATATTTCAACTATATATAAATTACAAATGAGAAAAAGAAAGGTCTGAGAAATCTTTGAGTTTTTTCAAATTTAAGCGAATGTGTCATCAAGGTATTTTATGTAAATATTAAATAATCGCGAAAGCAGAACTTTAAAAACTGTACATACTGTAAACTTTAATAGTGTGTACTTTTAAAGCAATTGCAAGGGCGTTCGTGAAAATACGTCTTGCCATTTGCACGTTCTTTATTTTTTCTCCCTATATAGATTTTGCTAGGCAGTTGTGTTTAGACACAGTGAAATATTTACGAACTCGAAATATATATTGCACTATTTTTGAATTTCATTTTTATGTCCACTATCCAAAATCCACTACAGGCCATCACAAAATCACATCAAGTCAAGTCCGCTGCTGAATAAAGGCCTCCCCCATAGATCGCCACTAAGTATGGTTCTAAAGCACCTGCATCCAGCTAACTGCGTGTTTAATTACGTTCTCACGTATGCAAAATCCTTTATTGACACCACAAGTCACAAAAATAAAAGAATTTTAAAATATCGCTGAATAGCGACTACATTCAGACAATCAACAAATTAAAGAACAAATTGAATGTTTAGGCAGCAAGAGGTGGTGTAACTATACGATAATAAACTTATATGTTAATTAACCCGTGAAGTGGCAAAGAAAGAGGCAACAGAGGGAATAAGAAACAGAGAGATGGGTAGCAACATCTTAACATTAACAATAGTAAGTCAGTGCGTTTTATTGTCTTCGGTTATATTAGCACTTGCCATCAGGTGTGATGTTTGTCAAGCACTATCTTATATTATTTAAATACTATAGATGCCAACACGCTTGAAGCGAGGTAACTAATAATGTCCTCCAGACCGAATTTCGCCCACGCCAACCAGCCTCAATGGAGACTAGCCGTCGGTGCAGGACAGGATTATAGTGCCCAAGTGTATGCCCAAGCACAAGTGCACTCTCTATTCCTTTACTCTCATAGTCCGATGGCATCCGGTCGTGTCGTCCTGGTTTTACGTGCTTTCCGAGGCACGCGGGTGAGACACCGCCAACTTTCTGATTCCGGGCAGCTACTGAGAATTTCTTGATGGAAATGCTCAATAACAAATAAACAAGGTAACTATGGAAATTATCCCCCTATGATGCAATTTATGGGCAGTTCTATGTTCAGTTGTTGACTTTTGAAAAGCTCTGATTATGATGATGAAACTTGCTATGATCTGAATAAACAAAACTAATATATTATTATTTGCAATGCCCTCCAGGACAAATTTCGGTGACGGTGGTCAGTGAGAACGAAAACTATCTATCAGGATTGTAGTACCCGAGTGTATGCGCAAGCATAAGTGTACTCTTATTCCCTCACCCTCATAATATGATGAGACCGGAGAGATCAGATGCAGGACTAAAGGCTTTACGTACTTTCCTAGGCACGAGGTTGAAACACCACCAACTTCCTAACTCCGGGATACTACTGTGAATTTCGTGACCAAATACTCAATAACTGATTTTCTTTGTGGTTTAATCCGGGACCCGAACCCGGGACCTCTTGATCAGCTGTCGCGTTGACGACCACTAGAACAACGAGGCAGTCAAAAATAAAAATGGTGATAAGTGATCATACAGTAACAGTGATTTTTTTATAAGCAGATGGCATGGACCGTGAAACAATTATGTATTTATGTATTTGGTTCGATAAAAAATGTGGTGCAAGAATAAGTTTCTGGTTTACCCTATAACTTTAATCAGTTTATTATAACTAAGTAACATATAGAACATATAGATATAGATATAGGAGATGAAAGATTGAACAACAAAAATAAAGCTCGCAATGTACTTCAGAACGAATTTCGGTCACGGTGCGGCGGCCAGTTGCAACGTTGACCAGCCATTTGCGTAGGAAAGGATAATAGTGCCCGAGTGTATGTGTATACACAGAAACACTCTCTATTCCGTCATGCTTATGGTTCGATGGGACGGTAATACGACACTACCAGAGAGAGAGAGAGAGAGAGAGAGAGAGAGAGAGAGAGAGAGAGAGCGAGAGATCAGACACAAGACGAACGGCTTTACGTACTTTCTGACGCCCGAGATTTAAGCACCGCCAATTTCCTGACTTCGGGCTGTTGCTGAAAATTTTTTGATAGGAAAACCTAATAACCTGAAAACCTAATAACACAGGAGTCGAACCTGGGACCTCATGATTAGTAATTGCGGTTACGACCACTAGTACAATACAGCCGTCAGATTTAACAATACACAGTACAGCATAGAAATATTTTGCAGATTCCGGCGAAGGCGAATGGTTAATCACTTGAGCTTTGAATGAAATCCAAAGCAAATAAGAACAAATTGTTAGATTTTGTTTGTTTGTGGTGTTTGTTTAGTTTGTTTACTTGGTCCTCAGTTAAATCAATATGATTTACATCCACATGAATGTGAATGGAGTAAGGACTGAGCTAACATAATCTGAGTATATGAAACGTAGTTTATTAACATAAATTCGTATTATACACACTTAAATAACAATTTTCAATGAAAAGGAATACTTAGGAAGCAATTTCACATACCGACTTACTATGGTAAATTTGATCTTCACTACTCGTAACTTTAAGTTTAAATTGTTTAAGAGCACTGGCAAGAGTCTAAATTAAACTCTCGTCCAAGTATAAAGTAGGTTTCTAGTTCGCTTAATATGTGCTTATTACATGGTCTAATGTAAATCACAAAATGTAATACAAAATGATTTAGATATAAATTTTATATATATACTATATTTTTAAAGTTATATCGGAATATTATATCGGAGAAATACAAAAATGGCAGTACAATATCCAGTACACTTTCCTATTTCTGTCCTTATTTCCTTGTAAGTAGCAAAATACAATAATGATTATATAATTAAACTTTTTAATAAAAAGTAAAACCGGGTTCAATATCTAGAAGAAATAATTTCCACATAATAACGGTACCCTGAAGCCAGTGTTTCGAAGAATTACGAGTAAAGCCTCGTATTTTTTTAGTTTTTAATGCAGGTTTTACTTTTTATTCAAGTTAATTTATTTTACCCTTTTAAGTAAATTAATTTATTTAGTTTTACGTCCCATTGCTAGGCACAGATCTCCTCTCATTTATAAAATGTCGTTTAAACAGGAATATTAAAATATTTATCACCTTTTTTCACCATCGTTACGGATGGAATTTATGGCTCAGCCGTTTCCGACATATTTGTGAAACTTTGTCGTTATTTTGAACTCGGTTAATAATGGCTAAATGTATTTAATATATTATATAAACTCTGTCGCTAAAAATTGAAAGTCTTTACAAAACCTTTGCAAAACGTGTTCTATCGTATAAACTCGTTGCTGCCTAAATGTACTTTCGGTGTAGAGAGAGTTAAACCTTTTATAACTTTCTATAAAAGCTCTTTTTACGATGAAACACGATGTACCTATTACTATTACTAAGAATGTTACTATTTTTATGTCAGTTTTTCATCGTATATTACTTTTTTTATTGGGAATAAAGCACATTAATGTAATACAAAACATTTAATTTATAAAGGAGTACTTAACGTGTAACCCACACCAATGGCCATAAAGTAATATTACATATGCTTAGTCTTATGTTTATTAATACAATTGCGCAATTTATGAGAATGTAGGTAATCATGCTAATTATAACATAGTTATAAATCATTATAGTAAGTTAGCAGCTTCGTTATCATTCTTTTAAACTTTAAAGATGACTGAGCAAAAATATCACATTCTGTGAAGTGTGCATTATAATTATCTAAGAGGCGGCTATGAGGTGCCTGAGCTCCACTCTCTCTGCTTGCACTGCGCGCCGAATTACAGTTCTCGGTAATAAAATTTATTGGTGATATAACTACAGTCAAACCTGTTATTACACAATCAATGCAGCATCATGGCCATAATAAGTTATCGTCTAGATTACAAATTTCAAACTAAATAGTTTATATTGTACCTATGGAATTCTGGAACGGTAAAACTTATAATAGATGTTGCGTAAAATTTTGTTTTGAGCCATTTCCAATTTATAATTATATTTTTTGTAGAAGGGACTCCAGATTGGTACAGCGTATTCTAGTTGTGAACGAATTAGTGTTTTGCATAGAATTAAGAAAGTAGACGTAGTACGGAACTACGTATGGAATATTTTCAATTAGAATACACTATTGTAATAGATATCTTCTGTATATATTTATAAAAGATGTCTTAAATGACGGACTCATCTATCAGCGCAAATCTGTAATTTGTACAGTAACTGACTTTTATGAGATATTCACTAAGAAGGGATTTTGAAAAATTAAACCTTTAAGAGGTCGAAATAGAGTGTTATATTTTGTATAAAACATTTTATTTTCCGCGGTGTTAGATTCGAAACATACTGAAAGTACTTTTTAAATAAAATAAATTAATTTTGCAATTATTCAAAAAAGACAACCCCTTACGGGGCGATTTTTGGAATATCCACCCCAAATATGTTGAGGTGAGATGAGGATAACAGTTTGTATAAAAATACGTAATTTTTAAGTAAAATAAATGAAAGAATAATTTTAGGCTTTAGATTAAAAACTAAGGGATGTGTTTTTTTAAAGCAAGATCCCAGGGCCACCAGACGTCACTTATTTTCTGACGAACGAAATGTGTATAATTGAGTAGTGTTAGTATGTACTATGATCGCAAGCCTACCTGCTAGCTTGGCCAGTGGACATTTTCTAGATATCAGGTAATCAAGTACGTAGAAATATTACTCATCTCCCCTTAATTCTCCGAGCTGATTTTTACGAAAATGTTAATTACGCACTTTCCGTTAGCAGTATCGTTTTGCAGACGCTTTAAAGCTCTCAAAAAATACTCAATTTGACTTATATTCTTAAGCTCCATTTTTATATATGTCAGCCAAACAACTATTTGAAAACGTTTTACAAGAAGGTAAATCGATCCAAGGGGTCAATCATCCCAATCTTTCTGTTTCTTGGTAGCCAAAGGTGTTAAGCCACAATATTATTTTCTTTTTGATATAGTAGTCCTAATCTTTTTTTTTGCTTTACAAGCACTAATAAATTTATTGTATAAATATTTATACTTCTTTTTAGCAAATCACCTTTAAAGGTTATAATAGAAAATGTACGAGCTGCTGTGCTGTACAATCTTAGAAGTTGATAGAAATTATAGAGGCTTGAACTGATTATTTAATTTATTCTGATATTATTAATAGTGAGTACAATGCGCGACGGCGAATGATTGTCTACTGAATTGATGAGAATAAAAAATTATACAATAAGATAAAAATGCTAATGAGCAGAAATGTGCGGTTTGTAAAGACCGTACATGCGGCGGGGCGAGAGAGAGGAGAGATGATGATTGATAGGTGATTACAAAATTATACAAATTAATAATTATGACGATACTACATCAAAAAACTTATAAATTTCACACTTCACTAAGATCAATAAAACATTTGTAAACTTAACTGTAAGCGACGTGGACTTATCCAGTGCGCATGTACTCAGTTCACCCTGACGGTTTATACTAAGCCAATGTTAAGGATCGTGTCAGTGAACTGTACATTCTAGGCAACTGATATTTCGCTTTGAGAGGGCGCATGTATAAGTGTGGTGCATCTGCAGCGCAGGCTCCACAAAGCAAACAAATCTGATACTAGTATAGCTGATATTGATGAAGGTCGTGGTTTGATAACTGATCTGCCAAGTCTGTGTCAGTGTCACTTGTCTTCAGCTGCTCTATTCGGTGTCCAATACTTAACAAGTGTTTTCGATTCTCCTAATTTTCTGAGTCGTCAAATTTCTCGAGCTTTTGGAGAGGAATTGATAGGTTGATGACATCATTGATTGGAGGTATGCAAGGTTGGGCTTGATTTTATAATTAGTGAGCTGCTTTCGGTGTGAAAATATTGTCAATGTTCCACTTTTAATGAAACAGCCATTCTCGACAATTATAATACCGGCCTTGCTAAGTTGTTGCACTGTAACATGATGCTCGCATATTATTCTTATTGTCCTTTGATTACAGCAAAGGTACAGTTACGTATTTAGTTTGTTAAGTTCAACCCATATATCTTTGCAGGGCGAAGTTTTGATTTCACAATGATCTGTGTCTTCATTTTTGATGCAAAGAATATCGTCCGCATTCATATGGAAAATAGGTTTCTGTAGCGGGCAAAGGTGAGTATCAGCGTTGAACTGTGTACATCTTCCAACTTCTTCTTCTGATAATGGTACGTACGAGTCCTTTTGGATGTTGATCGCAATATGATCCGCGATAGTTGTGATGCGGACCATCTGTTTTTGTACTTGCTGAGGAATAGAGATAAGCCTGTAAACCTCATAGGTATCCCTGCTTACCAACGGGATCCCGAAAATAAAGTATTGGCTTGTCATCCTTGCTTTTACTTCCAGTAAATGATAGAGTCTGGATAAGTTGTTTTGGATGTTGTTTATAGGCAGAGCTAATTCCTTTGATGATTGGCCAGAGATAATATTTAACTATTTATTTACAATAAATAAATATTAAACTGCCTATAGTGTATATCTGTGGCGATCTCCACCAACATTTCATGAATGTTTTTTAGATTGGTCAAATTGTTGTTTGCTATCATGGATGAGAGGATAAATTCATTGCTTCGGTCTGAATTTCTTTTGCTATGATGTTGGCTTCTTTTCCTAGCTCTATGACATGGTTATTGAAGATGCTGCTTGTTCACAGACTTCTCGATTCGACTCAAAATGTTGTATTCAGCTTCAACTACTGATGTTTGATTTTTCCATAGAAGAATAAATATAGAAGTTTTTCTCGTATATTTGAGCAAACTCGTCGTTTAACACACCAAACAAGCTGTGCACTTGATATCCAACACCGATGATTAGGCTGCGCTGGCGACTCGAGCGCGTGTATTGCTGACCAAGCAACATATGACGATAGTAGTCCAGCTCTGTGGCCTCATGGCGTAGTTGCGACAAAATTACGTCACATTTTGTTTGTTTTGATATCATGGAATATATGTAATTCAAATTATCGAAGTACTTGCGGAATAAATCAATGCCTTGCCAGTATAGACTCATTTCGTAATAAACAATGAGTTTCCACTGATTTGTGGCAAGGTGCATGTTGGAAACTTTTTCCAAATAAGTGCTCGGATTATTGCTTAGACTCAGTAGGTTGAAGACACACTGAATTGGTGAAATGATGGCAAGTAAAGTCAATATTGCTAATGCTATCAAGTTGCATGATTTTTTGCTTCGCGTTCTTTTTGCTTTTGTTCTTTCTGCTGTAGATTGCTTATTGCTTGATTCCGAATTTTGCTCGCTATCAACGCTATTATCTAATAGAAGTGGTGATATTTTTGTAATAGGCCTTTTGATCATGTTGTTTTTAGTTTGAGGGACACCACGCAGACCAGATCGTCTTTTCCGGGGTGAAGGTGAAGTGTTCAACAACCCTACCGAGCGCCCACTTGCCGGGATGTGAGTTGATGTCATGTGTCATCACAACGTCACGAATTGTCATGTGCCTTTGCTTCTGTTGCCACTTGCTTCTAGCTGATGATTGGCACAGGTACTCAGACTGCCATCCCATGCCATGCATGCATGCAGATTTCGTAGAAGATTTTCTGTAAAAGTTGTCAACTTGTGCTCGTCCCTTTCGGTTTCGATGATGGTGAGGGTGGGGCCACTCTCTAGAAAATATGATGGAGTGAGGAAGTTAATGTTCTCAGGTTTCTTCGCTCAAGGCACACAGTGGCATTGAATTCAGATACGCTTCCAGCTGTGACAACAATGTTGATAGCCCCCCAAATGGTACTGATACTGGATAGTAATGCTGTCTCAGCTTTGATAGAGTCAGGCGGGCTCAACCGTGGAAGGTGGCCTTGTGTGCCTGATCGATTATGAGATCAGTGAGGTGTCCGCTGTGTGGTACGATGAGAGGATGCTTCATGTTTTCATCGATGCTTGCGTTTTTGATACTGTCACCAACTCTTAGAAGATCGTTTTCATCTAAGAATGGATTAAGGGGCAGTAGTTTGCTCTACTGTCCTCACGCTTTTTTCCCCTCCTTCTTGATGGTAAGTATTTCTTCAAAAAAATAATTTTCTTGTATGTGCTTAATTTTAATATTTTTTGCTTGTTTTGATTTCAGGTGCAGTTAGATATGGCGTGCTCGGTTTGGAATTCGACACCGCCCGCAATATCCAGGCAAGTATACGTGGCATTCGCGTCATACAGCTATGTTTGCTTATCAACGCTTCGACGACGTCAGAGTTGTGACGTTGAATAGTGACGTTTGTTTGCATTACTTTCTTCACTTCTTAATCCGTAGTGTATGTTTTTGTGGTGGTTTCTTTTAGACATGTTTTCAGCCATGATGGGCCTTGTCACCACAATGGATGATCGTTGAGAATTGCTACTGATACCCAACGGCTGGCGCAGTCTGCTGGATTATCAGTCGACTTGACATACTACCAGCAGTCCGCAGGTATGATTTATTCGATTTGTTGTACATGGTTGGCGACGAATGACTTCCAGCAATTGATGTCGCCTTGGATCCAACCGAGCATAGCTGTTGAGTTTGACCAGCCGAAGGTTTGATGTCTTGCTCTGGTAGACTATGTTTGACTGTCTGCATGAGTCTTGATAATAAGTGAACGGCACACAGTTCCAAATTCGTCAATGATACGATTTTTGATGTTGGAATTAGTTTTGATTTTGCTGCTATCAAAACTACTACGTGTTCGCCTTGTTTCTTGCTCTCGATTTTGTTGTAGATGACACGAGCGTAGGCACGTTCTGAGGAATTGCAGAATCCGTGTAGCTCATTGTCGTCTTTCTCATGACTTTGAAGTCATCTTAATACTTGGATTTGATTGATGACTTCGAGGTCATGTTTGATCTTAGACCACTTTTCTTCAATGCTTAGTGGAAGTTGGTCATCCCACTTAAAGTCTTCTTTCCAGACTGATTGGAATAGAGGTTGCAATCTTGTTGTTACAAGACAGAGCCAACCGGCCGGGTCGAAAACCTTTAAGATGTCTGAAAGTAATGAGCTTTTTGAGGCTGGTTTGCCCGTTGATGTGTTGATTTTGAGCCCAAAATTTAAGACGTCCGTCTGAGGGTTTAAGCGCAGTCACAGCATCTTTGTTGATTCTTTCTGCTTGAAATCAAACCCAGTTTGATGACTGCTATCTGTTTCTGATCCTGTCGTAGATTAAACCCCCCTGCTCTGCGTAGGTTTTTCAGACCTGCTTTCAATTTAAGAGCAGATGGGATGCTGTGCTGGCCGCTTAAGACATCGTCCATGAAAAGGTCTTTCACCTTGGCTGCTTGAGGAAAATGCTGCCCTTCGTCACGAGCTAATTGCTTCAGTGTGTTCATTGGTACGTCACAGTTAGTATTTCATATTCTTAAAGTGGCTTATTTGATGATTCACGCCATATCATTTTTTGTAGTTGTTTGTCGTTATCATTGAAAATGTTCGCTGTACATCAAGTCGTTTGGGCTGTAGCCTGATGACGTCTTTGATGACGCTTTAAATACGATGCGTAATGTAGTTGTAAGTGATTCGATTCGGTTCGCGCTGCAAAACAATGATGCGGCAGGTAGCAACTCGGTGCCGGGATCGTGTTACTGTTACGAGTTGTTCTAAATCAATGTATTTGCGCATAAAGTTTTTATACATTGCTGCGAGGTCTTCGTTTTCGGCGAATTTTCTTTCCAGCTGATATAGTTTTGCCACGTTCTTCTGCTTCTAATTACTGATCTTTTCTTCTAAGCCTGGTTTTATGAGCAGATGTACAACATATCGACCGTCTTATTATCGTGTTGAAGTGTTGTTATAATGCTCGAAACAGTAATGATCTTCCCGTCATATCCCCGAAACTCCTCATCGCTGATTTGGAAGACGTTTTCAAGCTTCTGGACTTAATTAACATCAACGTCGGGTGCATCACTCACCTTCCATTTGCCGACGATATAGTCCTTATGGCAGAATCGCTGGAGAACCTAAGCACTATGCTCAATGACTTCAATAATACATCCTAATGGATAGGCCTTAAGATGAACACACACACACACACACACATATATATATATATATATATATATATATATATATATATATATATATATATATATATATATATATATATATATATATATATATGTATATATAATGTCCAACAGTATTTATGTCATTAAATGCTGCTGATTTATATTGGCCAGAGCTGTATCGTATATTAGATCCAGATTAGAATTATGCTAATTTTAATCAAAACAGTTAATTTATTGGTAAATCTAAATTATTAAATTCAAATCCAATGATAGCTTCTTACTTTTTCATAAGTGATTAGATTTTTTATGGAGCATTTTGTAAAAAAAATCTTTAAAGTCAAGGATTTTTGGTTCCATATTGAATTTCAGCACTGAGGTTGTCCTTATATGCATGGTATTTTCTGATTTGAAAATGCTCCGGAAATTTCAATTCAGATGATATTGTAAGAATTCAAGAAATCATAAATTATTTTCGATCAATTCATATCCAGATCCTTGACTTCCTTCCTTCCCCGATCGAGCCAACCCTTTCATGCTACAACTATAATATTAATATAGCTGCAGCATGATTCTACCACGTAAAGTGTTTCTGTTATTAATATTGACATAACATCTTATAACATTCTTATTATTATATTACTTTACAATAAGTAATAAATATCAAAATAACTTCTTCTAATAGTGAAATGACTTCGCACTAATTTTATCAGTTCGCTTCGGTTTTAGTTCAAGTTCTACTTCATGTGGTTGGATAGTACACAGCAAATAAATATTTTCGAACATAGAGCCTATCTTATCTTATTTTTTTTTCGTCAGCTAGTAGATAAAAATCTATGTCCAGAATTAGATTGGGTCTCTATGCTTGTAGGTAGAATTCACTTTTATCGAATTAAAACGATATGAAAGAGCTCCTTACATTTAAAGAATGCAGTAGTGACTGATAATCAGGTGGGCTGTAAGTTCGTTTATTGCTTCAGTTTTATAAAAAAAAAGTTTAATAGTAGCTATCTCTCCATATGTTAAATGGTTTGTCTCACATGCACCTACAACCGAAGGAATCCATAGATGTATTGTCATCCCTAATAACTCAGATGAAGTACCTCACGGCTTGTAATTATCTGTTACTTAATTAAAAAAGGTAGGTACCTCAGGGGCTAAGCGCTCGTTGTAAATTGCACAGTACGCGAGCAATCCGGGTTCGATCCCTACAGGCACCAATGAAATTATTAATTGCAATTTTCAAGTGGTGATTTACCACGTGCTCGGCGGTGAAGGAAAATATTTCCTTGCCCTAAAACCCTCTCAGACATAAAATTAATCTTGTGCCCAGCAGTGGAACGTATATAGGCTGTAATTTTTACCTTTAATTAACAAATACATCAAGATTTAATCTTATCTAAAAATGCTCATTTATTGAAATAATTAAATCACCATCTATTTGCCCCTTCATTAATAGTATTGCGCAAAAACTACTTAGTTGTGCGACAGCCAACAAAGATCGATTACTCAAGGGGTTTCGTGGTCGAATGAAGTAATTTGCTTTTCTTCGACGCAAATAAAAAGCACTTGTACTTTTAATTAAATAAATTTAAATATAACTATAAAGAAATCTGCATAATTATGTATGTTTTATCATCGACATAATATAACACGCAATAAACCAATTGTACAAAGATTTTTTATAGGATAGGGTGACAAATGAGCACACAGTCCACCTGATGGTAAGTGGTTGCTGTGACCCATATACATCTACATCTATCCTCGTTTGCAAATCAAAATGCAGATGCGTTGTCACCCGTGAGGACTAAGATGGAATGCCTCTTTTCCAGGAAAAAGGGTCTCCGGTTCTCTACACTCACCATACGCAACACAGCAGTGTGAAGCTGCTATTTTACGCTGATATTCTGTGAAAGCGTGGTCCTTCCCCGATCGAGCTGACCCACTCGTAGTACGAGTGGGTCAGCTCGATCGGGGACTCAACTATACTAATAATATAGCTTCATCATGGCTCTACCTCGAAACCTCCTATCTACTGATCAAGAAAAGAAGTCAGTTCTGAGACCTGCTACTCCTTTAGTCGGCGTGACTTCAGATCGGCGTTCATCATCAATGACTGCATCAACGGCTGCATCTGCAAACCCATCAGGTCAGGCCAGTACCAGCCGAGTAGATAGAGGTAACCACAGCAAACTTGACGATATGTACCGGATATAAAAAAGTAATTTTAAAGCACTAGAACGAGCAATCAATACCACTAATCTCAAATTTTAGACTTACCGAAAAGTGGGAGCACGAGGACAGCTTTACGTAACTTACAACTTCGCTGGAACGCCGTGGATTCCTTACACTGTAAGATCGACAGCTTACCACAGAAGACGTGCAGTACGAAAAAACAAACTACATGTTCGAAGACAGCTACAAAAAGATAAAAAAATCAATAAACATGTCCTCCATATATCATCAAGAGCATTGCACGCCAAAAATGGAAATCCGAGCTATCAGTGGCAACTATCAGCAGTGGTCATCTTTCAAAGATCTCTTCACAGAAATCATTCACAAGAATTAATTCATCTCAAATGTGCAAAAAAAAACGCAACATTTAAAAAGCAAGGTCAAGGGAGAAGCCGATAAACTAATATAATATCTAAATATTAGTTCCAGGAAAGTATGAAACATGCTGGGAAATTTTGAGTCATCGGTATGACAACAAACGATTGATTTTCAGTTCTCAAATGGACACGCTTTTTGGCTTGCCAGCAATACAACAATAATCATCATTGGCCCTGAAAAAATTGCACGACACCGCAAAAGAATGTCTAAGCTCCGTGAACAACTTAGGCGTGAACAAATCAAGTTGGGATCTTTTGGTTGTACATTTGTTGATGCAGAAACTGGACACCGATACACACAATGACTACTTCGAATATCTTGAATATCCGAAGGAATTTCCTACGCTATCTGCATTTCTGACTTTTTTGTAAATGCGATTCACAGCATTAGAATCGTTTCGACACAAGTAAGAAGTGCCGCGGAGCAATCAGTAAACTACCTATCAAGATTCCAAAAAAGCTCAATATTTCAAGGCAAACGCGGGTGCATCAATTAAAGCATTTATCAATCATACAAATGCGATGTCATTGAAATCGTTCATCATCATCATAATTACAGCCCTTCAAAAGTCCACTGCTGAACATAGGCCTCTCCCAAGGAATGCCACAAAGCACGGTCCTGAGACACCTGCATCCATCGAATTCCTACATGACCCAAGTCGTCACGTCATCTAGTGGGGGGACTACCTACACGCCCTTCGTCCACCGTTACAAGGTCGCCACTAGATAACCTTTTTTCCCCATTTTTTTAGGTTGTTGGTTCTTCGATATATGGCCGGCCCATTGCCACTTCAGCTTACTAATCCTTTGGGCTACGTTGGTTACTCTAGTTCTATTGCGGATATCCTCGTTTCTAAGTTTATCACGCAGAGAAACTCCAAGCATAGCCCTCGCCATAGCTCGTTGAGCGACCTTGAGCTTCCTCATCCGGCCAGCAGTGAAGGACCACGTCTCAGTTCCGTATATCACCATTGGCAACACGCACTTGTTGCACAGTCTCAGTTTCAAGTTTTGAGGTATACCTGACGAGAAGATGTGTTGTATTTTTTTCCCAGCCTAGTTGAATCCTTCGATTGACCTCTCGGTCGAAGTTGGACTTACCTAGTCGGACTATTTATCCCAGGTAAACAAACTCGTTGACAACTTCGAGCTTAGTGCTCCAAACAACTACCGGCATAGGTATAACATGGACGTTATACATGATATTTGTTTTGTCAATGTTCATTTTTTACTTTATTTATTTAAACTGATGCACAAAGGAAAAATCGTACATATGGCGGAATTAATGCCTTAAGGCATTCTCTCCCAGTCAACCATTAGGCTAAGCAGAGATAAACATATGGGAGGTGGTTACGAAGAGAAGAATACGAAGTTGGAATAAATCAGAATATATATATATATATATATATATATATATATATATATATATATATAATCCTTATAAAATCCTTGATTTTAAAGAGTTTTTTTACAAAATGCTCCATAAAAATGTAAGAAGCTATCATTGGATTTGAATTTAATAATTTAGATTTATCAATAAATTAACTGTTTTGATTAAAATTAGCATAATTCTAATCAGGATCTAATATACGATACAGCTCTGGCCAATATAAATCAGCAGCATTTAATGACATAAATACTGTTGGACTTCCTAATTGTTTAATCATATCCACTAACATTTTAGATCTTGCATACCAATATGAGTTAAATGACCTAAAATTAGGGTTATATTATGATAAATTTCATTTATAAAATAATGGATTTTGCTGCAAAAATTCTCGAAGTTGTTCAGTTGTTTCAACATTATGTAAAATTGATTTTTTTTGACACAAATACTTTCATTTTTTAATGCTGTCCAACGTACCATACTATTAAATGCAAAAAATCGTAATCTTGGATCTCTTGCAAATCTGCCGTCTTCATACATCATGAGGAATTTAAAATATTCATTATTAGAAACTTTACAAACTCGTATATCTCTAAAGTCACCTTTACCAGTAAGAATTTAAATTAGAAATGCTGTGCAAATATATCTATCACAAGTAAATTCATTAATTGGCCCAGAATGCAATCTAGGCCAAGGTAAAACGCAAGATCCATGATTTGCTTCTTTAGTATTCAGTACACTATTTACTGCATTACGATTACATTGAAAAGTCACCATTGGGGCTCCAGACTCATAAACATTATTATATATATGTATTTTGATCATCATCTTGACTATCTAAATTAAATGAAAAATGTTATTTTTCTTGTCTTGATACAATATGTTAAAAAACACTCTCATTATCAGGTTAACATTGTAAATTATTTTATTACTTTTAATATCAAGATTACTATTTCTAAGATAAATCAAAGCTGCCTTAACATTATCACGATTAACAATAAAATCTTTATCCCCTTAATCACAATTTTTTCTAACAAAAATATATTTGAAATAGTGTCAATAGAATGAGTTAAGAATGTAGTAAAATCTGTGATATCTTGATAAAAATTGATAACTTGGCCAATGTATCCAAATTAATCACCTTTAAGTCTATACACTATAATAACCGGGTGAACTTCACGATTAATTGTTCTTCAAGGAATGTACATTTTTTCAGACATCAGGTTGTGGTCAAGAATCCATATTATTGTCTACAGAAGATATCTTTAATGCATTTTTTACTTGAAATCTGTGACAAAGAGCATAAAGTTAGTCTTTTTTAATATGTTAAACCAACAACGATGTCATAAATCAGTGTTTCAGTTCCAAACTTTCTGAACAGTTTGGATATTAACGGCATACTCCGAAAAGCCAGAATTTTCACGATAAAAATTTAATTCTGCGTCTCGAACTCTGTTCTGACGTTGTCTTACTTCATTAATCAAATAATGATTTTGTTCACGTTCTTTTCTGCCAGTTAACGTGCGTCTTCGTAGCATTTTCATGTAACAATAACATTGGTATAATTAAAATTTCTGACACTTTTCAGCAAGTTATGCTCCACGCATAATTCATAATGAGCGCCATCTAACGTATCTAACGTGTTACTATTATAAAAGTATTTCTTTAGTTTTCTTACAGACGGTGTTAATAATTCAATAAAAATCTAATTAATGAAAATTGTTATAAATTCCATTTTTTAATGTGGATAAAATATTATTTTTATGATTTATAAGACATCTAGAAATGAATCATAATACTATGTCAAAGTGTGATAGTTTTTTCAGTAAAGTGTACCTTGTGGTATGTAATGCATATATTTTGGGATAGTGTAGGGCGTGATTAATTGTTTTCTTCTAAATCAATTATTTTATTGATAAGCAATTAACACTTAAATATTTGTTGATTAATACTTAAATTTATTTACATAACATAATATACAATATTGTTTATATACAATAATAAAAACTATAATAAAAATAAACTAAAATTAGTAACTTAATTATCATACAGTCCTACTCCCCGTTTGCTGCGTTTACCCGCTGAATGGCTATACTGCCTTTGAACGAGAAAAGAACCAGCCATCACCAGCAGCAACTAACAGTCGAGGATGGAGCTCCTTTAGGAACTTCACCGTACGTGGACCCCACGGACTGATAGTATCTACAGCAAATGGCACAAATATGTAGTCATCTCTCAGAAACTCATATTTGCACCACTAACTCAGTTCAGCTGCCTCTGATGCCGCCCCGGATCTAAACGAGGTACCCCTGAGATGACAGACCGCCAAAGTGTCTACGCAAGAAGCATCCCACGCTAGCGCTTTACCTTTCTCCCAAGGGACCAATGTCATACCGTCTGGTCTCTTGCCATCGTCTACAAGGCTCCAAAACCGAGGGAACATTTATCCAGACAAGAGCCATTCGGACTTCGGACCAGCACTTTTCTTACATGAAAGTCCGTGGAACCCAAATTTGTCGACGCTGCTACCACAGGGGCACTAATGGAGTTGACAAATCGCCGCTCCTAGTCGGATTCCTACAGCGATGCGCAAGCTTTCCCCATCAAGTAATGTGCCGAGGTTACTTGATGGTAAAGCGTGTAACCAGTGACTAGATTCCTTAGTCGAAACAGTTAGAAGGCGTGCCTGATTTTAGTCACTATGCAAATTATGAAACAAATGTCTCTGCACGTTCTGTACTAACCGAATATTTCACTGTTTTTGTTGGATAACTTCCAGTGGAACATTTTCGCCGGGACAGAGCGTTCGCCATGTCTGCTCTGCCTTCGTAGCAAAGCACAGGTCTGAATTATTATTAAAAATTATGTTACCTATGTCACTGGCACTATGCACGAAAGCAAGGAAAGCAGGCAATGCAACGCTAGAAAGATTTCTTACACCAATACCACCAAATTTTATAGGTAAAGTAGCTTGAGTCCAGACTGTTGTATTTAAAGTTAAATTTAGAATTTTTTGTTTAGCTATTTTAAGATAATCATCAATATCTTTTAAAATATTCGAACATTTCCAGACTGGACTCAAGCGGAGTGAGTATGTAAATCTAGGTACAAGGAGACCATATTTTAAAACAGTAAGAGCAATGTGAGGGTTTAATTTATACAATTTATCAACGTGGTTTAAAAATTGATCAAATTTTGTTTTTAAAATAGGTTTAATACTATCGAAAAACAACAGGGCACTTAGCAGGTATAGCGATTCCATACTGAGAGTCTATATTCCTGGATAAATATGATTGAAATTTTGAAGTAAAGTGTCTTTGTTAGAACCTGATAAATTATTGGAAAAAAATATTTCACTTATATTGCTATTTGGTCCAAGACTAATAGTTTTAAAAATTCAAAAAGTATGAGTAAGATCACTCAGGACGTCATTTGCACTACCTTCCAGTGCAATACCGTCGTCCAGGTACCAGACATTAAGCTAGGATTTCAAATTTGAATTACCAAACTGAAAAGTGCTGGACCTAGTGGGTCACCATGCTAAAAACGGACAGCAGAATCGATAATATGGTTTCCGTAAAGCAAGTTAGTATTTTGACTGTAACATTACCAAGCTTAATGATAAATTTCGGGGTATTGTTATCCAATTCTTTCAGCAGGGTTACCCTATCGATAGAGTTAAAAGCATCCATTATGTCAACCTTCACAAGAACATCTGCATCAGAGTTTGTTAAAAATGTACGCACTAAATGTACCGCCACCTCACAGCCACCTCTAGGGCCAAAGCCTTATTGAATGGGCTGAAATTTTATCTTAAGATTAGAGATTATGTGCCTACAAGCTAATTTTGAAGTTAAGCATCGAAATGTGGAACAAACGGCAATAGGACGGACACCGTTATTCTTTTCTTTGAAGGCACATAATCTTGCCCTCATATAAGAATTGAATGAAATTTGGGTTAACATTACCAGAAAGCATTAAGTTACATAATTTTGTAATGTCATTAAGAAGTACTCCGTCGAATTCATCGGTAGAAGCGTTTACAAGATCTATAACATGTTTAGGTGTAATTCCGTCAATGCCACCAACAGAGCCACTTGAAAATGACAATTGTTTTTAAAGTGTCTTTTTCAGAAATTTCTAAAGGTTGCATAGAATTCTTGGGAAACAGTGGTAAACTTTGAGAGCAATTGACCAAAAGACGTTTCTGACGAAGGCCTTCAAGAGTTTTGACATTATGAGGAGTCAGGATGTCATCTGAGAATAAAATACGGGACGCATTTTTTAAGTAGCCATCCATTACTTTTGACTCAACTAGTTTTTTTTAAATCAAATTGAGGACGAGGTCGAGATAAATGAGTATTAATTGGGTAATCTAAATTTTGTAAAGATGTCTGTTTTAGTTGGGACGTAATTGATTTGTTTATTGTTTTATCAAAATGAAATTGGGAATACGCGAAAGTAAATAATTTTTGCCAACTCTTTTCACTATTAGTGAAACAATTCTGAGTAGTGAATGACAATGCTTTAGCAAGTTGCACCTCGCACCTCTAGGAATTCTTTTAACCACTGGTACATTATGATGATAATTGTAAATTTGCTCCGAAAACAGGTAAAATTTTGTGTCATTAGAGGAATTACTAATATAACTATATATAAAATAGTTGTGAATTTCTACGATAGGCTGTGAAGTCGAAATACTTTTACTATGGCTTCGTTTAATATGTATATTTAATCCCCTTTTACCTTTAAATAGCCTACCGTCGGTACAATTTTGACACTGTAGGGTATCCGGTTGTGAATGTAGTGGAGCGGAGATATTCATTAAAAAATTTACACAAATCTCTAGAACACTCAAAAGTCTATTTTACATAGCTTCATATTGAATTGGAATGTTGGTAGTGTACCCCGCATCTATTCCTGAAACACAATCATTTACGGCCTAAATAAAAGCATTTTGCTCCATAAATGAAATATTATCATATTACTTCCCATGAATTATTCCATATTGATAAAAAATGTATGTAGTCGTTTTACTTTGACAGTTAACAACGACGCAGCGGAAATATTTTATTTTATAAATGAGTATTATATCTAAAATCAAAAAATAATTATTATACGTAACTGTCTTATATATTTACTGATATGCACTTTTCAGTATTCGAAAAAAGAATCTTTCTTATCTGTCAAATTCAATTTCCCCGCTGAGATAGATTGTTAAAATTTTCGATTATCGGTTGTCAGCTAAGTTCGCAAACATGATAAAAATTATTTTTGTTAAGTTTTTAAAAATGTAATTATTCTGAAAGGACTGTCAAGTAAAAAAAAAATAACATGGAAATCAAATTCCGTAGATTTCAACTCAAATTCCGTAGTTCAGTAGACGATGAAAAAAATTCGTTGATCTACAGAAAAATCCGTAGAGTTAGCAACGCCGCTTTTTGATCGTGTCGGTTTGCCGTCCTTTTGGACTCCGAAAGTGCGGTATATAGAGAGTGCACCTATATTTTGCTTCCGCACCCACTCGTATATTACACAATCCTGTTCTGCAGGGATGGCTAGTTGAGGCCCTTAAGACTAGCCGCCGAGATCGAAATTTGATCTGAAGAGCATTACATTATTATATATTGGTTTATTTAAATATAATCATTTATTTTCCGTAGTTGTTACGCTTGTCAGCAGAGTTGTAAAACCGCCGTTATTTTTTAATTATTTATACATCAGTGCTTGACTATTCCATTATAATTCTTAAAAAATTAATACCTAAAATATAGAAACACATTTGCAATAACCTGATTCAGTCATTGAAAACGGAATCAATTTGAAGTAAATAAAGGTAAAATAAAAGAAACTTGGATAATAAAGGTAATCTGTCATCAATTTGTGGCGAAATTCCGCTCGCAACTAAAACTGCTCTGAACAAGCTGAATAATAAGACCAAGGCGACCCCTGTCACACTATTCATGAATTTTCGCAACATCAGGGTACTTCATTCCAACCTTAATGCTGTCTACTACTATCTGGAGACGGTGAAGCCGGCTTTGCTTTTTTTAACCGAAACTAAGGTGTCCTCTCCGGCTAACACTTCATATCTCTCCTACCCGGGGTACAAATTAGAACCCTCCTTTGTGCCCCGGGCTGGAGTTTGTGTATACGTTAGAGAGGACGTCTGGTTTGGATGCCTAGGCAGTCTTGAAGGTACGGACCTGTCCATCCTATGGCTGTGCGTAGACAGCTACGGCCATCCCTGCGTCTACTGGTGCCTTTGTAGGTCCCATAGCGGTAATACAGAAACAGACTGACCCATCGAACACGTCCAAATGGCTACAGATTCCTTACTACAGCAGATTCCACCCGCAGAGATCTTGAACCTTGACGATTTTAACGCCCACCACGCCGAATGGCTCGGTTCACGCTTAACTGATTGTGCGGGGAGATTTGTTTATGACTTTGCGTTAGCATATGGTCTTACACTGGTGGTTACTTTACCTACGCGGATTTCAGATGTGTAGGATCACGCACCTTCCCTGTTGGACCATCTGCTGACCCCTCATCTGGTCGCATTTCAGGTTTCCGTCGACGCTCCTCTAGGCTCTTCCGACCATTGTGTTGTCCGGAGTGTGGTGCCACTCACACTAACGTCGCGGTTACATTCTGCAGGCTGCCGCCGTGTTTGGCACTATAAGTCGACCGATTGGGACAAGATGCGGTCTTTTTGTGCAACCTACCCTTGGGGGCGGGTTTGCTTCTCACCGGACGATACCAGCATTGTTGCGAATTCGGTCACTGATGTGGTACTTCAGGGTATGGAACTTTTCATCCCTCATCTATTCATCCCTCTGTGGTGCTCAACGGATGCAGATCCCAGCCATGGTTTGCTCCTGTAAAATATTATCACGATATAAGCAGCAGTGCTAGCGATCCTGGGCTGACACATCAATGTCTCCGGATGGAAGCACCAGGGCTCTTAAAAAGAAGTATAATTCCGCCTCCAGATCCTTCAAAATAGTCATTGCCAAGGCAAGGTCTGAGTTCGTCAGCAGGTTTGGCAAGTCGCTAGTTCAACTTCCTTCGGAAACCCGTTCATTCTGTTCCTTTGCCAAGGTAGTCCAAGTGAACTTCTATCAGCCATCTCTTCCATCTCCGCACAGAGAGGATGACTCACTGGCCCATGCCGCAAAGGAGAAAGCCGATCTGTTAGGCTCTCTTTGAATCCAACTCGACTCTCGATGACAGGGGGAACACACCGCCGACTATCCCGCAGTGTGTGCTCCATGCTGGATGTGTGTTTTACACAGCACTCGGTTCGCAAAGCAGTCCTCTCCCTGGAAGTCAACAACCCAAGTGAGCCTGATGGAGTCTCTCCCATTGTGTTGAAGACGTGTGCTCCGAAGTTGGCACCGGTTTTAACGCATCTTTTCGGGTACTCATACTTCCAAGGCGTAGTCCAGAATTTATCAAAAACAGCTTTAGTCCATCTGATCTCTAAAAAAGTGACCGCTCTGGCCCATCCAGCTACAGCCCTTGTTGAGGACAGCTGGAGACCCACCGCCCCGTCGCCCCTTCGTACCCCGCTACGCCCCGCGCACCCCGCACACCGGCGCTGATCCCGTGATGTCGGCGACCAATCAGCGCGCGTGCGTGGCTTCATTATCGTCGCACGGCACTACTCACAGACTGAGACACCTTCTTATGAGATATAAGAAGGGCGTTTCGGTCTGTGAGCTGTTCATTTCACTTCGGAAGCGGCACTAGAGAAGACTCCAAAGAAGACTCGAGACAGCGAATCAAGACTCCAATTCAAGACCTCCCTCTGTACATAGTGTTAGATATAGTTATTCAGTGCCGAATCATTTGTAAATAGTTAATACAGTATATTAAAAAGTACCATATTTTCTTCGAGCAGTCCCCTAGTATAGCTAACCTCAGATCAGTCATTAATCAATCAATAGCATAAATAAATATACAGTCCACTTTCATCCATTATATTCTTGGTCCATCGCCGCCGGATTCAAGCCAGAAGAAAGAAGCAAGAAGTAAGAAGAAACAAGAAAGAAGGCAATTATAGAAGAAAGAACATAATTATAGAAGAAAGAACATAATTATAGAAGAGAGAAGATCATTATAGCAGATCTTCAAGGAAGAAAAAAGTTCGTCGACGAAGAGAGAAGATCGTCGGTACTAATTTCTTCCCTGTTTCTTGTTACGACTACGTCAAATACGTTTATTGTCTGTTTCCAGACAATTTCTTGTTTCTTTAACCGCGTTTACGCGGCCAGGTGGTTGCTCCCTAACGGTGCCAAACTGTGACCATCTGGTAATGCCCTTGTGGCGGGAACGACATCCAATACGTGCGTCTTTTTGAAGACGATACGTACGTCTTTTTGAAGACGACCGGAGGTCGCAACGTGGGACCATGAGGAAGACACGAAGCCAGAAGACACGGAACGAGGACGACACGCCGGTAGGAATGCGTATATTCGAAGAAGCACCCGCGTCCCCGTCCGATTATCTCGCGATGGCACAAGCGCCCTCCGCCGCGCCCCAGGCCCCGCTCGCGCCCGCATCTACGCCCGCGCCCGCGCCCCCGCCGCCGCGCCCCGCTATGTCCGTGTCTACGACCGATCGCTTAGGAGAGGTTAGCACATCCGCGCCGCGCACAGAGACACTCGCCGCGATTATTGAAGATCTTCCGTCTACAGAAACTAGTTCGATAGTACATACCGTCGCGCCTGTAACAGACGTTGTACATAGGCCCGCACCTCGCGCCCCGTCTGTCCGCTCCGTTCGTTCAGCCCGGTCGACAGCTAGCGCGATAGCTAAGTTAAAAGAAATCGAATATAACGCCGCGGAGGAACTAGCTGCAATTAGGAGGAAGCAATTGCAACTCGAAGAAGATCTTATTAAGAAGAAGTACGCTAGAGACGTCGCGCAACTGCAAGAAGAAACAGATAGGGAAAGTATTAACGAAGACGAGTTAGTTGAAAATAGAGTACGCGTTGATAGGTGATTAGAGAACGTTTAGACTGTGCGGGGGGAGTCGCCTTACCGCCCATCTCAGCCCGCGCCCCGCATCGAGACAGAGCAAGCCCTACCGAATAGGGAAACCGGTTACGACCACGCTGAAGATGCCCAGGGAGGACGGTAGCGAATGAGGTTCAACCACGTCGCGTAGAAACGATACAGAGGGATAGTGGAGTCGCCGTAGAAATGAACCAGGTGGATCGTCGTGTACGGGTTACGTCGCCGTCGCGCGTCCAACGCCGCACTCTATCGCCTACACATAGATCGCCACATCGCCATGCGGATCGTAGATCACCGTCGCCGTATAGGGATGTAGGTGTACAAAGATCGCCATCGCCACATCGCCACGCGGATCGTAGATTATCGTCGCCGTGTCATAGGGATGTAGGTGTACATAGGACGCCAGCGCCACAGCGTAGGCTAGAGGGAGATAGGGATAGAGATAGGTCGCTTACTCCGCAAGGGAAAGAGAGGGGTATAGAGCGACTAGCGGAAGCTCTAGAGAATATGATTAGAGTCAGGCCCGCTGCCGCGAAGCAGATGCAGGACTTGCCTATTTTTAACGATTCGGCCGCGGAATGGTTAGCCTTCAAAGCCGCGATGAAAGAATCCACGCATTTATATGGATTCACAAATACAGAAAATATGGCAAGGTTAAGAAACTGTCTACGCGGTGAAGCTAGGGAGGTAGTATCGGCACTGCTGTTTTCCGCGAAGGATCCAGCAGATATTATGCGAACATTAGAGCAGTGTTTCGGCCGCCCGGAAGTAATTATCGATCGAGCGTTAGAGGAACTGAAACGCCTTCCGCGCCCGGGTCAAACCGCTCAGGAATTGAATTCGTTCGCGATTAAGTTACAAAATATAGTATGTATTTTGCAGAACGTCGACGGCAAAGGGTATTTGCAAAATCCAATGCTGACTAGGGAAGTAACTAGTAAACTAAGCCCTCACTTACGGTCGCGTTGGTGCGATTATGCGGAGCACTACGGAAGTGCAGACGAACCGGACATCGTTACACTGTCTAGGTTCATGATGAGAGAGGCTGGCCGTGCGTTGAGTCATGCCTATACGTCCGTAGCGCCGACTAAGGAATCGCCCGTAGGACGAGAGGCGCCGCCGTCGAAACGAGTTGTATTAACACGCCGCGTAGAGAATAGGGCCCGCGACGTAACGACGTTCACCGCCCAGGAGGACACCGGTAGTGCCTCTTGTATGTGTTGCGGGGGTGAACACGTGATCGCCAAGTGTAGAAAGTTAGCGCAAATGGGTGTGGACGACCGGTGGAATTGGGTAAAGGAAGAGGGGGTGTGTTTTCTGTTTTTAAATAGTAAACACCGACGGTTTAGATGTAAAGCCAAGAAATGCGGCGTCGACGGCTGCAACGCCCCCCACTATGCCCTCCTTCATACCCGCAAGACCAGCGCACCTGAGACATCGGCAAAACCGGATGAGACCGTGCACGTCGCGTCTAACGTTGGTAGTAATGCGTCCGTATTATTGAAAGTGTGTCCCATTACGTTACGTGGACCACGTGGTAGGGAAATAGATACGTATGCGTTGCTTGACGAAGGCTCGACTATTTCGTTAATCGACGACGACTTAGCGCGCGAGTTAGGAGCGGAAGGACCGGTAAAGTCGCTGAATATTAGAGGCGTAAATAATAGCCAGCGCGAGGCCGATAGCAGGCTAGTTAACATAGGCATACGTGGCAAGACGCGCAGTGAGATGTATAGAATAAATGCGCGGACAATTGCAAATTTAAAGATAGGTTCGCAAGCCGTAAGTAAGGAGTGTTTACGTTTAAAACACTTACGCGACCTACCGAGTTCGGTTTGTTATGACGACGCAAAACCGAGATTATTATTAGGCGCCGACAACTGGCATTTAATAATCACCCGTAATTTAAGGATAGGACGTCGAAGGCAGCCTATAGCTGCACGTACGTTATTAGGGTGGGTAATACAGGGAACCGTGCCGCGATTCACGTGTAGGGAAGACGGTGAGACCGTTTTACACGTCGTAAGCGTTAGCGGACGGTCAGATAGGGACATCCGAACGTTTGCCAGTCAGTACGAGGAGCTAATGGAACTCCTCAAACGGCAGTACGAGATCGATTCCATAGGTATCTCGCTAAAGAGTAGGCCGAGACGAGAAGAGGAACGCGCTGTCGAGATATTCCAGCGCACCGTCAAGAAGGTCGGCGAGCAATACCAAGTTGGACTGCCATGGAAGGACGACAACGTGCGGATGCCACCCAGCTACGAGATGGCCGCTCGAAGACTGCGGACGATCGAGAGAAAAATGGACAAGTCGCCGGAGTTTCGAGACGCCTACACAGCCCAAATAGATAACATCCTGGCAAAAGGATACGCAAGGGAAGCCGAGGGGACAGACAGAGAGGACCCCAAGAGCTGGTACCTGCCTCACTTCGCCGTACGGAATCTGGATAGGAATTTGATCTCTTTTTAATAATAAAATGCAGTAATTTGCTCAATCGACCTTTACTAATTTTTAATCTCTATCTATCTAATTTTTACAACGACGACAGGTACAACATTTTTTAAACATACCTACACAGCTTACGGACTAATATTGGCATGAGAACTGCTAATATAATTTGACAGGCGCTTCAACATGCCCCCCGGCGTTGAAAGTCTACCTTTCAACCAGATTCTTCAGGTTCAGGAAGCGGACAAATTTTGCTAAATGATCGGCGAACTATACCAGTCGATGTTTTGATATCCGCCACCCTTGATACGCCGTCCGAGCCTGGATGGACTGCGACGATGCGACCCATCTTCCACTTTAATGGCGGTGAATTCTCCTCTTTTAGGAGTACCAGTGAATTTAACTTCAAAGAGCCTTTACAGGAACGCCATTTCATCCGCAGTTGAAGCTCTGATATATATTCCTTGCTCCATCTAGCCCAAAAATGTTGACGTAATTGTTCTATTCGTTGAAATCGGGTTAAAGAGCTTACGGAATGATCTTTATAGTCTGGTGTCGGCAAGGAAGTCAAGGGGCGTCCAATCAAAAAATGACCGGGCGTTAGTGGTAGCAAGTCTTCAGGATTCGTTGACAAAGGTGTGAGTGGTCTGGAGTTAAGTATAGCCTCAATTTGTATTAATGTGGTATTTAGTTCCTCGTAAGTCAAATTACAATTGCCCAGCACTCTAACTAAATTATATTTAATGCATTTGACACCAGCCTCCGCAAGCCCAGCAAAATGGGGAGAATAAGGCGGTATAAAATGGAAATTAATTCCTTCATTTGCCATTACCTCAGATAAAGAATTACAATACGTCCTAATAAATTTTGAAATGTCATTGTATGCGCCTACAAAGGAGGTACCATTATCCGAATAAATATTAAGAGGTTTCCCTCTTCTTGACATAAATCTGCGCAAAGCTAATATGAAGGTATTGCTAGTTAAATCACCCACTAATTCAAGATGAATTGACTTAGTCGCGAAGCAAATAAAAATAGCTATATACACCTTTACAATTTTACAACCACGGCCATGGCGAGAAACAGATTGAATTGGTCCCGCATAGTCTAGTCCAATATTTTGAAATGGAAAACCAGAAAGGATGCGTTGGTGTGGTAGGTTGCCCATTATTGGAGAGATGGTTTTTCCTTTCATTCTATTACATCTTACACATTGTCGATAACAAGATCTGGCCAAATTACGACCTCTAATCGGCCAGTACATCTCTCTTATAGTGGCCAACATTAGCTGTGGTCCCGCGTGCATTAACCTTATGTGCTCATAATAGAAGAGCAATTTGGTAAAATAATGAGTGGACTGTATAAGTATGGGATGTTTTTTCTCATAACAGTAATCGGAATTTTCAAGACGCCCTCCAACACGCATTATTTTATTATCATCGAGAAATACATTAAATTTATGCAACGGACTTTTAGTGGGTAAGCCTTTATTTTTAATTAACATGGTGTATTCCTCAAATGATTCACTCTGAGATATTCTTATAATAACATTGAGTGCGGTTTGCAACTCTTGATTGCTTAGAGGACCGTGAACGGATTGCTTTCTACAATTATTAATAAAACGCAGCACATAAGCAACGGCCCGATTTAATCTAGTATATTTAGAAAAGCGTTTAAATTCAATTAATTTATTCCCGCCTAAATCTTCATTGTTGTTAGAATGAAGTATTCCGTGGAGGATAACATTTGACGATTTAATCTCAGGCAACTCGTGATTAATACTTAAGAAATTTGCAGGCCAGTGAGAGACCTCTTTCTTTAAAAATTCAGGTCCTGACCACCACTTACTCATGGATGAAATATCCTTACAACTCACACCGCGAGAAATATGATCGGCCGGATTACACTCTGTTGGGACATGCCTCCACTCGCAATTTCCAGTCTTCTCTAATATTTCAGCAACCCTATTTCTAACAAAGGGTTGTAGCTTGCTAGGCAACACCTTTAACCATCCTAACACGAAAGACGAATCTGTCCAAAAGAAAGTGCGCTTAGCTTGTTGTCTCAGCGATGCTACAACCCTTTGGTAAAGGCGAGCTCCAACAAGTGCACCACAAAGTTCCAGTCTTGGGATTGTTATAGGTTTAAGCGGCGCGACACGACTTTTCGCCATCAATAATTGAATTAAACCCTCACCCTGATCATTAACACTACGCACATATAAACAGGCGCCATATGCTCGCTCAGAAGCGTCCGAGAAAATATGAAATTCAAACAAACTAGGCGAGTCACAAATAACACGACGTGGAATACGTAGAGTATTTAATTTAGGTAAATCGACTATTATCTCAGCCCACATCTTGCTGATTTCTGGCGTCAACTGCTCATCCCATGACAGCTTGAGCAGCCACAACTGTTGAAGAAGCATTTTCATCTTAATTACACAGGGAGATAGAAGTCCTAGTGGATCAAAAATCTGAGAAATCACAGATAACATATCACGCTTTGTTCTACCTGAGAATAGCCCTCCTATAGGGAAACAAAGTTGGTCAGTATGTGATTGCCACCCAAGGCCTAAAGTTTAAGTCGGTTCAAAGCCACCAATATTTAAATCAAGCGGAGAAATATCATTTTCACTAACCAGTTGAGATTCATTCGACTTCCACTTTCGCAAAACCATATGAGCTGATGCAAGTGTGGAAGTCACTTTACGGCGCAAATCTGTAACCTCGTTAATATCATCCTTAATCCATCCGTTAGCAAGTCATCAACGTAAAAATCGTGAATGATCACTTGAGCAACCTTGTCATCGGTACACTCTAAGCCTAATTGTTGGAGGCACCTAGTTGCCAAAAAGGGAGCACTAGAGGTGCCGTAAGTCACGGTGTTAAGTTGATAAGCTTGAAGCTGTTCTGAAGGGTTATCACGCCAGACAATTTGTTGCAAATAGTGGTCATCGGGATGAATGACTATTTGCCGGTACATTTTCTCAACATCAGCTGTGAGAACGTATTTGTGTAGCCGAAAGCGTAAAAGAATGGACAAAAGGTCGTCCTGTACCACGGGACCTACCATCTGTATATTATTCAAGCAAACACCCGAAGAAGTCGGACTGCTAGCATTCATTGAAAACGACTCTTAATTTAGTAGTAGTACTACTTTCCCGCAGCACACCGTGATGTGGTATAAAATGCATCTTACGTGGTAAATTATCATTCTCACATTTCTCCATATGACCCAGACTTTCATACATACATAAATTCTTTATACATTTCATAGACCTGAGATTGACCTGCTAACCTGCGCTCTAGCGATAGTAAACTTTTCTTAGCTCGTGGCCAAGAATCACCTAATACGTCAGGATTATGTTTTAAGGGTATCCTCACGCAAAATCAACCATTTGCCAGTCGTGTCGTGTTTTTTAAAAAGTGTTCTTCGCATAATTTTTCTTCGTTTGAATAAAGAGACGCAGGGCTTACCTCTTCGAGGTGCCAGAAGCGTACTAATTGTTTTTGTATATCTTCATCTAAATCTTTACTAGCCTCATCTTGAAATATTCTTGTAAAATTACATTTAATAGAGTTAACCCCTTTCTTTACATATCTATAATCAATCGGACCTGATACTAACCATCCTAAGCTAGTTTCACAAAGAATCGGCTGACCGTCCCCTAATTTTAATCTCTGCGTTCCTATTAAGTCCCAAAAGACATCAGCACCTATAAGCATGTCAACGGGAGCAGGTGAATGAAAATTAGGATCTGCCAGAGAAATATTAGATGGAATTTTTAAGTTTGACAAATTAACATATCTAGTAGGTACATTTTGGGTTATTGATGGTAGGACAAAACAATGAAGATTACTAGAGAAGTTATCATTCAATGATTTTATCGATACCTTACAAATCTTCTTGATGTGTGCCGAAGCATTATTAATACCGACTACCGACTGATTTACATTTTGAGCGGGCAAACCTAGCCTTTGATATAACTCTTCAGTTATTAAACAAGCGTTACTGCCACTATCAAGAATAGCACGAGCAATATATGTACAACCATTCTTACCTATAACTTTAATTAATGCCGTCGATAACAATACGTCGTCTTGTTCACTACACGATGCAGTGCCTACCTTTGCGGATAATGACAGATGTGCGTTAGAATTGGATGACAACTGTGAGCCTGTCGAACTGTTTGTTTGTTCGAAATGACCTTGCATAACGGGCTTATTATTACCACTACTCGTGTTAGATCGATATCTGTAATTGGTTTTGACTGGTAATCTGCGACGTGCACGAGAGTGTTATGCTTTCGGTGGCATATTTTGCATCCTGGCTTTTTGCAGTGATTTGCATAATGTCCTGAATTAAGACAATTGAAACATACTTTATACTCTGGCAGTAACTGTAGACGCACATCGTTACTTAATCCAAGAAACTGAGGACAACTGCTTAACTTATGGTCACCCTTACATTTAGGACACAGTTTGGCGGAAAAGGCCGAACCGTTTTTATTACCGGTATCCCGAACTGAAACCATTGCCTTAACTTTTGGAGCATATTTTATAGAAGAATTTAAACGGTTAGTAGCACCAGAATTAGACATTTCTAGTGTTTCGATTAAATCGGCTCGATTTTTTAAAAACATCAAAAATATATCGAACGTAATAGGTGTATCTTTCTCCAAACGACCTTTAGACTCTTCCCATTAACGATATGTCTTAGCATCTAATTTTTGAGTAATAATATGAATGAGAAGTGTGTCCCATTGTTTAGTTGGCTCACCGAGAGATTCTAGTGCCCGTAAATTTTTATTTATTTGGTCAATGAGACGTTTTAAGTTGACAGACAATTCTTTATTAATTGGTGCTATATTAAATAAGGCTGTCACGTGATTTTGAATTAGTAGTCTTTTATTATCATATCTATCACATAATATAGTCCATGCGACGGTGTAATTAGCAGCCGAGAATTCGATTGACTGTATTACCACAGCAGCGGGCCCTTCCAACGACGCTCTCAGATAGTGAAACTTATTTATGTCATCTATCTCGTCATTTGAATGTATGAGGCTCATGAACGTGTCATGAAACTCTAATCAATTATCATAAGAACCATTAAATTTAGGTAGTTGAATAGTGGGCAGTTTAACAAATTTATGATTGCCGGAATGAGAGCCACCGTCACTGCTTATGTCATCTGACTTAATGCAATCTGCTAAGATCCTTTTTGCAAGAGAAAGCGATTTAAAATACAGGGATTCAAACTCAGTTCGTTCTGATATCTGGGCGTCTATATTATCAGTATTACACTCGATGGATAATTGTACCTCATCACATCGTTCATACATTGACTCAATCCTACTAATACGTAATTGCAACTCATTTACCTCAGTAGCAGCCAATGAAGATACCTTCAGTGAATTTAAATAATTTGAAAAAGCAGTTATTTGTCCCTTGTAGCTAACTCGTTTCCTAATTTGCTCCTTATCTTCTGGCATGTTGGCTGGTATTGGGAGACTAGTGCAAATGCCTGAAATTTATACAAACAAGAAGTTTATATTTTATAAAATATAATTCATAAGTAGTTTTATACAACTTTGCTTACAGTTATAAAGAAATGAAAACTAATTCCCTTACTTATTTTTCAAACTCTTAAATAATTAAACAAAATGGTACATGTACTACCTTGATATTTAACTTTATAATTAACAACAATTAAGGGTAACAAATACAATTCAGACAATCAAACAGCTTCACAGGTATGCCTTAGTATGTAATAAATAATATTATGCAATTTTTTCAATTATACACTCTCTTGACTTATTTTTTTAAAAAACAGTTTAAACCAATAAAGAAAAAAAAATTATAATATCGTCAATATAATTTAACCAAGCTTTATAATTTAATTTAATTATGATTTGACGGTTATTAGAAACTATATAAAACAATATTAAATGAATTTTAGCCGATTAAATACTTTAAGTTATACGTAGTTATTTTATAGGTAATTTGGTACTAACCTGATAAATTAGCAGTCGATTTACACAAAATACTACCTGATAATGAGTGCTGGGTTAAATAAATTAAATAATAGTCCAATATCTAAGGGGCTAAGACTCCAGATTTCTTGGTTAAATATCTTCACTCCCTCGGTGGTATTTCCACAACGAATATTTAAGACTTCCCAAGCGTATTCCTCTAAATAATATCTTGTCCAATTACGTTTTTTCAAATCCGGCTTCGATTTAGGACCATGGATAGGAATTTGATCTCTTTTTAATAATAAAATGCAGTAATTTGCTCAATCGACCTTTACTTGATCTCTAATTTTTACAACGACGACAGGTACAACATTTTTTAAACATACCTACACAGCTTACGGACTAATATTGGCATAAGAACTGCTAATATAATTTGACAGGCGCTTCAACAGAATCCGAACAAGCCGGGGAAGATAAGAGTGGTTTTCGACGCGGCAGCGCGTGCGTCCGGTAGATGTCTTAACGATTATTTACTCGACGGCCCCGACTTGTTAAGAAACCTACCGGGCATACTGTTTAGATTTAGGGAAAACGAAATAGCCGTGTCCGCGGATATTAGGGAGATGTTTTTACGTGTGAAGATCGACCGTCGCGACCAACGCGCGCAATTGTTTCTGTGGCGAGGTAACGAGCGATCCAGCCCACCGCGGGAGTACGTTATGACATCGATGATTTTCGGTGCGAGGAGCTCGCCGTGTCTCGCACATAGTGTTAGGGATCATAACGCGCGCGCACACGCAGAAACACATCCGTTGGCGCTTAACGCTATCGTACGTAGTCACTATATGGACGACTACTTAGACAGTTATGCTACGGTAGAGGAGGCGGTAAATACGGCAAGGCAGGTTATGGAAGTACACCAAAAGGCCGGTTTCACCTTGGCAGGCTGGAATTCTAACCACACAGCCCTATTGGAAGACAAACCGGAGGAACTACTAGCGAGCAAGCCTAAAGAAGTAATCTTAAGGCAAGACAGCCCAGGCAGGACACTAGGGTTGTTATGGATGGCCGACGAAGACGCCCTGACGTTCAACACCTCTATGAATAGGGTGTCACAGGAAGTAAAGGCGCTACAGCGACCACCGACTAAGAGGGAAGCATTGAGCGCAGTCATGTCGGTGTTTGACCCGCTCGGACTGCTTAGCTACCTCACCATCACCGCCAAGATCCTGCTGCAAGACCTATGGCGAATGAAGAAGGTCGGATGGGACAACGAACTACCCGAGGAGGCAGCTGATGAATTTCAGAGGTGGCTGCGAGTCGTCGAGGAAGTGTCACGACTGCGACTGCCTAGGTGCTATGCTCCTACGGGGGGAGTGGTAGAGCGTCAGCTTCACGTATTCAACGACGCAAGCGAACGTGCGTACGCATCCGCGGCGTATTGGCGTATACGATACCGCGACGGAACAATTAGGGTACGGTTAGTGGCGGCCAAGGCGAAAGTCGCCCCGATAAAGGCGCAAAGCATACCGCGTTTAGAGTTGCAGGCGAACTTGATAGGCGCGCGACTCGCGGAATTCGTGCAAGGCGAGCACAGAGTGGTAGCCGATAGGGTAGTGTATTGGACAGACTCCACTACGGCGCTCCACTGGATACAGAACGATACGGCGCGTTACACTCCATACGTGGCTCATAGGTTAGGGGAGATAGCAGAGAAGACATCACCCGTGCAAAGGAGGTGGATACCGACCGCAGACAACATCGCGGATCAAGCGACGCATGTGAATTATATGAATAAAGAAGAAAACGACAGATGGTTCACGGGACCGCCATTCCTGTACGAGGACGAAGACAGATGGCCTCGCCGTCAGGAAGAGAAGGCAGGCGATGATGATGAGGAACTGGAGGAAGTCGTGGCGCACCAGAGCGACACCAAGGACGCTCCACACCTGCCGGACATAGAGAGATTCTCTTCCTACGAGAGATTAATAAGGGCCACTGCACGGATACTACAGTTCGTCGATGCCATAAGAGGAAGGGCGCACGGACTGACATCGCAGCACATCCAGAGAGCAGAGCGGATGTGGATAGAACGCAGTCAGCAAGAAAGCTTCACTGAAGACATCAGTCGACTGCAGCGAGGAAAGAACCTGGCAACCGGCAGCGCGTTGAGGAAGCTCGACCCCATATTGGAAGATGGCATATTACGAGCTAGAGGACGAATCGACGCAGCCGATGTGGACAGCCAAATGAAGAGGCCCATCATACTGAACGGACGCCACCAATTTGTGAAGCTGCTTGTGGAAAAGGCGCATCAGGAAGCAAGCCACGCCAACAGGGAGCGGGTAGTAAACGACCTACGCACGAGATATCATATCCTTCGATTACGACCAACCGTAAGAGAAGCGGAGCGGAGATGTCTGCGGTGCAGGGTACGCAAGGCGACACCACGGCCAGCGGTTATCGGAGATCTACCACCTGAACGGTTAGGGGCGTTCGCGCGACCATTCACCTACACCGGAATCGACTATTTCGGGCCTATAACGGTTACGATAGGACGTAGGCATGAAAAACGGTGGGTAGCGTTATTCACCTGTTTAACGACGCGCGCGGTGCATTTAGAGATAGTTTATTCCCTAACGACGGATTCGGCGATATCGGCATTGCGGCGCATGGCGGCTAGGCGTGGGTGGCCACGGGTCATCTACTCTGACAACGGAACAAATTTCCATGGGGCGAACACCGAACTACGACGGGCAATGGAGGAGTGGGCACCCCTGCTGAAGGACTACGCGTTGACTCGGCGGACAGACTGGAAGTTCATCGCGCCGGGCGCGCCGAACCAGGGAGGCGCATGGGAGCGTCTCGTGCGCTCAGTGAAGACCGCGCTCGCAGCCACTCTACACCAGAAGATCCCGTGGGAGGAGACGTTGGTGACGCTCCTCACAGAAGCAGAGAACACGGTGAACTCTCGACCGTTGACGCACGTACCGGTCGACATCGACGAGGAAGAGGCGCTGACACCCAACCACTTCCTGCTGCTGGGACCATCGAGCCTTCCAGTAACCGCGCCGTGCACGCCTAGAGATCGTCGGGCGTGAAGAGCGGCGCAAGGACTTGCCGACGAGTACTGGAAGCGCTGGATGAAGGAGTACCTGCCGACGCTGGTTGCGCGCGGGGACTCGCGGGATGTGCAGCAGCGACAGCTACAAGAAGGGGACCTCGTCCTGGTGGCAGACAGTAGCCTGCCAAGGAACGTGTGGCCGCGGGGAATTGTAACACGGACCTTTCCCGGACCAGACGGCGTGGTGCGCAACGTGGAGGTGCGGACCAGGGGCGGATTGCTGCGGCGGCCGGTCAGGAAGATCGCCGTCCTCCCGAAAGAAGATTGGGCTCGCGAGCTACGCCGGGGGGAGGATGTTGAAGACAGCTAGAGATCCGCCGCCCCGTCGCCCCTTCGTACCCCGCTACGCCCCGCGCACCCCGCACACCGGCGCTGATCCCGTGATGTCGGCGACCAATCAGCGCGCGTGCGGCTTCATTATCGTCGCACGGCACTACTCACAGACTTAGACACCTTCTTGTGAGATATAAGAAGGGCGTTTTGGTCTGTGAGCTGTTCATTTCACTTCGGAAGCGGCACTAGAGAAGACTCCAAAGAAGACTCAAGACAGCGAATCAAGACTCCAATTCAAGACCTCCCTCTGTACATAGTGTTAGATATAGTTATTCAGTGCCGAATCATTTGTAAATAGTTAATACAGTATATTAAAAAGTACCATATTTTCTTCGAGCAGTCCCCTAGTATAGCTAACCTCAGATCAGTCATTAATCAATCAATAGCATAAATAAATATACAGTCCATTCATCCATTATAGGCCTATTGCCATCACCTCCTTTTTCTTTAAATAATGGAGTCCATTATAAACTGCCAGCTCATGAGATAAGTACTTTGCGGATCACCAGCTGATTAGTGACCGCCAGTACGCTTTTCATCGGAGTCAATCAGCTGGTTTCTTTACGGCCTACCTGACTCATAGATAGGTGAAAGCAGTAGAGTCTAAGGGGGCGGCATTGGCCGTTAGCTTGAACATAGTGAAGGCCTTCGATCGGGGCTGGCACAAAGCGCCTCTTTCGAAGCTGCGTTCCTATGGGCTTCCCGAGAAATTGTGCAGTTGAATCACTAGTTTCCTTGCTAATCAGAGCATCCAATTCGTAGTAGACGGTGCATGCTCTGATTACGACCATTTCAACGCTGGTGTTCCACAAGGCTGCACGCTATCACCAACGCTGTTTCTTCTGCATATCAATGATATGTTGCAAACTGGTAACATTCATTGCTATGCAGACGACAGCACTGGTGATACCCTATACACCGGCCGTGCCTATATTTCTCGGGAAAACGTCACCGAGTACCGAGACAAACTTATTTTTGAAGTCGAGTCTTTGCTGAAGAAAGATTCGGATTAGGAGCAACTAAATCTACTCAATGTCAATGCCCAGAAGACACAAGTTTGCGCTTTTACCACCAAAAAGAACCCCTTTATATCTCGTATCTCCTCAGTTTTAAAGCACTTCCCTTGCTGCCTCAGCTAGCATCGGAATCCTCGGCGTCGACATATAGAATAGTGTTCAGTTTCGTGGTCACATGGAAGGGAAGGTCAAATGGGCCTCTAAACAGCTTGACGTGTTCAGCAGAGCGAGACAGTATTTCATGCCGGCACATCACTTGAAACTTTACAAAGAGCAAGTTCAGATATGAAATACTGTTCTCGTCTCTGATCCGGGGCAGCGCAGTACCAGCTCCTTCCACATAACCGCATTCAGCGCAGAACGGTTCGAATTTTCGGACAACCGAGTTCTTTCTGATCGGCTCGATTCACTGTCGCTACGTAGGGATGTTGCATGGCTTTGTATTTTCTATTTCATCTATCACGAGGAGTGCTCTGTAGAATTTTTCGGATTAATTCCAGCCGCCAAATTTAACGAAAGCACATTGCGTCAAAATTCACGATACCCATAACCTGACTGATAGGAGTTAAATCGTCCGTGTCGAACTACATCAGTAGCAGTACAGAATGTACCTACGGCATTCCACAGGGTAGTACATTTTGTCCAAGCCTGTTCTTGGCTTACATCAACCCATTGTGTGAAATAAATGTTTATGATGGTAAGGTTCAGATGTATGCTGATGATACCATATTTTTTTATGGATCCAATTGAAAAATAGTAAAAGAACGAGCGGAATGTGAAAAAAAGTTAACATAAAATATAAAGACATATATAAAATATAAAAAATAAAATAACATAGCATAAAAATTCACACTTATTCGTGTAAGAAACACTAAGGAAATCCGTGATTGTAAATGTGCTGTATTAGATAGATCCATGTTGATGACGCACTGAGTTGGAAGTTGCCCCATACTCATAATAATAATAGTAATAAGAACGGGACGTTAAGGGACGTTATTTCTTGTGATAAAGGACTTACCCCTCTATCCTTAGCCAACGAGCAATGGCAAGTACAGAGCATTTCCGACCGGGAGACCGTATGGAAGGATAAGGAGCTCCACGGGAGGTTCTACAAGAATCTACATGAGCCTTTCGTGGACACAGTTGCCTCCCTCCACTGGCTACATTTCGGTGACCTCTTTAAGGAAACCGAGGGTTTTGTCTGTGCAATACAGGATCAGATTATTAAGACCAACAATTATCGGAGATACATCCTAAAGGATGGCACCGTCGACGTCTGTCGAGCTTGTCGCCATTCCGGTGAGTCACTTAGGCATGTCATCTCCGGTTGTTCGGCGCTTTCTAACTCTGAGTATTTGCACAGACACAACTTAGTAGCCAGGATTCTGCACCAGGAGCTCGCTCTGAAATACGGTCTCGTGAATCGGAAACTGCCGTATTATAAGTACTTGCCGGAAGCCGTGCTCGAAAATGACCGCGCCAGAGCCGCGCTCTACTGGGACCAGGCAATCAGCACAGTCAGGACCATTCTTGCGAATAAGCCTGATATTGTGCCGATGGACCGGGCAGAGTCAAGGATATTTTTGGTCGACATTACCATTCCTTATGACGAGAACCTCGTGAAAGCCGAAACAGATAAGCTGACAAAATATCTGGACCTGGCTCACGAGGTGCCCGACATGTAGGGTGGACTGGCGACCGACATTATACCTGTAGTCGTTTCTGGGAACGGGTTAATCCCAGTCAGCCTCTCGGGTCATTTGTGGCGACTAGGACTCCGTGACGGATCGCTTCAAGCTCAAATGCAAAAGTCGGTGCTCCTCGATACCGCCCGCATCGTCCGCCGGTTTCTTTCCCTTTCCCCCTAACCCTCGGCCGTTTGGTCTCCCCTGCCGAGGTCCATCTGGTTGGGTTTTTATTTATTTAAGTGTTATTTTATGTATTTATTTTATTTTATTGATATTTATGTATGTTTACCAATTTCATTTGCAATTATATATTTATACAGCCCAACCAGATGAGATAACTATACAAATACCCATAATAATAATATATTTATTTCCAGAAACTATACAATTAATTCAAATAATGTGTTAATTTTTTTTATAGGATAGGGTGACAAACGAGCACACAGTCCACCTGATGGTAAGTGGTTGCTGTGGGCCATAGACATCTACATTTATCCTCGATTGCGAATCAAAATGCAGATGCGTTGACACCCGTGAGGACTAAGATGGAATGCCTCTTTTCCAGTAAAAAGCGTCTCCGGTTCTCTACACTCACCATACGAAACATAGCAGTGTTAAGCTGCTATTTGACGCTGGTATTCTGTGAGAGCGTGGTCCTACCCCGGTCGAGACGACCCATTCGTGCTACAACTATACTAGCTGCAGCATGGCTCTACCACGTACAAATTAATTAATTTACAAATATAACTTAATTTAAAATAGTCTACAATAACAGGCACCTCAACTAGGATAAACCTGTATCTCAGGTGTATGTTCTAATAGATAAATTTACTAAAATTTTCTGTTTCTTATATCAATGAATAACCCCACTCAAATATCCTGAGTCCTGCAGTTCCCAAAAAAAAGACAGCCTCAAACGTCCTGGGAACTACAGTTCCCAGTTGGACAAATCTGATTTACAACATTATTCATATTTTATTGTGGCATAGAATCGCTTGAAAATAATATTCTATGGCAACAACATGAATGTAGTTCGTTGGAGAATACAAAATCATGGAGTTGCAACTCAAGGCACGGAACAAAAAAAAGTTTTATGTCAATCGGTGCGCCTTTGTCTAAAGTCTAAACAGTGCAGTTGATACGTTGGAGTTCCGTTAATAATGAGGTAATTTCTTTAATTTTACTTATTATTTCTAAGTGTATTATATATCAAAATAAGCGTGATAATGGTGTACTTTGCGGCAGTGTATAGACATGCGAGTTTCAGAACGTTAGTGTTAATTTTATTACTGTGGAATATAAGCGGTGTTTTCTTCGGAACAATGGCGTTATGTGTAAAAGGTTTGTTTATTATGTATTTGTACCATTTTATTGAAATAATAGGTGCAAAAGCAAGAATAGATCTCTGGTAATATTTAGACACCCTTTTAGTATAAAAAAAAGATTGATTTAAGGTTTTCATGTAATGGTCATGATTTTAGTGCCAGGCACGTGAGTTCACAAGGAAGTTTTAATCGTCTTTGGTCGAATAGTTGGCTCCTACAGACGGTTTTATTTACACAGTCTTTTGGTACAGTATAATAATTTTCATATTATTATAATATTTATATAGAAATTATATTCAGATATATCATTTTTGAGTTACCGAAAGATAATGAAAGGTAAATTTATGTCATTATTTTGTTAGATTGGTACTTATAGCGAAAACATAATTAAGTAATAATTTATCTACATAAGTAATACCTAAGTAATTTATTAAAAAATTTAGTTGAAACTTACTTCACCACCCAAGTACCTACTTACATAGGTACCTACACGCATCTTTGTAATTAAAATATTGTAAGTTATAATAGCACAAAATACTAAAATTAAAACTTTGTTTACGATATTTTCAACTAAATAGATTACGATCATATATCTGTTAGGAATCGTATTTCGGGTTTATTTGTTGTTTACGCTATCTACCTATACGAACGAAGCAACGCGATTCCCGACAAATGGCCTTGCAAGTTGCATGCGTTGGGCATCACAGAACTAACATAGTAGATAATATGGTCGATTATAGTCACCATAGGTACTTTACCTAAGTAACTTACCATTTCACAATGTATGTTTTTACTCTTTAATAACAGCCCTTAGCAACCACGGAAAGTCCGTTGTGACGTAGTAAGGACAAAAGATGCAAAGTAACACGGACGCTCGCGCGCAGCGACAAAGTTTTATTTAGCTTGCGTGCGCGATTTATCTGATTAATAATAATTATGTAGGCTATTAAAACGTCGGCAAGCAGTCAACATCAAAAGAGTGCAACTTCTGTACTTATTTATTCTGTACGTTAACGTGCAATGAATTGAAAAAATAAATAGCCTGTTTGTATTCTAATGTGTTCATAAGTGTTACAGTTGACTCCAAATAGTCTACGACCATTCGGAGATTGACGTGGCCGAGCCTTGATATGATTGAGGCTACGCCGCTGTGCTATGTCTTGGCGAATCTTGCGGCGGTACAGCTCGGGCTTCTGCCGACCACGTGATGCTTTAGCGCGGTAAATAGACGTCTGACGCTTGCTCAGCTTGCGAGTGGTGAGCCATGTCACGCGGATATCTATCTGACCGAGACGACTTAATGACTATTGCAATTTGTGTGATGTCGTTTGCAATGTGTGATATTTGCATACAGTTGATTTTTATATTTGCAATGTGTGTAGTGACCTACGCCTCTGTATGCAGTTGCCTTTGGCAATGCGTAGATCTTGCGCAGTTGCCTACTTCCCTTTGGAATATGTGGTGGGATCAGTCTCTCCACATTGTTGCCGTTCTTGCAATGTGTGCAATGGTTTGTGAGTGCTATGTCACACAGTTGCTGTCTCTTAAAAGAATGTGTGGTGAACACATTTGTCTTCATTTATTTTAATTTTTAATTTTGCAAAGCAGATTATTTGTTTGTTTAATGCACCTGAAACGTTTTACATCTGTTTCAATCTTAAATTTCTTTGGATACCTATTTTGCGAGACCTGCGTAGGATGTACTTAAGTGCACGCTTGTGCATCTTACGTAGTTGTTTCGATGTCTTTTGATTTTACTATTGTGTACTTCAAATTGAAAAATAAAGTTTCCTTGAGTAAAATCCAATACGAAAAATGTTTCGAGTACTAGTTAACCCTAACTTTGTGCCTATGTCTACAGCCACTGTGAGGTATGCAAACTTGGTGCCTATGCCTGCAATGTTGAAGTCTGGACAACTCGATGGTGCGAGTGCAGCGCGGTGTCTTGCTAGCTCTGGCACGGCGCAGCGGCTCACTGACAATGCACTGGTGCGCAGAGACAGCTCGCTGGCGCTGGTGCGCCGAGACAGCTCGCTGGCGCTGGTGCGCCGAGACAGCTCTCTGGCGCTGGTGCGCCGAGACAGCTCACTGGCACTGGTTCGCCGAGACAGCTCGCTGGCGCTGGTGCGCGGGGACAGCTCGCTGTCGCTGATGCGCCGAAACAGCTCGCTGGCGCTGGTGCGCGGGAACAGCTTGCTGACGCTGATGCGCCGGAACAGCTCGCTGGCGCTGGTGCGACATGACGATTCGCTGGAGCAGGTTTAGCTGGTTGGCCTGTGTCTTCAGTGATTTGTGCCGTACGATTTGTGCCGTATGCGCAGTGTTCCTCAGAAAAAATTGAGTTATCTAAGACGTGCGTTAAACTCTATAGGAAACGTTGTATTCCAAAATTCTTATTTGGACGATATTTTTAATTCTGTAAAAGTTTAGTCTGATAAAATGTATTCAAGAGCTCACTCATTGTCTGCTGTTGAACAACGATTGGTAAAGATTTGAAAACAAGAGTTTATCGTTTCATGGTCAGAAAGGGCCGAGACGGGAAAGTTATATTAAAAATTAAGTTAGTATCATTACTTTAGCTTATACACGAGGTGTGTGCTTGCCCCATGCTTTCTTTGAGGGTCAGTAGTTACACATGTATCAGAAATAGGTAACGTAGTGCTTCCTTTCTGAAAGAGTAATATTGAGATACGCTAACGTTGTGCCTCTTGCTCAAAAGTAGAAGGTGGACAAGCTAACGTCGTGCCTCTATCGCGTCTAGCTTAAGTTATGCTAACGTCGTGCTTATGACTTAATCGGTTCTTATTTTATTATGCTATGCTTGCGTCGTACCTATCACTTATGAGTTATTATTTTGTTAAGTTACCTATCCTAACATCGCATCGTGCATGTGATTTAATCATTTATTTTGTAAAGTTATGCGAACGCAGTGCCTATGACTTAATCAGTTATTTTTAACCGACTTCAAAAAGGAGGAGGTTCTCAATTCGACTGTGTTTTTATGTGTGTTCCTCAGAATTTTTTTCTAGGTAACCGATTTTGATGGTTCCGAGCTGGTGCTTATCATGTGGTCTTATATAAATTTGATCAAGATCTGGCCAGCAGTTTGTTTAGTTATTCTTAATAATGCGTATTTATTAAATAGTCCAATTTTAACAAAATTTTTAATTTTACCACTTGTGTTCAGTTATGCGAACGTAGTGCCTATGACTTACTCTGACGACACCTTGTGCAAACGTTGCCAAGCGCGTCGGTTGTGACTGACGCTATGCCTGCATCCCCCATGCCGTTAATGGAGACTGATATTTAAAGTTAAAGGGAGCCCGAGGACGGACTCCTGTCAAGAGAGGCCGTGTAAGGAATGAGGGTAAAAAATTAAAGAAAATATGAACAAATGAAGGTAGAATGGTAATCTCCCACTTGTTTTAGCAGTATAAAGTATAGGCACAGACGACTAAGAGGAACAGTCTGTAATTCTACGAGTCTCATATCGTTATTATTCCCGTTGGGCTAAAACATTACTTCTACACTGAGATTCTGCCCAAATAAGACAAGTGATGCTGTTCTATTCGTGTAGTAGTTCATCTGGTGTGAGCAAGGAAGATCGTGTTGCTGAGAGGCTGTCCGGTGTTAGATCAAGAGGAGTAGTGTAGCTGTTGCTTTGCATACTTTGGTGTTGTCATGTAATTGTGTCCTTCACGTTACACCATTGTGTGATTGTGTTTGGTACATATTACGGTTGGTCGAACTGTATTTGCTCTATACTGAATGTGTAGTGCTGTACGCTGTCTTATTCCTGATAATGATTGATTGCGTAAGCAAGAGTGCAAGTTGAACATCCGCTCTCACACTTTTACTATTTTTAACAATTAACCTTCAGAGTAAATTCTAATACGAATATCATTCTTTTATTTAAATAATTTTGAGAATGATTTTTAACATCAGAAGTGGAATGGTTTCTAAAATAAGAAGTGGGATTAAAGTCTTTTCCTATAGCTTTACATTGAAATTTCTCACAATATATATACGATTGTTTAGTTGGCAATAGATCTAACAAATTGAAAATTACAATAAAATTCGCTGCTACGCAGATATTGTTTTGTCTATATGTATATACATATTTGTATCATATGTATATTTCACCATTTCTGTGCATCCAAAGGTTGTCTGATAGAGGTCGCTTTAAGCGATAAGACCGCCCATTATGCTACCTTAATTCTCCGATATATTTTAATTTTTGCTGTTCTATATTTTTGGTGTGTATTTGTACTGAATGATGATAAATGAATGAATATATAATAAATATATGATAATGATATGAATATAATGATAATGATATATTGTATATATATAAGTATGTAAGTATTTATAGGATGTCTTGCGAATGTTCTAGAGACCTAGACGTAAAATTGGTATTATAAATTTAATAAATATTATTTTGGTTCATTGAAAAAAAGTATTCCTACATCCAAAACGTCTGTATGAAGAGAGCCTTATTGGCGGCCATCTTGCTAACGAAAGTAGACATCGAACCGTGTATACCAACGGAGCGAAGTAGTAGTTTCTTTTAATTAATTTTTCAACACAGGTAGTAAACCTACGGAAGACAAGGTGTCATTTTAAAGATAATTTAGTTTTTAACAAAATTGTCTTAATTTTTAACAATTGTAAAATTTATGGCAATAAAATTAGTCAAAGTAAATATTATATTCTTAAAAAAAATTAATATAGCAGAGATTACAAACATACATATATATAATCGCGCCTCTTTCCCGTAGGGGTAGGCAGAGACCACTTCTTTCTACTTGCTACGATCCTTACATACTTGTTTCGCTTCGTCCACTTTCAATATTCCCTTCATACATGCTCTTCGGTTTAGGGTACTCTTGACCTGGCCGTTCTTCAAGGCGTCCCTGATTTGATCTAGAAACGTCCGCCTAGATCTACCCGTTCCAACACTTTCATTCACACTCGCCTTATACACCTTTTTCTTCAAACGTTCTTCATTCATTCTCTCGACATGGCCAAACCACCTCAGCAAACCTTTCTCAATTTTTGTCACTACATCTTCTTTCAGGCCACAACGCTTCTTATCTCACTATTTCTTATCCTGTCACTCAGTTTAACTCCTATCATACTTCTTAACGCTCTCATCTCAACTGCATTTATTCTGCTTTCATGTTTCTTCTGCCATACCCAACTTTCACTTCCGTACATGAGTGTCGAAACCAACACCCCCTTATGCACAGCCAAACGACCCTTGTTAGACACCTTCCAACTGCTCATAAAGGAGTGCAAAGCTCCATTCACAATGTTTCCTGCATTCACTCTTCTTTCGATATCACTCTCACACTTTCCATCTCTCGTAAACTTTGAACCCAGATACACAAACTCCTTCACCTGTTCAATTTGTTCATCTCCAATCACGATATTGCAGTCTGTCACTGCCTCATCTCTTTCAAATTTTCTCTCTCTTTTTTTCAATGAACCAAAATAATATTTATTAAATTTATAATACCAATTTTACGTCTAGGTCTCTAGAACATTCGCAAGACATCCTATAAATACTTACATACTTATATATATACAATATATCATTATCATTATATTCATATCATTATCATATATTTATTATATATTCATTCATTTATCATCATTCAGTACAAATACACACCAAAAATATAGAACAGCAAAAATTAAAATATATCGGAGAATTAAGGTAGCATAATGGGCGGTCTTATCGCTTAAAGCGACCTCTATCAGACAACCTTTGGATGCACAGAAATGGTGAAATATACATATGATACAAATATGTATATACATATAGACAAAACAATATCTGCGTAGCAGCGAATTTTATTGTAATATTCAATTTGTTAGATCTATTGCCAACTAAACAATCGTATATATATTGTGAGAAATTTCAATGTAAAGCTATAGGAAAAGACTTTAATCCCACTTCTGATTTTAGAAACCATTCCACTTCTGATGTTAAAAATCATTCTCAAAATTATTTAAATAAAAGAATGATATTCGTATTAGAATTTACTCTGAAGGTTAATTGTTAAAAATAGTAAAAGTGTGAGAGCGGATGTTCAACTTGCACTCTTGCTTACGCAATCAATCATTATCAGGAATAAGACAGCGTACAGCACTACACATTCAGTATAGAGCAAATACAGTTCGACCAACCGTAATATGTACCAAACACAATCACACAATGGTGTAACGTGAAGGACACAATTACATGACAACACCAAAGTATGCAAAGCAACAGCTACACTACTCCTCTTGATCTAACACCGGACAGCCTCTCAGCAACACGATCTTCCTTGCTCACACCAGATGAACTACTACACGAATAGAACAGCATCACTTGTCTTATTTGGGCAGAATCTCAGTGTAGAAGTAATGTTTTAGCCCAACGGGAATAATAACGATATGAGACTCGTAGAATTACAGACTGTTCCTCTTAGTCGTCTGTGCCTATACTTTATACTGCTAAAACAAGTGGGAGATTACCATTCTACCTTCATTTGTTCATATTTTCTTTAATTTTTTACCCTCATTCCTTACACGGCCTCTCTTGACAGGAGTCCGTCCTCGGGCTCCCTTTAACTTTAAATATCAGTCTCCATTAACGGCATGGGGGATGCAGGCATAGCGTCAGTCACAACCGACGCGCTTGGCAACGTTTGCACAAGGTGTCGTCAGAGTAAGTCATAGGCACTACGTTCGCATAACTGAACACAAGTGGTAAAATTAAAAATTTTGTTAAAATTGGACTATTTAATAAATACGCATTATTAAGAATAACTAAACAAACTGCTGGCCAGATCTTGATCAAATTTATATAAGACCACATGATAAGCACCAGCTCGGAACCATCAAAATCGGTTACCTAGAAAAAAATTCTGAGGAACACACATAAAAACACAGTCGAATTGAGAACCTCCTCCTTTTTGAAGTCGGTTAAAAATAACTGATTAAGTCATAGGCACTGCGTTCGCATAACTTTACAAAATAAATGATTAAATCACATGCACGATGCGATGTTAGGATAGGTAACTTAACAAAATAATAACTCATAAGTGATAGGTACGACGCAAGCATAGCATAATAAAATAAGAACCGATTAAGTCATAAGCACGACGTTAGCATAACTTAAGCTAGACGCGATAGAGGCACGACGTTAGCTTGTCCACCTTCTACTTTTGAGCAAGAGGCACAACGTTAGCGTATCTCAATATTACTCTTTCAGAAAGGAAGCACTACGTTACCTATTTCTGATACATGTGTAACTACTGACCCTCAAAGAAAGCATGGGGCAAGCACACACCTCGTGTATAAGCTAAAGTAATGATACTAACTTAATTTTTAATATAACTTTCCCGTCTCGGCCCTTTCTGACCATGAAACGATAAACTCTTGTTTTCAAATCTTTACCAATCGTTGTTCAACAGCAGACAATGAGTGAGCTCTTGAATACATTTTATCAGACTAAACTTTTACAGAATTAAAAATATCGTCCAAATAAGAATTTTGGAATACAACGTTTCCTATAGAGTTTAACGCACGTCTTAGATAACTCAATTTTTTCTGAGGAACACTGCGCATACGGCACAAATCGTACGGCACAAATCACTGAAGACACAGGCCAACCAGCTAAACCTGCTCCAGCGAATCGTCATGTCGCACCAGCGCCAGCGAGCTGTTCCGGCGCATCAGCGTCAGCAAGCTGTTCCCGCGCACCAGCGCCAGCGAGCTGTTTCGGCGCATCAGCGACAGCGAGCTGTCCCCGCGCACCAGCGCCAGCGAGCTGTCTCGGCGAACCAGTGCCAGTGAGCTGTCTCGGCGCACCAGCGCCAGAGAGCTGTCTCGGCGCACCAGCGCCAGCGAGCTGTCTCGGCGCACCAGCGCCAGCGAGCTGTCTCTGCGCACCAGTGCATTGTCAGTGAGCCGCTGCGCCGTGCCAGAGCTAGCAAGACACCGCGCTGCACTCGCACCATCGAGTTGTCCAGACTTCAACATTGCAGGCATAGGCACCAAGTTTGCATACCTCACAGTGGCTGTAGACATAGGCACAAAGTTAGGGTTAACTAGTACTCGAAACATTTTTCGTATTGGATTTTACTCAAGGAAACTTTATTTTTCAATTTGAAGTACACAATAGTAAAATCAAAAGACATCGAAACAACTACGTAAGATGCACAAGCGTGCACTTAAGTACATCCTACGCAGGTCTCGCAAAATAGGTATCCAAAGAAATTTAAGATTGAAACAGATGTAAAACGTTTCAGGTGCATTAAACAAACAAATAATCTGCTTTGCAAAATTAAAAATTAAAATAAATGAAGACAAATGTGTTCACCACACATTCTTTTAAGAGACAGCAACTGTGTGACATAGCACTCACAAACCATTGCACACATTGCAAGAACGGCAACAATGTGGAGAGACTGATCCCACCACATATTCCAAAGGGAAGTAGGCAACTGCGCAAGATCTACGCATTGCCAAAGGCAACTGCATACAGAGGCGTAGGTCACTACACACATTGCAAATATAAAAATCAACTGTATGCAAATATCACACATTGCAAACGACATCACACAAATTGCAATAGTCATTAAGTCGTCTCGGTCAGATAGATATCCGCGTGACATGGCTCACCACTCGCAAGCTGAGCAAGCGTCAGACGTCTATTTACCGCGCTAAAGCATCACGTGGTCGGCAGAAGCCCGAGCTGTACCGCCGCAAGATTCGCCAAGACATAGCACAGCGGCGTAGCCTCAATCATATCAAGGCTCGGCCACGTCAATCTCCGAATGGTCGTAGACTATTTGGAGTCAACTGTAACACTTATGAACACATTAGAATACAAACAGGCTATTTATTTTTTCAATTCATTGCACGTTAACGTACAGAATAAATAAGTACAGAAGTTGCACTCTTTTGATGTTGACTGCTTGCCGACGTTTTAATAGCCTACATAATTATTATTAATCAGATAAATCGCGCACGCAAGCTAAATAAAACTTTGTCGCTGCGCGCGAGCGTCCGTGTTACTTTGCATCTTTTGTCCTTACTACGTCACAACGGACTTTCCGTGGTTGCTAAGGGCTGTTATTAAAGAGTAAAAACATACATTGTGAAATGGTAAGTTACTTAGGTAAAGTACCTATGGTGACTATAATCGACCATATTATCTACTATGTTAGTTCTGTGATGCCCAACGCATGCAACTTGCAAGGCCATTTGTCGGGAATCGCGTTGCTTCGTTCGTATAGGTAGATAGCGTAAACAACAAATAAACCCGAAATACGATTCCTAACAGATATATGATCGTAATCTATTTAGTTGAAAATATCGTAAACAAAGTTTTAATTTTAGTATTTTGTGCTATTATAACTTACAATATTTTAATTACAAAGATGCGTGTAGGTACCTATGTAAGTAGGTACTTGGGTGGTGAAGTAAGTTTCAACTAAATTTTTTAATAAATTACTTAGGTATTACTTATGTAGATAAATTATTACTTAATTATGTTTTCGCTATAAGTACCAATCTAACAAAATAATGACATAAATTTACCTTTCATTATCTTTCGGTAACTCAAAAATGATATATCTGAATATAATTTCTATATAAATATTATAATAATATGAAAATTATTATACTGTACCAAAAGACTGTGTAAATAAAACCGTCTGTAGGAGCCAACTATTCGACCAAAGACGATTAAAACTTCCTTGTGAACTCACGTGCCTGGCACTAAAATCATGACCATTACATGAAAACCTTAAATCAATCTTTTTTTTTATACTAAAAGGGTGTCTAAATATTACCAGAGATCTATTCTTGCTTTTGCACCTATTATTTCAATAAAATGGTACAAATACATAATAAACAAACCTTTTACACATAACGCCATTGTTCCGAAGAAAACACCGCTTATATTCCACAGTAATAAAATTAACACTAACGTTCTGAAACTCGCATGTCTATACACTGCCGCAAAGTACACCATTATCACGCTTATTTTGATATATAATACACTTAGAAATAATAAGTAAAATTAAAGAAATTACCTCATTATTAACGGAACTCCAACGTATCAACTGCACTGTTTAGACTTTAGACAAAGGCGCACCGATTGACATAAAACTTTTTTTTGTTCCGTGCCTTGAGTTGCAACTCCATGATTTTGTATTCTCCAACGAACTACATTCATGTTGTTGCCATAGAATATTATTTTCAAGCGATTCTATGCCACAATAAAATATGAATAATGTTGTAAATCAGATTTGTCCAACTGGGAACTGTAGTTCCCAGGACGTTTGAGGCTGTCTTTTTTTTGGGAACTGCAGGACTCAGGATATTTGAGTGGGGTTATTCATTGATATAAGAAACAGAAAATTTTAGTAAATTTATCTATTAGAACATACACCTGAGATACAGGTTTATCCTAGTTGAGGTGCCTGTTATTGTAGACTATTTTAAATTAAGTTATATTTGTAAATTAATTAATTTGTACGTGGTAGAGCCATGCTGCAGCTAGTATAGTTGTAGCACGAATGGGTCGTCTCGACCGGGGTAGGACCACGCTCTCACAGAATACCAGCGTCAAATAGCAGCTTAACACTGCTATGTTTCGTATGGTGAGTGTAGAGAACCGGAGACGCTTTTTACTGGAAAAGAGGCATTCCATCTTAGTCCTCACGGGTGTCAACGCATCTGCATTTTGATTCGCAATCGAGGATAAATGTAGATGTCTATGGCCCACAGCAACCACTTACCATCAGGTGGACTGTGTGCTCGTTTGTCACCCTATCCTATAAAAAAAATTAACACATTATTTGAATTAATTGTATAGTTTCTGGAAATAAATATATTATTATTATGGGTATTTGTATAGTTATCTCATCTGGTTGGGCTGTATAAATATATAATTGCAAATGAAATTGGTAAACATACATAAATATCAATAAAATAAAATAAATACATAAAATAACACTTAAATAAATAAAAACCCAACCAGATAGACCTCGGCAGGGGAGACCAAACGGCCGAGGGTTAGGGGAAAAGGGAAAGAAACCGGCACTTTCACAATTCTCCCTTTAGATAAAGTAACTGCATTTCTAGACCATCTTAACTCCTTAAATTCTAAAATTCAGTTCACAATGGAGTTAGAGGCAAACAATTCTTTAGCTTTTCTAGATGTGTTAGTAATTCGGAATCCTGATAATACATTGAGCCACACTGTGCATAGAAAAAAGACCCATACAGATAAATATTTAAACGTTGATTCTCACCACCATCCTTCACAGTTAGCTACCGTGGGTAAATCTTTGTTTCAGAGAGCACGAGGGATCTGTGACAGTAAAAACCTGGCCGCCGAGCTCCAACACGTCAAGCAAGTTTTGCACGACAATAAGCTTCGGGTCCCGCGCCTACGTCACAGTGAACGAGTGAAGCCGTCCACAGTCGAGCGAGTGCCTGCTGTACTGCCATATGTCAGAGGTGTCACTGACAAGATTGGCTACATCTTGAAGCGGGCTTCCATTAAAACATATTTCAAGCCGCCGAAGAAGATTAGTCAGTTTTTACCATCAGTCAAGTGTAATATTCCTCTGCAAGATGCAGGAGTGTACAAGCTTGATTGTGAATGTGGTCTCTCTTATATAGGACAAACTAAAATATCTATAAAAACCCGTGTTAAAGAACACATAGCTGATGTGAAGAATAGACGCTCCGGGAAGTCTGCAGTCTGTGAACACGTACAGGATCGCCCCCGTCACTACATTAGATTTGATAGACCACAAATCCTCGCTATAGAACACCGATTCCTTCCAAGGATGATTCGCGAGGCTATTGAAATCAAGAAACATCCTAATTTCAATAGAGAAGATGGCTGGGTGCTACCATCTGCTTGGGATCCCATAATTAATAAAATTAAATCCCAACCCAAGCATACAACTGCAAGACTTCATGATACTGTAAGTTCATACTGCGTGGATCGGAACAAAAATTAATAATTTTTAATCTGGAGGTAGCCGTGGTTAACTATGACATTGGGACGTCATACACCTCAGTCCCCCCCGTGACCATGGGTGCTGTAAAGTGCTTGAAACGTCGGGAATATAAAACAAGTTAATATACGCGATAAAATCCGTAAAATTAGTTTTATTTAAATGTGTAGTGTTCGCGTAAATATAAGAAATCATTATTGTATGAGGATATCTCTAGATCCATGCATTCCTCCAAAACCCAATATACGGTATTAATGGGAGACTTCAATGCAAAACTAGGCACAAGAGAGAACGGTGAGCTGAAAGTAGGGAAATTTGGAATAGGGCAACGGAACCCAAGGGGCCAGCAGCTGGCCGACTTCATGGAGAAAGAGGGACTCTTTATAATGAACTCTTTCTTAAAGAAGCGGCCCCACAGGAAGTGGACCTGGTCGAGCCCCGACGGTTCGACAAAAAATGAGATTGACTTCATTATGACGACCAGACGACAACTGTTCAGTGATGTCTCAGTGATCGCGAGGGTGAAAACCGGCAGCGATCACCGAATGGTTAGAAGCACACTGAACCTAAATGTTAAGTTGGAGAGGTCTCGTCTGATGAAGTCAACGCTCCGTCACCCTCGTGCTCTAATCCAAAGTCCCGAAACCTTTCAGCTCGAGTTACAAAACCGTTTTCAGTGCCTAGAAGACTGCAATGAAGTGGACGATATGAATGACAAGCTCGTGGAAACTGTCCATGCGGTCGGAGCTAAGTTCTGCACTACCCGCCGCAGAAGAACACAAAAACTCTTCTATCACACTCTTTAATCTCATGGCTTTTAGATGGGAGATGAAGCTACAGTCTTCAACAGATTTGACAGCAGACAGATCTCCAAACGCATGCGGCGGGACTTACGCAACTTCAATACAGCTCGTATTGAAGAAACAATCGAGCGGAACCAAGGCTCCAAAGTCTTTGCCAGAGATCTGTCTGCCAGAAAGAGCCAACTGTCAAAGCTGAAGACAACATCGTTTCCGGGGCACCTGAGATTTTGAGTGAGATTGAGAGGTTCTTCAGCTGTACACGTCATCGTTGGAGCCACACGCAAGTGTGAGTAACGATCCAAGAGCGAGTCTTATTCGACACTATTCCGAAGATATCCCGGACGTCAGTCTGAGCGAGATTAGAATGGCTCTCCAGCACCTTAAAATCGGCAAGGCCCCAGGCGAGGATGGAACTACAGCGAAGCTTCTGAAAGCGAGTGGAAGACCGGTACTTGAAGTCCTTCAGAAGCTCTTTAATTCCGTCCTCCATGGTGGCATTACACCGGAGGCGTGGAGCAGAAGTGCGGTGGTCTTGTACTTAAAGAAAGGTGACAACGGTTTCTTGAAGAACTACAGACCGATTTCCCTTCTGAGCCGCGTCTACGTGCTGTTTTCGAGAGTCATTACGAATCGTCTTGCGCGCAGACTTGACGACTTCCAGCCTTCCGAACAAGCCGGTTTCCGAAAGGGCTTTAGCACCATAGACCACATACATACCCTACGGCAAATTGTACAGAAGTCCGAAGAGTACAATTTGCCACTATATCTGGCGTATGTGGACTTTGAGAAAGCCTTTGATTCCGTCGAAATTTGAGCGGTGCTGCATTCCCTTCAGCGGTGCCAAGTTGACTGTCGGTATATCGAAGTGCTGAAGTGTTTGTACAGTAGAGCTACGATGGCTATCCGAGTACAGAACCGGAGTACGAAACCTATCCAATTGCAGAGAGGTGTAAGACAGGGTGACGTTATATCCCCGAAACTCTTCACCGCTACATTGGAAGACGTTTTCAAGCTTCTGGACTGGAAAGCATACGGAATTAACATCAATGGCGAGTACATCACTCACCTTCGATTTGCCGACGATATAGTCCTCATGGCAGAATCGCTGGAGGAACTAAGCACTATGCTCAATGAGCTCAATAGTGTCTCCCAACGGATAGGTCTTAAGATGAACATGGACAAAACAAAGATTATGTTTAATGTCCATGTCACACCTATGCCGGTAGTTGTTGGGAGCTCTAAGCTCGAAGTTGTTGACGAGTATGTTTACCTGGGACAAATAGTCCGACTAGGTAAGTCCAACTTCGACCGAGAGGTCAATCGACGGATTCAACTCGGCTGGGCAGCGTTCGGGAAGCTACGACACATCTTCTCGTCAGAAATACCTCAAAACCTTAAAACGAAATTGTACAACCAGTGCGTGTTGCCAGTGATGACTTACGGAACTGAGACGTGGTCCTTCACTGCTGGCCGTATGAGGAAGCTCAAGGTCGCTCAGCGAGCTATGGAGAGGGCTATGCTCGGAGTTTCTCTGCGTGATAAACTCAGAAATGAGGATATCCGCAGTAGAACCAGAGTAACCGACATAGCCCAACGGATTAGTAAGCTGAAGTGGCAGTGGGCCGGCCATATAGCTCGAAGAACCGACAACCGATGGGGAAGAAAGGTTCTCAAGTGGCAGCCTCGTACCGGTAGGCGAAGTGTAGGGCGTCCCCCCACAAGGTGGAGTGACGACCTGGTAAGACATGCAGGAAGTCGATGGATGCAGGTGGCTCGGGACCGTGCTTTGTGGCATTCCTTGGGGGAGGCCAATGTTCAGCAGTGGACTTGTGAAGGGCTGTAATGATGATGATGATGAAAAGAAAAACTGAAATTGGAAACAGTATTTAATCTATGTCGATATATTTTTCGATAATGGTCAAACAAATCGTATAATTGAACGCGAAACCTAATAAATTAAGAACTATGTTATTGAATTTTCTTAAAAGAACAAATGGACGTAAATTATTCCACAACAAATAGCAGTATCGCTTTGAGATTCAAAGTAGCCTGAAGCAATATAAGCGAGACTCGGTTAAAAAAATGGTACACGTATTGTTTTTCATTTTGGTTGTAAAATCTTATAATATTTAATAATTATTGCTATAAAAAAAATATTAGCAAGAAGGATTGATTATTAAAATTATCTACATATATGAATAAAATTGAAGTATGATGTACAAATGACTTCTTATAAGCTCATTGGGTTATTTGCATACTACTAAAAACCATTTCTATAAATTTCTAAAAATTTTGTCTGTCTTTTCCGATTAATTTGCAAAATGGCTTAACTAATTGCTTCGTATCTGTATCCGAAAACTTTAATGATTTAGTTTTGAAAAAGAACGATATGTTTATATGTTAAGTGTCATATACATGTTATATATATATATATATATATATATATATATATATATATATATGTTTAGGTTTTATATATGTATGTGTTTTATGAAATATTTGATATATAAGCGAGAAGAAAAGAGAAACGTCCAATAAATACAGTAATAAAGGGTCTATACTTAGCAGAGGAACTTTTATAGGAAATTACCTTACATAATAACATGATTATCTAAAAAAAGTATAAAACCAACTTCGTGTAGATAAAAGTAGCATGTCGGGTGCACATGTCTCACTAGTCCGGTAAATTTTCCGTCCGGGGATTAAAAGTCAAGTCAAGTCATAAGTCCGGGAATCACGAACAGCTGGTAAAGGCGGACACGCTTGTTTAGGTATAATTAAAAAGTATGAGATATTTTGTTATGATAAAATTAATAATCGAGCCCAAATTATTAATTAAATTATATATAAAATATTTTACAACAAAGTAAAATATTTTTTATAGTATAATGGTGATAAACGAACACACGGTCCTCTTGATGGTAAGTGGTTGCTGTGGCCCATAGACATCTACATCTATCCTCGTTTTGTAATCAAAATGCAGATGCGTTGTCAGCCGTGAGGACTAAGATGGAATGCCTCTTTTCCTGTAAATGGTCCCCTCGAGGCAAACCATCACTAAGGAGCGCCACTGGTACTACTCGTGCTTGGAAAGGCATCTCCAACGAGACTGCCCGCACCAGCGGCCCTGTCCGCACTGCCAGGGCAACCACCATGCCGTTTTGTGCCTAGGTGCGAACGGCGCGTCCTCTCGGGGCTCTGCCGGGCCCTCAACTCCCACCGGCGGGGACGCCCAGCCACGCCCCCTGTCGGGCGACGCTCGGCGTCGCCTACCGACCACCGTGCCGTCGTTTTGACGGGGTCCCTCCCCCGATCAGTCGGGGGGTCGTTCCCCCAGGGGCGGGGGTGTCGTTACCCCCCCTCAGCGTGTTGAGAGGAACTTCACGGCCACTCAGCGGTCAGCTAGACCCTTCTTACCCCAGTTAGCTGAGTGGCCGCGACTGGAGTATCACCCTCCCCGCTTTGGTAGCTACCGGTACTGCGGGGTTCCTGCGACCTCGAGTCTGTCTCGAGCCTCAAGGCCGAGGTTCCCCGAAGCTCCCACGGCCTGTCCATTTGGTAATTTCTCACCACGGGTCATTGAGATGCCGCCGGAATGCCACTTTCGGGACTCCTGGTTCAAGTGCCGGTCCGATGGAGGCAGCCCCTGCTAGGTAGCTGCCGCTCTAGCTCCCACCACGGCCGCCTCCACTGAGCTTTTGAGCCGTCAACAGTCCACTTGTCAAACTGTTCTATTGCCGACGGCCTCAGTGAAGTTGTACAACCCGAGTGGCAACTGTTTAACTGTTCGCACTCTATTGGATTTGGGTTCACAACGCAGTGTGGCCTCCACTTGTTTGGTGGGAAGACTAGGGCTCCCCTGGAGCTCTGAGTCACGTCCAATGGCAGGTATCGGAGGTGCCGAGCCTCCTGATCCTTGAGGACAAGCGGAGTTGGTGTTCAGCCCTGCCAGCAAACACCTTCACATTTTAGTCAAGGTAAATGTCCTCGATGACATTGTAGGTTTTCTCCCTAACGTCCGTATAAATGACAGCGCGGTTCGTTGGGCGTCGGGTTTGAGACCGGCAGACCCTCAGTGGTCCCAACCTGGGCCTATAGATTTGTTGCTGGGGGCCGACGCTCTGGGGTTCATCTTGTTAGGCGAGATACGAGCCATACAGTCCGATGGCTTGTAAGCAATGTCCACTATATTTGGGCACAGCTTCTTCGGACCGGTTCTGTGGTCTCCACCTCCTCAAACGGCCGACCCGCTCTCTGTTGTGGGCGTGTCCTTTTCGGACGTCGTTCAGATGTTCTGGGAAATTAAGGAGCCGCCACACGCGGCTCGAGTCAACTCTCTGGACCGTGAGTGCGAGTTGTTCTACCAGAACAATACCGGCCATCGTGTCGACGGTCGTTTTGTCACTCGCTTACCCTTTCTTGACTCACGGCCTCCTTTGGGCCAATCTCGTACCCTGGCCGAAAAGAGGTTGCTTTCCATGGAGCGCCGTATGCGGCGCGACCCAGCCTTTCAAGACAAATATGTCAAATTCATGCGCGAGTATCAAGAGCTGGGTCACGTGTCACCGTCCAACTTCGAATGGCGGTCACAGGAGCACTACTTCCTCCCTCACCATGCGGTCTTGAGGACCCCTGGGAGTAAAATTCGGGTAGTTTTTGACGGCTCCGCCCCATCGTCAAATGGTGTGTCCCTGAACCAGTGTCTCCACTCTGGTCCTAAATTGATCAAGGACATATCCGACATTTTGACCCACTTCCGTCGGCACCAAGTGGTTTTTGTAGCCGACATTCGGATGATGTTTCGACAATCAGTGGTCCATCGTGATCATCGTCGATATCAGCTGATATTGTGGCGCGAGAAGCCCAGCAATCCGATACAGATATTTGAGTTGAACACCACCACCTATGGGCTCCGGTCCAGCCCGTATATCGCCATGCGAACCCTCCTTGAACTCGCTGAGAGAGAGCGTCTAAAATACGCTCGGGGGCTTCTATTTTGGAGACTTCGGTCTACATGGACGACATTTGCACGGGCGCCTTCACCGTCGAGGAGGCTCTTGTATTGCGAGACGAATTGATTGCCATCCTGAAGTCCGGAGGTTATGAGTTGCGCAAATGGTTGTCGAACTCCCCTCATATTTTGAAGGACCTCCCAGGAGAGGATCAACAAGACCCTCATTTATTCAAGCATCCTGAAAATCCTAATTTGTTGACTGTGCTGGGCATTCAATATCAGCCTGTTCAGGATACTTTCACGTATCGAGTCAAACTCGATCCCCCTCCTAAAGCATAGACCAAGCGCTCCGTGCTGTCTACAGTAGCCCGCACCTTCGATCCTAATGGATGGATCACTCCGGTCATTTTTTTGGCTAAGTGCTTTCTTCAAAAGCTCTGGATATCCGGGTTGGGTTGGGACGAGCCTATTAGCGGTGCTCTCTTGCGAGAGTGGCTCTCCATTGTGTCCTCCCTTCCGGACATCAACCGAGTCTCCATGCCAAGGTGCTTCCTCCCTCCAGGAAAATGCAGGGCTACCCTACATGGATTTTGCGACGCCTCTGAGAAAGGCTATGCTGCTGTCGTATATTTGCGGACTGTGAGCTCTTCTGGCCATACTTCCGTCCATCTCGTACTTGCTAAAAACAAGGTTGCTTCCATTAGGTCCCGCTTAACTATTCCTAAATTGGAACTGTCCGGAGCCGTTCTTCTCACGCGACTCCTCAACCACGTTCACTTGTCTTTGAAGTCTGTAATCGACATTACGGACGTCTACGCTTTGTCGGACAGTGAGATAGTACTTTGTTGGCTCAGAGCTGCACCTCACAATCTTGAGGTCTTTGTAGCGAACCGCGTGTCTCAAATCCAGAATTCTGGGACGTCTCTAAACTGGAGACATTTCCCAGGGGAGTTGAATCCCGCAGACTGCGCTTCTCGCGGCTGTGAAGCCCCCTCGTTGGTTGACCACCCGCTGTGGTGGGGTCCCAGTTGATTGATTGAGTCTCAGTCATTCTGGCCCCAGAATAAATACTCCGAACCGATTGAATTGCCTGGCCTACGAGCCCGAGTAGGAGTGGGCAAGGATAAGCCCACTCGGGACCTCTCCCTGCTAAAACGGTACAGCTCTCTCGATAAGCTCTTAGTAGTGACTGCTTGGTTGCGTCGATTTGTCGTAATTCGAGAGACCCGTCCAACTGAATCTCTGATTCCGTTTTGTCTCCTAGCGAGCGTCGTGAAGCCTTGATGCATTGGACCCGTATGGTCCAAGCGGAGCATTTTCAGACCGTGATTGAAACCTTAGAGCGGGGCTCCGTTGTCAAGGGCGCTCTGGCCCGTCTGAATCTCTTCCTGGACGACTCAGGGACACGGCGCGTTGGCGAAAGTTTGAATAATTCTCAACTGCCGTACGGGGCTCGACACCCGTTACTGCTCCCTTAGGACGGCGCTTTGTTCGTTTGCTGGTAACTCACCATCATGTTAAGAAGGCCCACGCTGGGTGTAACGCTCTTTCGGCTATTTTGCAGCGGGATTTTTGAATTTTGGCTGGCCGACGCACCATTCGGAGCGTCCTCTTTAAGTGCATACCTTATTATAAACTGAAGGCCACCATATCGCAGCCTACGATGGGTGACTTGCCACCCGACCGCGTCAAGACCATCCGACCATTCGCTGGAGTCAGAACAGACTTTGCTGGCCCCTTCCTCGTCAAGTCCTCCAACCTTAGTAACGCGCGTTCACATAAGGCCTATCTGTGCGTTTTTGTGTGCCTCGTCACTAAGGCCGTTCACTTAGAACTTGTAAGTGCCCTCAGCACTGAAGCCTTTGTGGCCACGCTGGGCCGCTTCGTTTAGCGTCGCGGTTTGCCGAACCTGATCCGGTCTGATTGCGGAAAGAATTATAGGGGCACGGATAGATATTTGAAAGAGGTCGTCGAATTTCTGTCTAGCAACAGGACTTATTTAGGTATTGCGATGTCCAAGAAGGGCATCCAGTGGAAATTCGACCTTCCGGCTTGCCCACACTGGGGCGTTATTTTTGAGGCGGTGGTTAAGGTTGCAAAAACGCATCTCCGTCGCATTACTGGCGAAACTATTTTGACATTTGAGGAGTTTGCTACTGTATTCTGTAAAATTGAGGCGGTACTCAACTCTCGGCCCCGCTGTCCCCTCTCGTCCAATCCGAATGATTTGGAGGTTTTAACCCCGGGCCACTTCCTGTTGGCCAGCCGCTTAACGCCCTGCCCGAGTACCCCTTCAGGGAAATAAACTCTTCTCGGTTGAGCAGATTTGACCTGCTGCAACAGATGACTCAGAGTTCTACATCTTTTGCAGCAGCGCGTTAAGTGGTCTGACAAGACGGATTCTCCTCGGGTTTGAGACCCCGAGTTGGTTAAAGAACCCAATGCTTTGCCTTTGTATTGGCGCCGTGGGCGCATTGTTAAGTTGTCGTATGGATCTGATGGGGTGCCTAGGGTGGCCGAAGTTTTGGTCGGAGATTCGGTCTTGCAACGTGCCGTCGCGACCCTGTCCCGTTTGCCAATTTACTCGCGGACATAAGTCCTTATATCCGGGGGGGAGGTTTGTTTAGGCCAAATATTAACGGTTGAAAATTGAATTCACGACGCGCGCTCGAAGCGTGCATACGATGTTACCAAGGTCACTGCCAGCCCCCGCTCGCTCGCATTCCATTCGAGGGCGTCGGCGGTCAAGAGGAGCCTAGAACAATAATTGTCGCGCGACGGCCAGTTAATGGTTTTTGGAAGTTAATATTGAATTGTGACGTCAAGTTAAGTGCCTCTCATTTGCGTTGTCTATTTTCGTTCGATTTACGTGTCAACGAGGCTGAATTTTGAGTTTTAAGTGATTAATTCAATTTCGATCGCCATTAATTTGCGTCGACAATTTGCTTGTTTTAATTTAATATCGTACGAAAGAACTTTTGCTTTGTCGTATGGAACGCTAACTTTGTGACCCGAGAGACGATCGCGTTCGTTTTCGAGAACTAATTTGTGCTAAGTGAACATGGGACATTGAACTTTGACCGACAGTTCTAAAGTTGTGCAGTGTGTCATTTGTTTAATTTCGATTAACGTGGATTTAGTTAAAATTGAAGTTAATTGAATGTACAATAAAGTTGATAAACTAATATAGTGAAATAAAAGCAGAAGGTTTCAATTCATGAATACCCACTGGAGGGATCGCCCATTTTGGAGTAAAGCAGCGCCTGTGGATCTGCTGTCCTATTACATCGGGACGTCAGGTTACACATATACACACTTTCTAACACACTTTTTTTATAGGATGAGGGTGACAAACGAGCACACAGTCCACCTGATGGTAAGTGGTTGCTGCAGCCCATAGACTCTATACTCTATTCCAAATCAAAATTTAGATGCGTTGTCACCTGTGAGGACTAAGATGGAATGCCTCATTTCCAGTAAGAAAGGCCTCCGGCCACCTGCACTCACCAAGCGAAACGCAGAGGTAAACCTCTACTTCACGCTGGTTTTCTGTGAGGTCGTGGTACCATCCCGGTTCGAGCCGGCCCATCCGTGCGACAGCAAAAGCTGTTGCGTGGCTTTACCACTGTTGACTGATACACTACTTACATACACCTCACTTACCACCCGACTTCGCCTTGTGATCGACCCTACCTCCGGAATTCGGTAAGTTGTGTTGCTTATCAGCCCTTCTATATAATAAGTATCCATAGGCCATTAGGCTTCGCTCTCTGTTGCCCGTTGAGGGTGCTACCATAGACCCTAGCCCAGTCGACCTTTGCCGGGGCAACTAGGGGCGTGTAATTAAAATTTAACCTAACTTATCTTCACGCACAATCCCTGACGGGGTAGCCAGAGAGAACAGATCGCCAAGTGTCACGATCCTTACATATCTCTTTCGCTTCTTTCAGACTCATTATCTTCTTCATACATGCACGTCTAGGTATCCGAGTACTCATGACCCTCCCCTATTCGAGCAATTTGCTCACATGGTCTTCGAAAGTTAGTCTTGGTCTACCTCGACACCTTTTAATATTAACTTTCGCGCTATATATTTTCTTCACCATTCGGTCTTCACTCATTTGCTCAACGTGCCCAAACCATCGAAGCACGCCCTTATCAATTTTTGTGATAAGGTCATCTTTCAAACCTGCCATATTGCGAATCTCTTCGTTTCGCTTTCGGTCGGCCATGGTAACGCCGTACATTTTACAAAGAGATCGCATCTCCACTGCATTCAACTTGCTTTTATGCTTCTTCTGGCATACCCAGGTTTCGCCGCCATATAACAAAGTCGGTACCAATACTGCGTTATGTATTGCAAGGTGTGCACTCTTCACTACGCCTTGTCTTTTGACTAAAGCAGTCAGGGCACCATTGAGTTTGTTCCCGGCAGCGACACGCCTGTCCACATCTATATCACATCTTCCATCCCGGCTAAAAGCACTCCCCAAGTACACAATTTCATTTATTCTAGACATTCCCAATTTACCCATATTTCACACTTCGTTCTTTCTTCGTCCATTTCAAATACCAGAACCTTAGTTTTATTAGCATTCAAACGGAGACCTTTAATTTCACATCCCTCTTTCATACACGTGACTAATGCCTGCAGTTCTGCCTCTGATGGTGCAATAAGCACTGCATCATCAGCATACAGCAGACAATTTACTTTAATGTCTTCCAATTTCATACCCAAACAGCTATCTTTCAGCTTCTGTAAACAGCTGTCGAGATACAGTATGAATAGCCAGGAAGACATGACACAACCCTGTTTTACGCCCATTTGGACGCTAAACATGGGTGAATGGTCATGCCCTACCCGCACACAGGATTTAAAGTCACAGTAAAGTGACTACACAGCCCTTAGCAATCGACCATCCACACCATACCCCGGCAACAGTTCCCACAATTTCTTCCTTACAACCTTATCAAATGCTTTCTCAAGATCCACAAAAGCATAGAAAATACTCTGGTTAGCAGCCAGATCATGCGATTCCGTGATCATGCGGAGAGAAAACATTTGATCCGTGCATCCTCTTCCAGGTCTAAATCCGCATTGTGCCTCCCATAAAAATCTTTCCGATTTCTCTTTCATCCAATGTGTCAAAACCTTCGAGTAAACTTTACTTGCTAAACTGGCCAAGCTGATCGCCCAATAGCACCCGTAGTCAAAATGTGAACCTTTACCTTTATATAAAGGCACAATGACCGCGGATCGCCAATCATCCGGGACATCCCGCGTCCGCCAGCACAAATTGCACAGCAGATGAAAGCTGTCCCAGACGCGAGGCCCACCATACTTGACCATTTCATCAGTAACTCTGTCTAGTCCCGCAGCCTTACCACATTTCAAACTTTGAATCGCACGTTCAATCTCTTTCATACTGATGACCTCAGTTTCATCGATGTCCGGGTCTAGCGTACCAGTCACGGCGTCATCCCCATATCCCTCACTAAGATCATTACATGCATACATTTCTCTACAAAATTCGCTCCATCGCTGCATGACGTCCGATTTTTCTGAGAGGACGTCATTGGTTCTCGAAAGCACTTTGTTCATTTCTTAAGGCCGTCGCACCACTTCGGGTCCTTCCAACCTCTTTCCAGAAAAGTTTGGAGTTCTCCTTTAAGTTGTGCGACAACCTTTCGTCCGCTTCCATTCTACACCTTTCACGCACTTCCACAATCAATGCTTTCGTGTGAACTTTCTGCAGCTTATATCTTTCTTTCATCTTCTCTCTCATATCCTTATCATTACTAGAGGCCAAGTAGTCTAACCATGCTTTCTTCTTCTTCTCTACAGCTTTTTTCACTTCATCATTCCACCATGCATCTCTTCTTTTACTACTGCCTCTTTTTATTGTTCCACACACTTCTTCCGCTGCACATACCATTTCATCCCTAAGGGTATGCCATGTTCTTTCCATACATTCTTTTCTGCCATCGATGGTGTCAAGCTTTTCGGCTACCTTCGCATGATATTTGTCCCTAGTATCCTCTTCCTGAAGCTTCCAGCTTCGGATGCGACAGACCGACTGTGATTCTGTTACTGACGTCCGGTAGCGCCAACCCGCGAACAGACCCCTAAATCTAGTAATCACTAGATAGTGATCCGTTCCCAGGTCAGTACCCCTTAACACTCGCGTATCCATCACCTGTTTTCGCAGTCGGTCATCCACCAGGAACAAATCGATCATACTTCCCTCATTCTTTCTGTCTCTAGTATACATATGGATTTTTTTGTGATTAAACATAGTGTTTGTCACAAGAAGACCCTTTTCCTTGCATACCGCCAGTATAAGCTTGCCAGCATCATTAACCCTTTTATCCCCAAACTTTTCAAGCACCGACTCGTACCCTGGTCGAGCGGTACCAACCCATCCATTCAAATCACCACATACAACAATTCTTTCGTTTCCCCTAGCCAAATCTAGAACTTCTCTTACATTCTCTCAAAACTCCTCCAGCTCAGCCCTGGACGACGAAGCTACTGGCGCATAAACAGCCAAAAGGAATAACTTTGTCAGTTCCAATTTAAAGCGAACCCAGAAAAGTCTTGAGTTCACAACCTTATATTCAGTCATAACATCGACCAACCGAGACGACAGCAGCACCCCCACTCCCTGGCAGGCGTTCTCGCTCTCTGGGACTCCGGACCATAGAGATAACGCCCCGCCAGGGTGCTCTTCAGTACCACTGCCCTTCCGTTTGGTCTCCGACATACACACGACATCTAATTCTCTCTCTTTCATTATTTCGATCAACTCATTCGTCTTATCTCTCATGCCTCCTCTAACATTCCACGTGCCAACTCTGCACTCTGTCCTCCACCTTCCGCCGTGTCGGGCTGTGCGTGACGGGTGGCGGTCCCCATCGCCGCTTTGCGCGCTGAATTCCACACCAACGGGGACGAGCTGGTGTGCGTCGCCTTGGGGGGACGCCCTAACCCTCGTTGGCATGGGTGCGCAGCTGTGATGACTTGCAGCCCTGAAAAGGGCTGGCAGGATTCGCGGCGAGCACGCTTCTACAATGACCCACGGTGGGGCGTGTACAATTTTACTACCGTTTGGTGGGTGGTCCGACAAACTGAAATGGGAGATAGATGGGTTCGTTAGAAGCATATTTTCTTTGTAAATTTTTTTTCTATCTCTTACCATTTTTTTTTTATTGAATTTTTAAAATTTTTTGTAATTATCCCAATTTTCTAGTATTTTGGTTCAATAACTTCTACTATTTCTAGTTTTCTACCATGTTTTTTTATTTTCCCTAAGAAATATATTTTTTTTTAAATTAAAAGAAAGATTGAAAGCCTAAAAGGCATAAGAAAAAATACTTACGACACATTGAAAGTGAACAAACGAGAAAAAAAATTGTAAGCCCTTAAGTTTCCAGCCCCTTAAAAAAATAAACAAATATGTTGAGTAATTTCAAATGGCCATAAAAAAAAATTCTATTTCATCCTCTTTCTATCGGTATATCACATGTTACATAAAACTTTAAATTATCAACAAAATTATTGATAATCAAATGTGAGGACGGGGGAATTAAAATATTACAAGTTCCGTAAAAATTGCCAGGGCACCCTAAACTGGTTTTTACCCGTGTAAATATTTTTATGGTTTCATTTATGCGTGTGCGAGCCAGGTAGATGTTGTCTCTTTCTGGTGGTACAGGCGAAGTTACGACGCGCGGATCAGCTACCTGCTTCTGTTGTTATTTAATTTAGTCGTGATTTGACTGTCTCTGAAGCTACTTGCGAGTTCTTTTTCGACATTCATTGTTGAACAGTTTCGTTGAGTTTAGTTTTTGTTTCGTTGATTGTTAAGTTTTTGTTTGTTATTTGTTTCTGTTTTCGGACGGTAGTGTTCAAACTTAATTCAAAACACTGCAGTGATTATGGCTCAAAGCACTTATTTTACTAACCAGGAATACGCTGATATGCTTTTGGTTTATGGCCGGGCCCTAAATAACGGCCACAGAGCACGTAGACTTTATGGAGAGCTGTATCCCACGAGAAGGTTGCCTAGCCATGATACGTTTGCAAATACTTATAGAAGGCTACGTGAAACTGGCAAATTGCAACACAGGGAACCAGGAGTACGTGGAAGACCACTTGATGTTGCTGTGGATGAGCGTATCTTGGCGGCTTTTGACGATGATCCCACTATAAGCATTAGAAAAGTAGCGACTGAACTCGGCTTTTCTGTATGGAAAGTGTGGTCGGTTCTCCGCAACCATTGCAAGCACCCATTTCACCTCACCCCAGTGCAAGGTACTTATTATTTCTTCTTTTTATAAAATTACTGTTTATCTTATACATTATTAATTATTTCATACATTTTAAAGTGAGTAAAGTAACTTACACTATTTTTTGTGCTAGGTATCGTGGAAGGAGATTTTGCACGGCGTACAGAATTTTGCAGCTTTATACTGCACAAAGATGTCGACGATAATCAATTTTTGAAGAGCATTTTATGGACCGACGAGTCGAAGTTTACACGAGAAGGCATTTTCAATCAACATAATTTACATTATTGGTCAGATAAAGATGAAAACCCACGTAAAACGAGACAAATATCGCATCAGACACGGTTTAGTGTTAACGTGTGGGCAGGTGTGATCGGAAGATATTTAATCGGTCCTCATTATCTACCTGATAATTTAAACGGAGATAATTATTTACATTTTTTACAAAATGATCTCCCGGAACTAATGAGCGAGGTACCAATAATGAATGAGGACACAAGAATAATATTTCAAAACGATGGCTGCCCTGCCCACTATCGCAGAACCGTGAGGGAATATTTAGATGCGGTATTTCCGAACACGTGGATAGGGAGACTCGGACCTATCGAATGGCCTGCGAGATCCCCAGATCTGACTCCACTGGATTTTTATGTCTGGGGCCGAGCAAAGGAAATTGTATACGAAAATGAAATACAAACAAAAGAAGAGTTGATTGGAAAAATAAATGCTGCTTTTCATATTATGAAAGAAGAAATACGATTAAAAACTACCACGACTGAAATACGTCGAAGATATCGAGCGTGTCTGCATAATGTAGGAGGATATTTTGAACAAAATTTGTAAATTTAGTAAAAAATTACTAGTACTTATTTTTTTATTATTATTGAGCAAGACCCTGGTTAGTGTAGTGTAGACACAACCATTAACTTTTTTGTATTAAATACAATAATAGGCGCTCGTATGAGCTGGTAGCTGTAGCTGACCCGCGGGTCCTAAGCGGAAATATTTTAATTCCCCCGCCCTCACATTCAATTATCAATGATTTTGTTAAATAATCTAAAGTTTTATTTGACATATGATATACCGATAGAAAGAGGGTAAATCAGGAAAGTTTTTAAGGCCATTTTAAATTACTCAACAATTTTATTTATTTTTCTGGGGCTGGAGAAAACTTAGAGGTTTACAATTATTTTTCTCGTTTGTTCACTTTCAATGTATCGTAAGTATTTTTTCTTATGCTTTTTGGGCGTTAAATCTTTTTTTTTAATTATATACAAATCATTATACTTGGGAAAAATAAAAATAAATGGTAGAAAACTAGAAATAGTAGAAGTTATTGAACCAAAATACTAGAAAATTGGGATAATTACAAAAAATTTTAAAAATTCAATTAAAAAAAAATGGTAAGAGATGGAAAAAAAATTTACTAAGAAAATATGCTTCTAACGAACCCATCTATCTCCCATTTCAGTTTGTCGGACCACCCACCAAACACCCTGTATTTTATGTATGTCGGCTAATGGTGGACGATTTGAGTGGGGAAATTTTGGACGTCTGTAGTTACCACTAAATAGTTAAAATATTATCATTACTGTTACAAATGTTATTATTTCTGTTCTAAAAAGTACTTTAACACGAAATCAGAAGGGAGCCTATTTTTTTGAAGAGGAAGAAAATTAATTGTAAGACTACATCATCAAAAATGATTAAATGATCAATTCATAGATGCGATATTATCACTACCCGTTGAAACAAAAGTTGGCAATTTACGATGAGCCGTAATACCCGATGCTCAAATATTATCGTAATCGTCGTACTACTGTACGAAGACCAACCATTAACTAAGACACACCATTTAAATACCACTTAAAGATGTTGTCATAACTCATAGCTGTTCCTAATCTACCACATAATGAATCTAAGTTGACTTCTTCTAAAATATTTAGCCATTATAACTAACACTACAATAAAAGTTATTTGGTGAGGGTATTTTTTTATTTAAAAGCAGATTTTCTAGCGGTTTTTGATTCGGATTATTAGACATGTTTTATCAAAATTCGTTCAGCCGTTTCAAGGTCATCAGCTGTATTTTTTTCGAGGGTTTTTTTAATTTTGAATTTGATTTATACTTTGATGTATATGAGGATTTATGAGTGAAGAATTTAAGTAAATCCTTATTAATAAACAGCATTTGTAATTTATCAAATTCCCCTGCCGAACATAGTCCTCCTCATAGATAGCCTATTAAAGGGGGTTTTTGTCATAGTTGCCACGTTTGGCAGGCGGGTTACTAGAGTCAGGAGAAGGGGAGAACCGCTTCGAATGCCTTCTCGGCGTGTTGAATTTCTTGTTATTTGCCTGGTTTCATTAGTCAATGATAAAAAGAACTTTTTATTATTTTTGATAAAAGAATTCACAAAATATTCAGCTTACTGTTTTTTTTTAAGTTAAAAGGTTTTTTTAATGCAGATGAAAGTATTTTACTATTTCAACTTTGTCGCAACTTCCAAAGCCTGTTAGATGTTAATTTTCCTAAAAACGTTATCTCGTCAGAAACGTCATAATCATATTTGTACAACCAGCATGAAAAAGCAACATAAAGTTTGCTGTTTTGTATGGTAAGTGAGGAAAATTACAAGAACTGGAGACTTTTTTGCTAGTCTCATTACTAGCAAAAAAGTCTCCAGTTATTATATCTTAGTCATCAGACATATACTACCGTGGGCATAAAATAGTAAGACTTTTTAATTTAAATTTTGCGCGGAAATCCATTCGTCTAAATTTTTTTCTACGTTACGTAAAGTAATCATTAGTGTTTAGTAACAAAGAAGTTCCATTAAATTTTGTGTGTGGAATAAAGATTCTGGTGCCGAAACGTTCAGAATGTTGCAAAATGCATTCGGTAATAATTGTATTTCGCGAGCAAGTATTTTTGATTGGTACAAATTATTCAAAGAGGGTCCAGAACGCATTGATGACGAACCACGTCAAGGACGGCCATCAACATCAACTGATGATCAACACGTCAATAAAATCAAGGAATTGGTGCTCGAGAATCGACGATTAATAGTCAGAGACTTTACTGATATCGTTGGATTATCGGAAGGATCAGTGAAAACCATTTTAAAAGATCATTTGGGCCTAAGAAAAGTGAATGAACAATTGGTTCCAAAATCACTCAACTTTCTTGAAAAACAGCGTCGCGTTGACGTCTGTGAAACAATGCTTTCCGACTACCAGGATGTCATGGAACGTATTATAACTGGCGAAGAGTCTTGGATCTACGCTTACGACCCGGAAACAGACAATCAATCGGCCGAATATCGTGCCAAAGGTGAACCGAAGCCGAAAAAACCACGTCAAAGCAAGTCAAAAATCAAGGTCATGTTGACAGTTTTCTTCGATCGTGGATCTTCGTTCCTTCAAATTCCTTCCGACCGGAAAACTGTCAACAAGGAATACTATTTGAATGTTATGCGCCGTTTGCGCGAAGCTATTTGTAAAAGAGGCCGGAATTATGGGCCGACAACTATTGGTTTTTGCACCATTTTGAAAATTCAACCAATATCGTTCCACAACTACCGTATTCACCTGATTTAGCTTAGTGCTACTTCTGGCTGTTCAGCAAACTCAAGTGACCGCTCCGGGGAAACCGTTGTGAGTCAATTGAAGACATTAAACGTGCATCGCTACGCGCATTGAAGGCTTTTTTTTTATAGGATAAGGGTGACAAACGAGCACATAGTCCACCTGATGGTAAGTGGTTGCTGTGGCCCATAGACATCTACATCTATCCTCTATTACAAATCAAAATGAAGATGCGTTGTCACCCGTGAGGACTAAGATGGAATGCCTCATTTCCAGTAAAAAGGGCCTCCGGCCACCTGCACTCACCAATCGAAACGCAGAGGTAAACCTTTACTTCACGATGGTTTTCTTTGAGGCTATTCCGGAAATTGACTTTAACAACTGTTACGAGGATCGGAAACAACGTTGGCATAAGAGTATTGCGGCCGGGGCGGATTACTTTCAGGCTTCCAGGGGAACGAAATAGATTTGGCAGAATAAATAAAGAATTTAAAAAATATGAAGTCTTACTATTTTTTGCCCACAGTATTATTACTAGCCTCAAGAGTGACAACGCAACTGCATTTGGATTCTTAATCGAAGATAGATCTTAGGGTCTATGCGCCACATATATGCTATACTATATTTACCTTAATTAAAATTAAAGAACAGATGAAGACACCTAGTACAAGAATTTTTTACCTCCATAAAATATAAATTGAAATCGCATATGACATGCCAGGAACATACTCACATTAATATCACGTCGTGTCAACGTTCTTCTAAAAATAAAATGCTTGTACGAGTAACGTAATAAAAGCCATCCGAAACATAATATACAACATCACATGCCAATATTATCTGGGTAATTGACAATTTGAATTCAATTTTATCATTCATATTTACTTATCATAAAAAATATGTTCGCTGGTGCAAAATAAATTGTCAAAGAGGGTTTAGAGTTTTTTTTTATTAATAGCCTTACCTTCACATTGGGATTTTCTCTTGTACTTGGGGGCAATTTACATACATACATTTTACAAGGACAAACATCCTGACCCGGAACAATTATTTGCAGGCCATAAAAAAGGTACTTGTTCCGTGCGGGACTCGAACGTTTAACGAACGTTGAACGAGCCGTCGACAGTTTGTTACCTACTTGTATTTTGTTGTATTTATTTTTCGTTAAATTATAGGTAATTTGGTTTTAAATTATCCGTAATGAAAAAGTACTGCTATTTGCAAAAATAGAACAAACACATTCTAGTTATCAAACAATGTTGACGATGATTGGAGCGTACCTTTCCATAGACCCACACTCGCAGACGCAATTCCCTCTGTTTGCATACAATTATTGAAGTCATTTGTTGGTTCTACTATACGGATCGTATTATTTTTAATATAAAACTGAATTAACAAACGACCTTACAGTGCAACTTATGGTTAGTGGCTGCCGTAGCCTATGAAACAAGGCATTAAATTTTAGTCCTAATGGATCAGAAAATGAAAACGCATCTTCATTTCGATTCATAATCGAGGATAGACATAGATATCTATGGGCTACACTTACCGTCAAGTGGAATATGGGTGCTCGTTTTCCGCGCTTCTTGTCTAATAATTTATAGTTACAGTAGACAATTAAAAGCTCTTAACGAACAGAAAGTAGTGAATCATAACAGTTAACAGCTGGTAAGATATTCTCCTAAGTGTAAAACTTTTTCCAACACAACGGTCACATGTTTAACATGATTGGTTCGTTTAATAGACCTAGTGTTAAAAAGATGGTTATTTCGTGATTTGTTGAAGGGAAATAGATTATCGTGACATTTCCATTAGGTTTTATTTTTTAATTCTTCGAAACCCACGAGCGAAGAGAGGGTAATAAATTCTTAGTTTCACGTTTCGCCATCATACTTCACTAAACATGCTAAACGTTTCTTATAATCAGAAGCATGCGTTTAATATTATTGCTTAATTAGCTGTTCCCCGCCGCCGGAGCCGTGGTAGCTTATATGGTTAGCGCTCGCTGTAATCTTCACAGTACTCGAGCAACCCGGGTTCGATCCCCGCCGGCGCCAATGAAATTGTTAATTGCAATTTTAAGTGCTGATTTACCACGTGCTCGGCGGTGAATGAAAACATCGTGAGGAAACCTGTACATCTGAGAAATAAGAAAAAACATATTTCAAAGACATGTGAAGTTCGCCAACACGCATTGGGGCAGTGCGGCGTACATATCCTTACCCTAAAACCCTTTCAGAAATGAGAGGAGGCCTGTGCCCAGCAGTGGGACGTAAATAGGCTGCAACTTTAGCTGTTCCCCGCGACTTCGCCCGCGTGTAATTTAGGATTTTAATTTTTTTGCGCGGAACCCTAAATATCTTTCTAAAATATAAGTAGCCTAAGTTATTCCTTATTACATGAGCTATCTACCAGTGAAAGTCCCGTCAAAATCGGTCCAGCTGTTTTGGAGATTAGCCGGAACAAACAGACAGACAGACAAAAATGTTAAACATTGTGTTTTTGTTATATGTACTCTATACACTTTCATATGAAATTAGTAAAAGCTGTTATTTTGACATTACAAACAGACACTTCAATTTTATTTATTTGTATAGATAAAGGTCAGTTGATCATGGTCAGTTCATATCTAAAATAATATAGCATTAAACCGTGCCTGTTAATTATATTATGTTGGTTTGTTTATTCCAAAATTTAATATGTGTACGCCTATTTTTGGCAAATTAATGTATGTATTTTCCTTCTTTCTTTCATTCTTTCCTTCTTTACACCTAAATATTGCTTTAAAACTACGAACGTAACGTGATTTACGTCTGCCCGATTAGAGTAACATACAGCGATAATATTTCGGACCCTAATAATTTATTAAGGCGCAAAATGTGATAAAATTAATTAATTTTACTATGTAACCATATTACACTGACATTAATTAAACACACCTTAATTTTAGGTCAGCTATTATTTAATTCGTTAGGGTCATTATCATTAGGATAATGAATTCGTGTAAATTATTTCTCATGAATTTATTAGATTCCTTTACTCATTTTTCTGCCGACTTCCAAAAAGGAGACGGTACTCTATTCGAGTGTATGTTTTTTTTATGTGTGATACCTCATAACTTTGTACTGGGGGAACCGATTTCGATGATTCTTTTTTTTATATGAAAGCTGACAGTTCTCTTGTGGTCCCATATGAATTTGATCAAAGTCAGACCAATGGTTATTGAGTTATTCTTAAATAACCTATATTGAAGTCGCTTATATTGAAATCGGCTGTACAAAATTTTTTATTTTAAATTATCGAAATAAGTAAAATAAAAGATGTTCTCATCGAACTCTGATCACATCGCTAACTTTTTTTAATAAAATAATCGATAAACGAACGTATAGTCTACCTGATTGTGAGCGGACAATTGCAACCTACTTTAAACAAACAAGGCTATAGATGCATTCTCACCTTCGAGGACCAAAATGGAATGCATCACAGCCTGTAATTATACTGACTCTCTATATCCTTTGACTGGAGTGCAGCAGTTCAGGCAGAACCAGCTTGGCGGCAGAAATAGGTAAGAGCGTGGTACCTACACAGACGGATTCTTAGCAGGAATTCCTGTTTGAAACCATTACCTACATGGTATAACTGAAGAAAACAGAGAAAAACACAAATAATGTGAATATATTATAATGGTTGTACTACTATCTATTTACTTGATAGTAAATGGATAGTATATTTAAATGATGGCAAATAAACAGTGGTACTACCACTATCTATTCATATTATTATTAAGTGAATTGGTGTGTTCGTAGTCCTTAATTTCTTTAAATAATTAAAAATTAAAAATTTTGTACAACCGACTTCAATATAAATTATTAAGAATAACTAAAAAACCATTTGTCAGACCTTGATCAAATTTATATGGAACCACATGAAAAACACCAGCTTTCAAATAAAAAAAGAATCATCGAAATCGGTTTACCCAGAAAAAAGTTATGAGATAACACACACACAATTGGTTCACCCAGTAAAGTTATGAGGCAACACACAAAAGAAAATATACAGTAGAATTGAGTACCGTCTCCTTTTTGAAGTCGGTAGAAAAGAACTCAACACTATTTACACGCATTTGGTGCAGAATATTCAATAAAACTTGTTGCATTGTTCACGATAAAGTGATTGAAACTAAAACTACATTTTGTTCGGAATAGTGGAGAGTAGATATCATAATACAATAACCGCGTTTGGAAAAGTCAGACGGGTTGACCATTAATGTGGGTTCAAAGGTTTATGATACGTAAAGTGACACTTACGGTTACTTTCAATAAAATTAAATTTAGGTATAACCAGTAGACAATTCAAAATGTTTTTCTCTAAATATTGAAAAAGATAGAAATGATACCTTTCGTAGTGACGGACTAGCAACGGGGACCTGTGTGAACGGTTTTAGTTTTATTTTAAAATTATTTAGGCCTTGTTTTCACTCTAATGTTAATAGTAATTATAAATATTTTGCAAATCGCTTTCACAAACAAAAATAAATATATTATGTTAAAGTAAGGAAGAGCGGTGGTCCCATCTTTTTACATCATTCATTATCAGTATCATTACAGCCTTTCACAAGTCCACTGATGAACATAGATCTCCCCCAAAGAATGCCGCAAAGCAAGGTCCTGAGCCATCTGCATCCATCGAGTTACTGCATGTCTTACCAGGTTGTCACTACATGTTTCGTCCTTGTTTGAACCTTGCTTCGTTGCAAAACTTGTTTAAAATTATGAACAATTGTGTTACGGATATAAAGATTTTTATACGAATACGTGGTACATGGCAGAGGTACATGATTGTTTTAATCTACACATGTACCCTGATTGATATAATAAAATCAAAGACCATGGGAAAATCATTTTAACATCAGAAGTTTTAACATCAAAAGTGTTTTCCGTTTACTTAATCTATACTAATGTAATAAAGCAGAAGAGTTTTTTTGTTTTTTTGTTTGTTTAAACGCGCTAATCTCTGGAACTACCAGTCCGATTTGAAAAATTCTTATTGTATTTATAGCCAGATTCATGTGGAATAGTATAGGCTATCCAGCATTAAGCTATATCAGTCAGCTAGCCTTAAATATGGATATTTGTTAAGCAAGTCAGAAGAAAAAGCACTCCGGAAATGATTTATCCGCGTACGCTGGTGTTATCGTTAGGGATACGTAAATACAATGTTCTAGAAAAATATAGACCATCCATCCAAAAAAAAAGTCCGTGATACCATATGTCTATTTCTTATACATAAGCCATAATTTGGTATTTTGTGACAAAAAAATATTGAAAATTTAAGTGATTTATGAGCGTCATTATTAGGCATGACCTATTTATCCTTACGAACGAAAGTTACTTCATCATCAAGACAATTTTATGAAGATGAACTTTGATCAGTAAACCATGTTATTTGGACGCATAGTTTAAGAGATAATGTAAAATTAAAATATTTCAATACTTGGCTGGGCGCGCGAACGACGCTTAAACCCTAGCCGTTATAGAATGCTTGAACTAGGTCATGTCGCGCACCTCGGACGCGTGATGACGCGGGTGAAACCGCGGGGCACAGCTAGTTAATGATAAAATTCGTACCCATTAACCGCACCTCAATTATCTAGTAGTTATTACGGCTGCAGTCGATCTTCAAGCCACAAACTACGTAATTTTGTCAAATCGTATTTTAAATAAAAAAAATACTGTGGCACATAAATAAATTGATTGTACCGGTGAATGACGTCACCTATAAATCACACGCCAAATAACGAGGACAGAAGACCTGACCAGGGTTTAGGCCTCCTGATGAACTCAAAGAGAAGAAGCAGGCTGAAAAGCTGGCCAAAATTCAATTGCTTTATTTTGAGCTGCTAACTAATTTTTCATTATGATTACTTTTTCAAACCACAGTAGCCAAGTGAAACGAGACAATTTAAAATAACGTAATTTGCAAAAATAAACACAGGATAAACATTTTTTTTCTTAGCAAAGTGCATGTGTAAGTAGTTATGTCATTTATATGTATATATTACAAAAGGTTACAAAGTGGAAACATGTGCGCCCTTTCGGCATTCACATTTTAATAGCCTGTTATGGAAACTCCCGATTGCTACATCAAGCAATCGATGAATGGTAGTGATTTTGTTCTCAATCTTATGTTTTGTTCATGAATAGTTGCAGGACATTGCTTTTAGGATGTCCCCAAAGGATGAAATCACACACAGTAAGATCATGGGTCAGGGGGATCAGTCACACTACCACCGTGCTTGTAAAAAAATCTCACATTACAAGCACGTTTATTAAATGGCATCTCATTCGTATAAATACGCGTCAGTTGCCAATAGCTGCAGGCATTATTATAATCATCATCAACATCTTTACAGCCTTTCATAAGTCCACTGCTGAACATAGGTCTCCCCCAAGGAATGCCACAAATCACGGTCCTGAGCCACCTGCATCCATCGATTTCCTGCATGTCTTACCAGGTTGTCACTCCATCTAGTGAGGGGTCGCCCTACACTTCACCTACTGGTACGAGGCTGCCACTCGAGAACCTTTCTTCCCCATCGGTTGTCTGTTCTTCCAGATATATGGCCAGCCCACTGCCACTTCAGCTTACTAATCCGTTGGACTATGTCGGTTACTCTGGTTCTACTGCGGATATACTCATTTCTAAGTTTATCACGCAGAGAAACCCGGAGCATTTTTTTTATAGGAGAGGGGGCAAACGAGCATGCGGCTCACCTGATGGTAAGTGACTACCGCCGCCCATGAACAACTGCAACACCAGGGGAATCGCAGATGCGTTGTCGGCCTTTTAAAAAGGAGTAGGCTCTTTTCTTGAAGGTCCCTAAGTCGTATCGGTCCGGGAAAATCGCTGGTGGTAATCGATTCCACACGGAAGTTGTGCAAGAGAGAAAACTTCTTCTGAATCGCACAGTGGTGGACCGCCAATCATCCAGATGATATGGATGGTATCGCAAGTTCTGTGTGTGTGATGAAATTGAGCGGCTGGAATTAGTTCGAACAATTTCTCAGCGCACTCCCCGTGGTAGATGCGATAAAATATGCAAAGAGATGCAACCTCTCTACGCAGTGACAGTGAGTTAAGCCGATCGGAAAGAACTCGGTCGTCGACGATTCGAACCGCTCTGCGCTGGATGCGGTCAAGTGGAAGGAGCTGGCACTGGGGGCCCCTGCCCAGAGATGGGAACAGTATTCTTTGTGAGGCCGAACCTGCGCCTTGTAAAGTTGCAAGCGGTGTGCCCGCATGAAATACTGTCCCGCTCTGCTGAGCACGCCAAGCTTTTTAGAGGCCAATTTGGCATTCTCTTCCAAGTGACCACGAAACTGCACGTCACTCGATATGTCGACACCGAGGATTCCGATACTGGCTGAGGCAACAAGGGGAGTGCCTTGAAACTGAGGAGATACGACAAAGGGAATCTTTTTAGCGGTAAACGCGCAAACTTGTGTCTTCTGGGGATTGAACTGGACTAGATTTAGTCGCCCCCAGTCTGAGACTTTGTTCAACAAAGTCTCGACTTCAGACACAAGTTTGTTCCGGTACTCGGCGACGTTTTCCCGAGAAATATTGGCACGGCCGGTGTATAAAGCATCACCAGTGCTGTCGTCTGCATAGCAATGAATGTTACTGGTTTGCAACATATCATTGATATGCAGAAGAAACAGCGTTGGTGATAGCACGCAGCCTTGTGGAACACCAGCGTTAATGGGTTTGTAATCGGAGCATGCACCGTCTACTACGACCTTGATGCTCCGATCTGCAAGAAAGCTGGTGATCCAATTGCACAATTTCTCGGGAAGCCCATAGGAAAGCAGCTTGGAAAGAAGCGCTTTATGCCAAACCCGATCGAAAGCCTTCGCTATGTCCAAAATAACGGCCAACGCCTCCCCCTTGGATTCCACTGCCTCCGCCCATCTATGGGTCAGGTAGACCAGAAGATCACCAGCTGAGCGACCTCGACGGAAACCGTACTGGCGGTCACTAATCAGCTGGTGATCCTCAAGGTACCGCATGAGCTGGCTGTTAATAATCGTTTCCATTACTTTGGAGAACAAGGAGGTGATGGCGATAGGCCTGTAGTTGGACGAATCTGAGCGGTCGCTTTTTTTAGGGATCGGGTGCACCAAAGCTGTCTTCCATGAGACCGGGACTACGCCTAGGGAGTAGGAGTACCGAAAAAGACGCGTTAAAACCGGTGCCAACTCCGGAGCACACGTCTTCAGCACAATAGGTGGGACTCCATCAGGCCCACTCGACTTGTTGACGTCCCGGGAGAGGAGTGCTTTACGCATCAAGCGCTGTGTAAACAACACTTCCCGCATGGAGTACTCACACCGCGGGATGTTCGGCGGTGTGTTCTCCCTGTCATCTAGAGTCAAGTTGGAAGCAAAAAGAGAGTCGTCCACCCTGTGCAGAGATGGTAGAGATGGCTGACAGAAGTTCCCTTGGACAGCCTTGGCGAGAGACCAGAATGCACGTGTTCCCGAAGGGAGGCGAACTAGTTTCTCGCCAATTCTGCCGATGTGCTCTGACTTTGCCTTGGCAATGACACTTTTGAAGGGCCTGGAGGCGGAATTGTACTTTTTTTTAAGAGCGCTGGTGTTTACATCCCGGGACGTTGATGTGTCAGCCCAGGCGTGGTAGCACTCCTGCTTATAGCGTGATGCTGGAGAGGACACCTGAGTCTCGGTTAAAAAGAGCAAGGCCGGCTTCGCCGTCTCTAGATGGTAATGGACAGCGTTAAGGTTGGAATGAAGTCCCCTGATATTGCAAAAATTCACGGAGAGCGTGAAAGGGGTCGCCTTGGTCTTATTGCTCAGCTTGCCCCGAGCAGTATTAGTCGCAAGCGGAATTTTGCCCCCCCCCCCCCCCCAGAATACGCGGGGCAGCCTAAGCACCCACGCCCAGGAGTGGAGTGGTTTGGTCGTGGATGCTCAGCGAGGGATTCTCCAAGTGTGCTGGTACCCTCCTGGGGTAGTCTTCTGTTCAATTCCACTACCATGTTGATGGAGGGGGGGGGGGGGGGGGGGGAATTTGGCCTCCGGCCACCTGCACTCACCAAGCGGAATGCAGAGGTAAACCTCTACTTCACGCCGGTATTCTGTGAGGTCGTGGTACCACCCCGGTTCGAGCTGGCCCATCCGTGCGACAGCAAAAGCTGCCGCTTAGCTCTACCACTGTTAGATAGCCTTTTCCATAGCTCGCTGAGCGACCTTGAGCTTCCTCATGCGGCCAGCAGTGTCCACGTCTCATAAGTCATCACTGGCAACACGCACTGGTTGTACAATTTCGTTTTCAGGTTTTGAGGTATGTCTAACGAGAAGATGTGTCATAGTTTCCCGAACGCTGCCCAGCCGAGTTGAATCCGTCGATTGACCTCTCGATCGAAGTTGGACTTACCTAGTCGGACTATTTGTCCCAGATAAACATACTCGTCAACAACTTCGAGCTTAGTGCTCCCAACAACTACCGGCATAGGTGTGACATGGATGTTAAATATGATTTTTGTTTTGTCCATGTTCATCTTAAGACCTATCTGTTGGGATACACTATTTAGGTCATTGAGCATAGTGCTTAGGTCCTCCAGCGTTTCTGCCATAAGGACTATATCGTCGGCAAATCGAAGGTGAGTGATGTACTCGCCATTGATGTTAATACCGTATCCTTTCCAGTCCAGTAGCTTCATATAACGTCACCCTGTCTTACACCTCTGTGCAGTTGGATGGGTTTCGTACTCTGATTCTATACTCGGATAGGTCTTCTGTACAAACACTTCAGCACTTCGATACACCGACAGTCAACTTGGCACTACTATAATGCTCGAAATTAATTTGGAACATCCAAAGTGCACACCTCGTACGCTTACGTAGTGTTTCGAATAAAAAGTAGTAAAATTCAAAAGTCTTCGTAAGGATTAAATATAAAGTTAATAAAGAAAATCAAAGTGATAAGTTCAGTTTTTCAAATTATATCTTATTCACATCCACAGCGACCAAATGGTGTCCAAGTGAAGTTATTTTCAATTAACTTCTTTTTAATAATTATTGAAATAAATAATGTTGTATCTACGTCAGAATTATTAATTGAAATCTCCTTTTGATATAAAGCTGGTAGAAGTGATTGAGTGGATCGCGATTATTTGATTTGGTGACAATAGAGCACTACATTTCCACTTTGCGTTCTATGTATGCAATTTCCTGTTGCCCTCCGGCACCCTGTCCTAAACCTATACTATGTAACCGGTGTCTATCACTAAGCAATGATGATGTGCCGTTAGGGGTACAGAATAGGTGGGTTCTTAAAAAGCCAAGATTTACTGAAAATTATTTATTTATCTTACTTCCGCACACGTACAAGTAAGTTCTATGAAAGGGATCACTGGCTTGACGTAGGGGCGAAGTCCAAGCGCTGTTCCGCCAGGGCCGTAGACAGCCAGCTAGCAGAAGGGGCCGGTGAAGCCCAAGCCTGATAGTGATGATGGCCGTTGGTAGGAGGGTAGGCCAATACTCCGTTAGCTCGCGGCTCGGCAGCAGTAGCCCTTAGGTAGCAGGTAGATGCTTAGGTAGTAGGTATATGCTAGGTGGTAGTAGATCCTAGGTAGTAGTAGATCCTAGGCAGCAGTGGTACCCAGCGGGATCAACCTCACCTCGAATAATTTAAATTGTAGGTAAACAGGTTCAACGGCCGTTAGTAGGAGGGTCACGCGTGTTGCGAAATTGAAACGGTCTCAGGTAGAAATGGAAGAGGAATGGCCCGAACGGGGACTCGTCGTCGTGTCCGAATCCTACCAAGTCTTTTGTTTTAGAGATCGTTGAGCAAAATGGTTCACGCTGCGCGGATTAAATTAACTAGTCTATGCTTCCGTAGAATAACTATTTTAAATTAACAATATGTAATAATTCGTTACTTTTTTATTTTTAGATTAGAATATTATATTAATATTATTATTTAAGATTTAAGATCAATTCAGATGCACTGTTACAATGACAGACGACTGGGTAAATACAGACAAGACACAAGTAGGTATAACAGTAGTATAGGTAGCCGTAGTATAGCAGCGCTTGCACTGCTGTGATACGGTATGTGGTGTATGGAGAGCCAGAATAGTTACAGATTCCGAGGCATTTCATCGTAATTTGTTCAACTGTATTGTCTTTTTTTGTATGTTTTTATGTGTTTTACCTCATAAATTTTTCTGCCTGCATAGATTTTTTTTCAAAAACGATTTTGTAGGGCTTTTTAGGAACTATAAGACTATGTAAATTAAATTACTTAAGATCGCTTAATTTTCAAATGGGGAGAGTTTAAAGCGCTTGAATAAGGTGATGTTCGATCGTAAATGTAGGTGTTAAACGGCTATATCTCGCCGAATATTCACTGTAAAAAAATGCGCACAGGAAAAATTTTATCATTAAAAAAGCTACAATTTAGTACAATATCGTGTTTTTCGTATCTTTAGTATTTTGGGAGATATTTTTAAGAAAAGGACTATAAGAAAAACACGAAATTGAAAAAAATCATTTTCTCTTTAAACACCAATTTTTCTAAAATTAGGCATTTTAAATTGGTCGAACTTCGTGGCTGTATTAATAGTACATATATAAAGAGAATCACTGAAGGATGGCGATCAATTTTAATTAGGGGTTAATTTGGGGGTTGCTTTCACAGATTATTTTCGTAGAAAAAAGCGGGTACCGATCTTATTTTGATCATAAGTCGGTCAATTTTCATGCTATAGACATTTTTTTATTTTTGTTTGAAAGCAATACTTTAAAAAAGATGCTATGAGCTTTCTTCGAATAATGCAAATTTTTCTCGTTATTTCGCTTTAAATCTTCCAATTTATGCATTTGACGAAAAAAGCTAAGCATTAATTTGCTGTATCTCAGTTCGTATTTGTCGTAAAAAAAATTATAAAACAGCATTGATTTATTTTTTTTAAAAGCTACAATTTGACCCTCTACACTTTTTTGATAAAATTCATATTTTTAGAGTTATTCGCAAAAAACATTTAAAAGTCGATTTTTTCGTCAAAAAACTATTACTTTAAACGTTGAATAACTCAAAAATATTAGTTTTAAGAAAAAAACGTATATAACATATTTTTCTTAGAATTTCTTTTTCCGTCGATTTCTATAGTTAAAATGTAAAAAAAATTTCACTCCCGAGATGGGGTGGCAACCACCCCCAAGGCTCTAGCGTACAACGGCATGATATAGACAATGATCTTTCAGCTATCTACCTTCTGTAAAAATTTCAAGTAAATCCATGGTGGACGAAAAAATTGCGAGCCAAAATGCTTGATTTCCTGAACAAAAATTAATTTCACATCAAAGTCGGGGTTTTAATTATTCTTACTTTTAAATCTTCTACGAGTATACTCTATGTCTAAGCATCGACTTCAGAATATTAAATTAATGGTTTATGTTTAGTTCGTTGCAGTGGATTTTTTGGTATTCATCGATTTTTGTTTTTTGTCCTGAAATAATATGATGAATGAAAGTGAATTACAGTTTTTGACGAATAACTTATCGCTTAAAATAAATCTTTTTAAATATTATGCTCTTAAAAAATAGCACAAATTTTTAAAAGTCGTAATAACACAGCACTAAAAGGCTAATAGCGCATCATAATAGAGCATCCACACCGTATGTTTTAAGGAAACGCGTTGTGAGCTGCTTTTTCTCTCGATGAGCGTTTTTGTTCTTTGAATTCGATATACATACTTGTAACAGCCGTAGAAATCACCCAGAACGACATAAATTAATTTACTTTAGTAAGTCAAATTTGTGTTGCCTTTGAGATTGTTTTGCGGACGTTTTTCAAAGTCTTTTCGCTAAATGATCCTTACGTTCAGGGTTTTTTTAGGGTCTCCTGTCTACTTTTACCGAAAAATATGAGGAGAGTTTTTCTAACGAGGAAAAGTTTCAGCGTTCCGTCGAGAAATTATTTCGTTGAGACTCGTTGAAGGTGCGGAGTAAAATTATTTTATTAGATTTTATAAAACACGACCTTAACTAAAATATCAGTACAAAAGTAACATGTAATATATTTTTACATGGTTGGAGCCACGCTTTATTATGACTGCCGCATGAATAATTGCTGGGGAAGGAATACTGCCATAAAACATAATCATTAAACAGAGTATAATATACTCGTATATAGATAAATATACATTATACATGAAATATATATTATGCTCTTAATATTTTTAACTGATAGCAAGGCATTCCATCTCCACCATCGCATTATCGCATTGATTCTTATTTGAGGATAGACGTAGGTTGTTTGGTCGTTAACATATCATTCGTTCTTCTTCATCAGTCGGCAAAAGCCGTTGCTGTTGATCCCGCTTGTCAAGTTGTTTGTTGATGTTGAGGCCGTTGTAAGTATGATTGCTTTGATCGTCCTTATTGTACAAAAAATATGTTGATATACCTTTTTTTACCACTTCACTGTATAGCCTTGTGTGAAAGTTTAGAATGTCCAATGAATAAAGAAATGATTTGTAAAAGACTTTACTTACACGGAATATAGAACAGGAATTATAATTAAATCGAAATGAAACTTAGGGTGGATTCGACCAAACCTCGACACTATTAACTATTATGCTATTTCACAATTTAAATCTCGAGCAAAGTAGTGTATTGTTTTTCCGTGTAATCGTAAGTACGAGCATAGGTAGCAGGTACGCTTGGAATAACTATGCGACAGACCTCATGATAAACAAAATGTAAAACCCGGCAAATAAATATTATTCTATATAGGACGATGCGATGTAAAAGATTATTTTATCATATCCACTTGCTTTTTTCGTATTAAGGTGTCTTAATTAGATGTCACAAGTCAACAATAATTGTCAACATGGAGTGGTTTGCAAGGTTTGAACTTTTATTCGTTATGTTTTTTTTATTGTGTGTATTATTTCTTGATATTATTTGGTGCTTTGAGATATTGAGGATAAACGCATATATTTACCTAATGTATGGTACTATATTCAACATCATATATTTTTTTTATCATTTTTTGTATATATTTATACCGTGTAGTGGCGGGTAAGAATACCCATTACCCCATATCTTCCCGTGGCTGATTTAATGGTGAAAGAGGGACTCTTTATGGTGATTTTTTCTTCCAGAAGCAGCCTCACAGAAAGAAGACCTGGTTGAGCCCCCACGGTTCGACAAAAATGAGATTAACTTCATTATAACGACCAGACAACAACTGTTCAGTGATGCCTATGTGATCAAAGGAGTGAAAACTAGTACCGATCGCCGAATGGCGAAAGACACACTGGAACTAAATGTTAAGTTGGAGAACTCACGTCTAATGTAGTACCCAAAAACTTTCAGCACGACTTACACATTCTTTTCCAGTGCCTGAAAGACTGCAGTGAAGTTGACGGTAGCTTCTAAAAACTGTCCATGCAGTTGGAGTTAAGTTCTACAAGACCCGTCGCACCAGAACACAAAAACTCTTCGTTCACACTCTTAATCTCAGGGCTCCAGAGTCTTTGCCAGAGATCTGTCTGCCAGAAAGAGCCAACTCTTGAAGTTGAAAACCGAATGTGGCATCGTTTCCAGGACAACTGAGATTTTGAGTGAGATTAAGAGGTTCTATGGGCAGTTGTACACGTCATCGTTAAAGCCACATGCAATAGTGAGCAACGATCCAAGATAAAGTCTTAACCTATACTATTTCGATAATATCCCGCACGTTAGTCTGAGCAAGACTAGAATGTTTTTTCCAACACCATAAAAATGGCAAGTCCCAAGGTGAGGATGGAATTACAGCAGAGTTTCTGAAAGCGGGTGGAAAACCGGTTTTTGAAGTCCTTCAGGAACCCTTAAATTCCCTTCTCCATGGTAGCACTACTCCGGAGGCGTGGAGCAAAAGTACGGTGGTCTTGTTCTTCAAGAAAGGTGACAGGGCTCCCTTGAAGAACGACAGATCGATTTTCCTTCTGGGCCGCGTCAACGTTCTTATTTTGAGAGTCATTACGAATCGTCTCGCACGCAGACTCGACGACTTCCATCCTCCCGAACAAGCCGGTTTCCGAAAAAGCTTTAGCACCATAGACAACATACATACCCTTTGGCAAATTGTACAGAATACCGAAGAATACAATCTGCCACCTTGTCTTGTGTATGTGGACTATGAGAAAGCCTTTGATGCCGTCGAAATTTGGGCGGTGTTGCAGTATCTTCAACGGCGAAAAGTTGACCGTCGGTATATCGAAGTGCTGAAGTGCTTGTACAGTAGGGCTACGATGGCTATCAGAGTACAGAACCAGAGTACGAAACCTATACAACTGCAGAGAGGTGTAAGACAGGGTGACGTGATATCCCCGAAACGCCAGCAAGACGAGCTTTAGAGGTGCGACCTTAGACTTTGCGCATACTATTCTCACCACAGTCACCGTTAGGCAAAATTACTCGGAGGTATACGACACCACCAAAGGCTCGCTCACTAGCATCAGCGAATCCGATAATGGAAACAGAACAATCTGAGATAACACCCAAATGTCGCGAAAAGTATAGAGTTGCGATCAATGATAACTCTGACATCAATTGTTCCCAGGAGCGAATGATGCCTTAAGGAGCGAGCTCATCCTAATCAACCTTAGCGAGCCACAGATCCCTTTTGAGGAGCTTAGCGAATAAAATTATAGGAGCAACTAAACCTAACAGGTCAAATAAGCATGAGTTGGACGCGAGAATATTTCTCTTTGTACAATAGCGATTGTCGGGGTTGACATAAAATGCGAAATAGTCTCCTGATGGAAACCAGTAAAGGCCAAGAATTTAAAGGTCGAGTCTTCGCTATCCATTTCTACATATTGCGATAGGCGCAAGCACTCGGGAACAGCTTGTAAGACTGTAGAACTGATACTAGCCCATTTAGTAAGTTCAAAATCCCCAGCGTGAAAGAGCTGGATGAGATGAGTAGCAGCATCGACTGCTTCCTCTGCCGATATGAGGGAAGTTACTATATCATCAACGTAAATATCTAGACTCAGAATTCCATTTGCTAAGGGAAATCTGTATCCTTCATCTATACATAATTGCTGTACGGTGCAAATTGCCAAAAATGGGCTACTTTTAAGGCCAAAGGTCACGCGGTTAAATTGAAATACTTGTGTAAGTTCCTGCGGATTAAGCCTATACAAAATGCGTTGAAGAGGGCGATCCTCTTCGCGAACTTCTATACGCAGATACATTTGGCGTACATCTGCTGTCATTGCGATAGGGAATAGGCGCATATTCAATAAAATATTAAAAAGAATAGCTTGAAAAGCCGGAACTGAATACAAAATATCATTAAGCAAAGGTCCGTCACCACCCGTCTTAGCAGAAGCGTCAAGAACGACACGTAGTTTGGTCGTCGCATTATCGTCGCGTATGACAGGATGGTGAGGTATATAATACCTGACCTGCGATATGTAATTATCTGAGATTTTTACGTCCCGATATCACAGTTATCCCGGCTACTTTCAGTTTTTTAAGGATCCCAAGCACATGCTAGCACCCATCCATCTTCTCTATACAAATTAGAATGTTTTTTAATTTGCTTGGAATTCTATAATTATCACAATTAAATCCAAACCCAATCATACCACTGCAAGACTTCAAGATACTGTAAGTTCATTCTGCGTAAATCGAACCAAAAATTAATGTTAAAAAACTGAAGGTAGCCGGGCTAATTGTGACATCGGGATTTCAAACATATCAGTCCCCCCGTGACCATGGGTTGCTGTAAAACACCTGGGAATAAAAATAGTAAATAAAACGCGATAAAATCCGTAAAAAATTGTTTTATTCCATGGGTAGAGTTTGCGTATTTATAAGAAATCATTAGATATATCCTAAAACCGTTTTTATCGCTTGAGGATTTCCTGGCCGCGAGAAAATTTTGTCTGGTAATAAAATGCGCGCGAATAAATTAACGCCTAACAGTATGTCAACATCACCTGGAAGAATACAGGAATCGTCGGCGAGCGAAAGATGATTTAAGTGACGCATTTTTGTGATATCTATTTGCGTAAGCGGAAGTTGACCAGTTATCTGGTCCAAAACTTAGGCCTCTATTTTGTACTTAGGCTGCGGTCTAAGCTTTTAACAAAAACTGAGAGTAGTAGAGCCTCCCAATAATTGTGCGTTTTCATCTATACCCTTAATTGTACAGGTATAATTAGTATTTATACATAGTCATAACTTGCGACAACAGCGTGTGGTTACATAATGATTTGTGAACCTGGGTCAATAAGACATCGGACTGTCGCGTCTTTTCCTCCGCGGCCTACTGCCAATACTTTAGCAGTAGGCCAGATCTCGGTCTTCAAAGAAGCCTCTAATGGTTTTGAAGAGAGCGTGGATAGCGACAAATGGTCCTGTGAAGGTTCCAAAGTGTCAGCCGGACGATCCGTTGGATGATCTTCAGCAGAAGACTTGGAAAGCGTATTAACTCTAGGATTAGGCGGCAAATTAATAAACTTATTGTTAGATTTACGATTAGTAAACTGCTAAAAATGAAGCAAGGTATGATGTCGCTGGCCGCAAGTACGACAAGTTGACTTAGAATTACAATTTAAAGTAACATATTGCCTACTGAGACAATTACCACAAATTCTATTCGATTTTGTATAATTAAATCTTTCCGTCGGAGACATGTTTAAAAACTTGTTACAGTTATAAAGATGCGTATGTGCATTTTGACATAATGAACAGTTGGAAGTGGTTGCAATACTCGTATATGCTCGCGGTGCATGGGTTCGAGGCGGTTTTCGTGACGAAATATTGTTAGAAGCGGCGACAAGGTTGTCAGACCTATGCGAGGTGCGATGTAAAATTTTAATTTGCTTTCGGACAAATTGGATAAAATTATCATAATTCGGAATTTTATTTTTATCGCGAAAAAAAAATTTCATTGTTTTTTGCGGTGTCCAAATCTAATAATTTAAGGTCAATATGGACAAAAATGAAATCAGCTAAGCCTTCGATCGTAAGACCTTTAAGATCAGCTATAAGCGCAGCATATTTTTCTATGACCTGTTCTAAATTTGCGAAGCCTGAAGTAGAAGGTTTCAGGGCTAATAACTGGTTTAAATAGCTTACAATTAAATCGCGTTTATCATGGTATTTTCAGATAAGAGCATCTCATACCGATTTGTGATTTTCGGCAGCTGGTACAATCCCAGCTGCAATGTACTTAGCCTTTTCAGTTAAGCTTTTTAATAAATTATGAATTCGTTCCGAATCAGTAAGCGATGGAATATCGTGAATCACTCCTTTAAATGTTTCATAAAAAAATGGAAACTCTTGAATTTTCCCATCAAACATGAGAAGCTCAATACGCGGCACCATAATTGGGTATAAACCCTATTAAGGTGCCGCAGTTATCAGTTTATGCGTTTAGAATCAGAACTGCTGGAGGAAGCCTTCTCCAATGTAATTAAAGTATCCTTAATTATACAGTACAAATCGTCAAACGCGGTGATGGATTGATGATTTACTTCACAATCTTCATCAAGTTAATATCTTCATAAGTTAATCTCGTCCACTAACGTATCGTAGTTATTTCTAAGCTCGTCTATAATTCGCGCTTGAACTAAAAAAGTGTTGATAACCGTGGATTTAAAAAGCGTAAGTGTAGAGAACCGGAGAACATTTTTTCTGAAAACGAGGCATTACATCTTAGTTCTCACGGGTGACACGCATCTACATTTTGATACGTAATCGAGAATAGATGTAGATGAGTATGGGCCGTAGCAACTACTTACCATCAGGTGGACTGTGTGCTCGTTTGTCACCCTTATTCTATTAAATATCAACTTTCTGAGATTTCAATTAAATAATGTTAAGTATTATAAGCACTCCTACAATTATGTGTCTCATGTTAATAAAACTATTGGGCTATTTTGATTCTTAATAAAGTGATTTTTCTTTATAGGTTAAATAATTTATTTACAAATTTCAAATATTAGTTGTTTAGCCTTAACAACAAAATATGTATCTGATGGGATTCGAACCACCTGACATCGCGGAAACGCGTTGCGAAGGCGGATGGCGGCGCGCTGAACCAATTGTACATTTTACGTCGAGCGTCGGCGAGATTCACGCGGTGCACCTCGCAGTGGGCGGGCTACTCGTCCCTTACTTCATCTGCTTCACCCCCTCAAATTCATAAAAGTCTTCTTTACACCTAGCCTTAAGCTAGTAAGATTTGCCGCGCTATAAAACCAAAACTAAGAGGAGGACAGAGACAAAAACACAAAGTCATATACTATAACTAATATATTAAGAAAAAAACAGCAAACAAGTTTTGGCAATAATTAGGAACACTTCGAAAAATTAACTACACTACACAATACTAAAATCGACTAAAATATTTACTATAAAGTCAACTGTCGAAATGGCGTCGATAAAGCAGCAACCTTTTGATCCTTTATTATTTGGTTGAATGATATATATATAAATATCATACACGTTTAATTACACCTTAAAGAACTGTTCCAAGTTTCAAATACTTTAATATTAACTTTCTCAATAAGATAACAATTTTAAAAATGAGAACCACGTGATCAGATTACTTGGTTACTGCTACCTTGCCTATCTTTTGTTGTGAAACGTAGTCATAGCAAAAATTTTAACATAAATTAAAATAAAACTTTTGATTACGATTGTCTTTGTTTGGTATTACTGGGTTTACCCACGATTTTTCTAATATAGTTTTATATTAATAAACAAAAAATAAATAAAACAAACCACAGATATTCATAAAAGTAGAAAAATTTAAAAAAAAGTTAAAAATGTGCATAAAATTAAAGAGCAAACCACTGAAACATTGTTTTGCGTATTGGATGCGCGAAAGATCGCTTCCTGTCATTATCATAAATAATCTGTTTCACCTCGGGAGTTGCATTTCATGACCTTGTGGGCAAAACCCTGTCGACAGTCGCGTTCCAACCGTCAGCTCACGTACACATCATTATACATCGTGCAACGCATGTGTTTAAGCGTTCATCGCTTATCGCTCGCTAAAGGAAGACGCCATGCACGTGTCGCAAAACTGTCGCCAGCAAGACTGTGTGATACCACAAGAACTATTCGTATTAATCAGCCAATCGTGCTGAATATAACCGCATCGCAGCTATTGAAGTAAGGAGTTCGCCGCGCCTCCCCGCATCCAAAGATCGCAGGTGAGCTTATTTGGCCTTATGAACATACAATTACCCGCTGGTCCTTCGAATCTATCTACTTAACTTGAATCAGCCTCTACCTGGGGGCCTGAGCTATCGTAGGAAGTAATTTAAAAGCTCTCACCGCGTGGGTGTTTCGTGGGCCTCCCGCATAGACGAGGTTTTTCTGGTCACCACGCATACCACTACTGGTATTTTTCTCCTACTGCACATTCTTACAAATTTTGTGGTTCAAATCCCACAATTAAGCTAATTCAATAAATTAGCTTGTGGCCCATTTAGATACGCACCCTCCATTCTTTTTGGCCACTTCGAGCCGTATAAGGTTAATTCTAATCTAAAAAATATTAAATATTGGCTAATATAAAGTCATAATATTTAGATTTTAACCTTAAACCTTATTGCGTGTCAATTCCTGCATAAGTGTTCACCTATTATGACGGTTCGATATTTTATAAACTTAATCTTGAGTTGAAATATCGAACGAACTGTTTCAATTTATAATATTGTATTGAGTTGCTGTTTAAAACATATTTTTGTTCTAACTCGGTTTCGCAGTTTTATTACGAAAAGTAACAAGAATATTCCATGTAATATTTTTTTGTTGAGTGTACATTGTAAAGAATATTAACATTGGTACGAGGGTGGATTGAAAAGTACTTGGCCTAACCAAGAAAATAAACACATACTAAATCAGTTATATTTTTATTTTTCTACATAATCACCATCAAGTTCAATACACTTTTGCCACCTTCCCTTCCAAGCATTTAGACCGTTGAAAAAAAATGATTCTTCCTTAGAGTCAAAATATGCGTCTACAGCTGCTTTGACCTCGTCGTTTGTCGAAAATCTTTGACCTCCCAAGTGCTTTTTTAGATTAGGAGACAGAAAGAAGTCTGATGGTGCCAGATCAGGTGAATACGGCGGAAGCGGTAACCGTTCAAAGTCACAGTTGTGAATTTCAGCCATTGACTGTACTGACGTGTGAACACGGGCGTTATCTTGATGAAACAGGACTTTTCTTCTGAGCATTCCTCGACGTTTTTCTTTTATTTCCTCTCGCAAACGACGTAGTAAGGTGCAGTAGTAATCAGAATTTATAGTCTGACCCCTTTCAAGATAATCAATCATAATCACACCTTTCGAGTCCCAGAATACTGAAGCCATCACCTTATTTGCCGACAAAATCGACTTAGCCTTTTTAGGGGGTGGTGAACCAGGTCTTCTCCACTGTTTTGATTGTTGTTTTGTTTCCGGTGTGCAGTAATGAACCCATGTTTCGTCTATAGTAACAAAACGATTCAAAAAATCATCTGCATCGGCTTCAAATAACTCCAAACAGTCGCGTGAAATAGTCAATTGCGTCCTTTTTTGTTTAACTGAAAGCAGTCGCGGAACCCACCTCGCAGACACCTTGTGGAAACCCAACTCGTTGACAATGATGTTTTGAGTTCGTTCATAAGAGATGCCTATAATCTCGGCTATCTCTCTAATTTTTAATCTGCGGTCTCCCATTATTAAATCAAGTACTTTTTTAATATTTTCGTCAGTAGTTGACGTCGAAGGCCTTCCAGAGCGGGGTTCATCTTTCACACTCTCTCTACCACGCTTAAATTCTGCTAACCATTTTTTGACGGATGAATATGACAGAGCACAATCGCCTAATGTACTGACCATGTCATCATGGATGGCTTTTGATGATAGCCCCTTCTTATGGAGGTACTTAATGACGGCACGCTGCTCGATTTGCTCCATTCGCGGAAATTATGTCCGATTACTTTGTTAATAAATTTATAAAATCACAACTAATTATCGCACACGTTTCGAACTTCACACAATGAACTAGTCTGAACTGAACTAAATAATGTGGGTAGATTTGATTTTTAGAATTGAATGGATCTGTGTTAGGCCGAGTACTTTTCAATCCACCCTCGTACGTTCATGTAGAATTAATTTTGATATATATATGATAATTAATGATGATAACAGTGGTAGAGCTAAGCGGTAGCTTTTGCTGTCGCACGGATGGGCCAGCTCGAACCGGGGTGGTACCACGACCTCACAGAATACCAGCGTGAAGTAGAGGTTTACCTCTGCGTTGCGCTTGGTGAGTGCAGGTGGCCGGAGGCCCAATTCCCCCCCCCCCCATCAACATGGTAGTGGAATTAAATAAAAGACTACCCCAGGAGGGTACCAGCACCCCTGGAGAATCCCTCGCTGAGCATCAACGACCAAACTACTCCACTCCTGGGCGTGGGTGCTCAGGCTGCCCCGCGTATTCTGGGGGGGGCGAAATTCTGCTCAAGACGAAACCTGCTCGGGGCAAGCGGAGCAAGAAGACAAAGGCAACCCCTGCCACGCTTACCGTGGATTTCTGCAATATCAGGGGACTTCATTCAAACCTTAACGCCGTCCACTACCATCTGCAGATAGCTAAGCCGGCCTTGCTCTTTCTAACCGAGACACAGGTGTCCTCTCCGGCTGATACTTCGTATCTCTCCTACCCGGGGTACAAATTAGAACACTCGTTTGTGCCCCGGGCTGGAGTTTGCGTATACGTCAGGGAGGACATCTGTTTTCGACGCCTCGGCAGTCTTGAAGGTAAGGACATGTCCATCCTATGGCTGCGCGTAGACAGCGACGACCATCCCCGCGTCTACGGGTGCCTCTATAGGTCCCATAGCGGTAATGCCGACACAGACCGACTCATCGACCACGTCCAAATGGCTGCAGACTCCGTGCTACAACAGGTCCCATCCGCAGAGATCGTGATACTCGGTGATTTCAACGCCCACCACGCTGAATGGCTTGGTTCTCGTTTAACCGATCATGCGGGTAGATCTGTCTATGACTTTACTTTGGCATATGGTCTAACACAACTGGTTACTTCGCCTACGCGGATCCCAGATGTGGAAGACCATGTACCTTCCCTGTTGGACCTTCTGCTGACCTCTCATCCGGACGGATATCAGGTCTCCGTCGATGCCCCTCTGGGCTCTTCGGACCATTGTCTGATCCGGAGTACGGTGCTACTCACGCTCCAATCGCAGTTGCGATCTACAGCTTGCCGCCGTGTTTGGCACTATAGGTCAGCTGATTGGGACGGGATGCGGTCTTTTTTTGCATCCTACCCTTGGGGGCGGGTTTGCTTCTCGCCGGAAGATCCCAGCGTTGTTGCCGATTCTGTTGCTGATGTGGTACTTCAGGGTATGGAACTTTTTATTCCATCCTCTGTGGTGCCCATCGGAGGCAGATCCCAGCCATGGTTTGGTCGCTCCTGCAAAATAGCATCACGCTATAAGCAGGAGTGCTACCAGGCCTGGGCTGACGCATCAACGTCTCAGGATGTAAACACCAGCGCACTTAAAAAGAAGTATAATTCCGCCTCCAGGTCCTTCAAAAGTGTCATTGCCAAGGCAAGGTTTGAGCACATCGGCAGAATTGGCGAGAAGCTAGTTCGCCTTCCTTCGGGAACCCGTGCATTCTGGTCTCTCGCCAAGGCTGTCCAAGGGAACTTCTGTCAGTCATCTCTTCCATCTCTGCACAGAGAGGACGACTCACTGGCCCATGCCGCAAAGAAGAAAGCCGATCTGTTGAGCTCTCTTTTTGCGTCCAACTCGACTCTAGATGACGGGGGGAACACACCGCCGACCATCCCGCGATGTGAGTGCTCCATGCCGGATGTGCGATTTACACAGCGCTCGGTCCGCAAAGCACTCTTCTCCCTAAACGTCAGCAAGTCGAGTGGGCCCGATGGAGGCCCTCCCATTGTGCTGAAAACGTGTGCTCCGGAGTTGGCACCGGTTTTAACGCGTCTTTTCCGGTACTCCTACTCCCAAAGCGTAGTCCCGAATTCTTGGAAGACAGCTTTGGTGATCCCTAAAAAAGGCGACCGCTCAGACCCGTCCAACTACAGGCCTATCGCCATCACCTCCTTGTTCTCCAAAATAATGGAAGCCATTATAAACTGCCAGCTCATGAGGTACCTTGAGGATCACCAGCTGATTAGTGACCGCCAGTACGGTTTTCGTCGGTGTCGATCAGCTGGTGATCTTCTAGTCTTCTTAACTCATAGATGGGCGGAGGCAGTAGAGTCCAAGGGGGAGGCATTAGCCGTTAGTTTGGACGTAGCGAAGGCCTTTGATCGGGTCTGGCACAAAGCGCTTCTTTCGAAGCTTCCTTCCTATGGGCGTCCCGAGAAATTGTGCAAATGGATCACCAGTTTCCTTGCTGATCGGAGCATCAAGGTCGTAGTAGACGGTGCATGCTCTGATCTCAAGCCTATCAACGCTGGTGTTCCACAATGCTGCGTGCTATCACCAACGCTGTTTCTCCTGCATATCAATTATATGTTGCTAACTGGTTCATTCATTCATTGCTATGCGGACGACAGCACTGGTGATGCCTTATATACCGGCCGTGCCAATATTTCTCGGGAAAACGTCGCCGAGTACCGGGACAAACTTGTGTCTTTTTTTTATAGGATAAGGGTGACAAACGTTTTATCTGCAAGACTTTCTAGGTTTTAGGTTATGAGCTGCTCTTATAGCTCTCTTCTGCAAAATTAAGTATGGATGAATAAAACGTTTCTATATTACGAAATTGCATATGTCAGTAGTATTCTAACTAATGGAAATAACTAATCACAACAAATTCACAAGTGTTGAAATAGCTAGGTTTTAACACCTGTGAAGCTACAAAATTTTACAAAATAGGTATTGAATTCAATCTGCTTCTCTGCCTCGGAAATACGTCATACATAATTAAACGTTTCGTTATTTGTGTTATATTTTAAGCTGCTATCACAAATTGAATATGCTTATGAATCTTTAATTAATATTTTATATAATATATTAATTAAACGTTATATATATATATATATATATATATATATATATATATATATATATATATATATATATATATATATATATATACAAAATATCACTAACTCACTCTTTCATCACGAGATCTCTAAAGCTATACGCCTGATTGACTTAAACCCGCACTAAGATAGGATTTTGGAAAATTCAACCTCTGAGGGGGTGAAATAGGGTTTTACAGCTTGTTGATTATAGTTATAGTTTTGAACAGTGGTAGAGGCACGCGGCAGCTTTTGCTGTCGCACGGATGGGCCGGCTCGAAACGAGGTGGTACCACGACCTCACAGAATACCAGCGTGAAGTAGAGGTTTACCTCTGCGGTCCGCTTGGTGAGTGCAGGTGGCCGGAGGCCCTTTTTACTGGTAATGAGTCATTCCATCTTAGTCCTCACGGGTGACAACGCATCTGCATTTTGATTCGCAAGCGATGATAGATGTAGATGTCTATGGGCCGCAGCAACCACTTACTATCAGGTGGACTGTGTGCTCGTTTGTCACCCTTATCCTATAAAAAATGTTATCTTAAGTTTAAAACTGATAAAAGTTACTTTCTGTTGTTTAATAAAAATATAAAAAATTATAAATTATAAAAAGGTGCTGGTGGCACAAATCACCGTTGATATCTTAAATCCGTAGACGTGCGAACGTACGTGTGCAGATATCAGAAGCGAGAGATTAATATTAAATCTAGTGGATTAATTCTATCCCAAATCAACCGGGATTGCTAACGTAAAAAATGGTCAAGTAATTTTAAACAAAAAAAAAATATTTGCTGAAATGGCGCGAGGAGCTGTATTTCTTATACCTTACCTTCTGTACTTTATTATACCTTCAAACTTCCAGAATTATTAAAAAAGTAAAACGCAATCCTGAGCAGGGAAGGAAAATGTTGGGTGTGCAGGCAAATATTGAACTTTGAACTTTGTGACGGATAGAGGCCTAGTTTAAATTTATCAAAAGGCATTAAAGGGTCACGAATTTTAAAATAGTCAGGCCTAACAAGCCTTTTCACAGCATAATGTTTGAACTTTTGCCACAAGTGGTAAGCGCTGTGAAATGAATTGCCACTAGGAATATTGAAGTGAGTTGAAGAAAGTTCTTACTTGTTCAAAATTATATTTTGCGTCACAAAACATACCTAACGAGAGAGATAAAAAATTGTCAAGTTCTTTTTTTTATTTCGCCAAAAACCTTTGTATTTTACGGAAGGGTGATAGTACGATAATTTATTTTTATTTAATAATTTATTTTATTTTAAATAAATAATAAAAGGAAATATGATAATTATTGTTTCGTCATTAGAGACAGTCATAAGATCATAACATAACCAGACCCAAATTTACGTAGTGGTACAGTCACGTTACGGCTGTATTATACCTACGTCACATATTGTTAGGATCCTCTGGGGAAGGACCGCGTACTCAGAATACTAGCGTCATACTATCATAATGATGCGGTGCTCCGTGCAGTATTTCGTCATAGTCCTCACGGATGACAAAGTATCAGAATTTTGATTCTTAATCTATAACAGATGTAAATGTCTATAGATACAGCATATATTTATGTTCAGGTGAAATGTGTTCAAACCAAAAAACTTCGGTTGTCAACCCGCTTTCCGAGCCTGATATAATCTAGTCAGGAGGTCTATGTTCAGCAGTGGACTTTTAATAATTTGTAATGGTAACAGAACTGTGTGTACACTTGTCACCTGTTCATTTCTTGTAGTAGAAGTAATTCAATAAAAAAGACCCGAATACTAACATTTTTTTTTATTTTTTCTCTACATCTTTAATCTATCTTTTAATAAATGTACCAAATGCCCTACGGTTTCGATATACAATACAACCACAATAAAACCTTTGATAAATAATAATATGACTAGTTTGATAAAATGCAAGAAAAATCGGAAAATTTACAAATTAAATCATGAAACCACCCTTATGACAATTTTTAGAACAACGGACATTATCTGTATCAACGTGCTTTTTTAACATATTTATTTTTATTAATTCACATAAAATGTCGTAACATTGTTTTACAAGACATTATTTACAACAGCTGTATACTATATGAGCCGTGGTACCTCAGGAGATCTCCCGCCGTAAATTTCACTGTTGCAAGCAACTCGAGTTAAATCCCCATTCGCACCAAAGAAACAGTAAATTTGAAAACATTGTGATGAAACCTACATACTTTGAAAAAAAATCACATTGGGGCTACGTGGCGGACATTTATTTGCCATAGAACGCTCTTAGTGATGATATGAGGCCTGTCCCAGCATAGATGCGGCTCCGTGGCGCAGTGGTTTAGCAATGAGTTGCAGCCATAAGAGCCGCGAGCACAGAATAAATAATATGTTCGAATCCCGCACGGAACAAGTATTTGTATGGCCGACAAATAATTGTTCCGGATCTGGATGCTTGCACTTGTGAAATTTATGTATGTAAACTGCCCCCACAATACAGAAGAAAATACTAGTGTGGAGGTAACACCTAAAAAAAAAAACAAAAAAAGAGCTGTAACTTTACTTTTTTTTACTTATGTATAACCACTTATAGACGGACACAACATACATATGTTAGGTAGGTTACAAGTTACTATATGTAACAACAAAGGTATCTAAATTAGAATTTTTAAATTAGAGTTCTGCGTTAACATCATGTTACTAATTTGCAACAGCTGAATTTCGAAATTTATGTAGAGAATCGTGAAAAATGTTTGTTACTTCTCCTAACTATAAGTGAGTTGTAGAAACTATACATTAAATTACATAGTTTGACGAAAGGTGAGTTACGACACAGCACTTCTTCGGACAGGGCAGGAAAAGAGATTTTTTAAGTTTGATCGGGGGTATTTTTAAGGTATTTTTAATTAAAAATGCCATAAAATATGGACAGAAGTTAAGGGCAATCATTTATATAAAAATGTTTAATCTAAACTTTTTTACGCTAAAAATAAGATAAGGCTTTATTTTATTTATAATTTTACGATTCTTTCTAATCTGAGTGAATGTTAAATGAAATATATTTTGCGGATGTTATTATACAATTTTAACTTTTTAATTCCAGAAGAGTCTGGTAATTTTTAGTAGTTTTGATAGGTTACGGTAGGACTGAGACTAACGTCTTGATGTCTTAGTTGAGAAAGGTTAACTTCAACTTTTAAATATAAATCTTTGGTCCGATTTAGACAGAACGAGCTTGCAGTATCTTGCAGTCTTGCAGTAGTATACTCGTACTTGGATTTGGATTTAATTTTATTAATTATGGGATTCAAGGCAGATGGTAGGTAGATGGTATGGTAAGACTACGTTCTCATAGAATACCAGCGTTAAATGCAGCTTAATGCTGCTGTATGCTGTGTTTCATATGGTGAGTGTAGAGAACCGGAGTTTCTTTTTACTAAAATTGAGGCATTACATCTTAGTCCCAGATGAGGTGTTCGAAGGATTCAAGCGGCAGGAACGACTTAACGTATTCGAAACGTGGCACGCTCGCCTCTCTATAGAGCGTAATGCGTGCAGACGCGTTGTTGGAGCAATTCTGCCGCACTTTAAAGCCTGGATACATCGAAAAACAGGAAGAATCACTACAGACTTACACAGATAATGACCGGGCACGGGTGCTTCGGTGATTATTTGTGTAAGATTGGACGGGAAGCGACGGCGAAGTGATTCCACTGCGGTGGGCAGGAACAGGACTCAACATCCCATACGCTGGCAACATGCGCAGCGTGGGAACGGGAGCAAACGGTCCTGGTAAGCCGGATCGGTCAAACCCTCTCCCTGCCAGCAGTCGTGTCGGCGATGCTGAGCAGCGACTCCGCGTGGAGGGCCGTAGCCGCCTTCTGTGAATTCGTTATGATCCAGAAGGAGGCTGCTGAGCGGTGTCGGGAGAGGACAGATTCCGCTCGAAGACGATGCCGTCAAGGCGTTCATCAGGGCCCTACCCTTGATAATGGTGTTCCCTTATTAGAACCGGCGCCTCGGGGGTTACTGGTCTAGTGATGTAGCACCTGAGGAAGACGGTGACTCGAAAGTGGTCTCAAGCACCGTTTTAGCATTGCGAGGGTGCTGGGGGTAGTAAGGACTGCCCCCGGGACGTGCTTTAATAGAGCAAAGCGTGATTTGCCCCCCCGTTGCCCCCGGTTGCGTTCCAAGTGGAGATCCTGGGACTCCTAATATACCACCGTGGGGTTTTGGCCAGTAGGAGTTCGGCATGACCTTTCCGTTGCCCCCGCAACAGAAGGTATCCATGAGGATTTCCCCACGATAAAAAAGGACTACGTTCACACAGAATACCAGCGTAAAATAGTAGCTTAATGCTGCTGTGTGCTGTGTTTCGTATGGTGAGTGTAGAGAACCTGAGCTCCTTTTTACTAAAATTGAGGCATTATATCTTAGTCTTCAGGGGTGTCAACGTTACATTTAATTTTTAATTGAGGATCAATAGTAGATGTATATGAGCTACAGCATCCACTTACCATCAGGTGGAGTACGTGCTCGTTTGTCACACTTATTCTTCTATAAAAAAGCTCGCAGCTATTTTCTTTATTAGGATTAGGATGTTTTTCATTTCCATTGCCTCTCGAATATACCCTGGTTGAAATCGGATTTAACGAGGATTGGTGGTCTATCTACAAATTAAATCATGAAACTACCCTAATGACAATTTTTCGAACAACGGACATTATCTGTATCAACGTGCTTTTTTAACATATTTATTTTTATTAATTCACATAAAATGTCGTAACATTGTTTTACAAGACATTATTTACAACAGCTGTATACTATATGAGCCGTGGTACCTCAGGAGATCTCCCGCCGTAAATTTCACTGTTGCAAGCAACTCGAGTTAAATCCCCATTCGCACCAAAGAAACAGTAAATTTGAAAAAATTGTGATGAAACCTACATACTTTGAAAAAAAATCACATTGGGGCTACGTGGCGGACATTTATTTGCCATAGAACGCTCTTAGTGATGATATGAGGCCTGTCCCAGCATAGATGCGGCTCCGTGGCGCAGTGGTTTAGCAATGAGTTGCAGCCATAAGAGCCGCGAGCACAGAATAAATAATATGTTCGAATCCCGCACGGAACAAGTATTTGTATGGCCGACAAATAATTGTTCCGGATCTGGATGCTTGCACTTGTGAAATTTATGTATGTAAACTGCCCCCACAATACAGAAGAAAATACTAGTGTGGAGGTAACACCTAAAAAAAAAAACAAAAAAAGAGCTGTAACTTTACTTTTTTTACTTATGTATAACCACTTATATCCGTCCAGATGAGAGGTCAGCCGAAGGTCCAACCGAGAAGGTACACGATCCTTTACATCTAGGACCCGCGTAGACAAAGTAACCAGTTGTGTCAGACCATATGCCAAAGCAAAGCCATAAACAGATCTACCTGCATGATCGGTTAAACGGGAACCAAGCCATTCAGCGTGGTGTGCGTTAAAATCACCGAGCATCACGATCTCTGCGGAAGGGACCTGTTGTAGCACAGAGTCTGCACCCATTTAGACGTGGTCGTTGAGTCGGTCTGTGTCGGCATTACCGCTATGAGACCTATAGAGGCACCCGTAGACGCGGGGATGGCCGTCGCTGTCTATGCGCAGCCATAGGATGAACAGGTCCGTACCCTAAAGACTGTCGAGGAGTCGAAAATAGATTTCCTCTCTGACGTACACACAAACTCCCGAAAAAAACGCCCAAACCCCAAAACACCCGGAGCATAAAGCATTGTTCTGATTTGTGCCACGGGTAGGAGAGATACGAAGTATAAGCCGGAGAGGACACCTGTGACTCGGTTAGAAAGAGCAAGGCCGGCTTTGCCAGATCCAGATGGTAGTGGACGGCGTTAAGGTTTGAATGAAGTCCCCTGATATTGCAGAAATTCACGGAAAGCGTGGCATGGGTTGCCTTTGTCTTTTTGCTCCGCTTGCTCTGAGCAGGTTCCGTCCTGAGCGGAATTTAGCCGAGGCGAAAAAGTTGGGTAGCTTGGGCGTAGATTCTCAGTGAGGGATTCTCCAGGGATACTGGTACCCTTTTGGGGTAGGGAAAGTGGGCCTCCGGCCACCTGCGCTCACCAGGCGAAATGCAGAATAAACTTCTACTTTACGCTGGTATTCTTGAGGTCGTGGTACCACCCCGGTTCGAGCCGGCCCATCCATGCGACAGCAAAAGCTGCCGCGTGGCTCTATCACTGTTCGATACCACGGGGACTAGGACTGTATTATAATTATTAGTTTTAGTTTTTTTTATTATAGTTTTTTAATATTGTCTATATATTTACGAATATTCGAAACGTGGTAGATTCAAAAATACCGAAATCGTTATACTTCTCACTTTGCCAAACATTAATTACCTATTGTATGTGGAAGCTTGGTTTAGTACTTTGGCTTTAATAAGAACGTGCTCAACGTGCAGTTCTTAAGGTAAAGCCATTTTCTCCTGATTTTCTACCCTAGTACCAAGCTATGTCAAAGATTGTTCGTTCTCGTTGTCCGTAAATTATTTATACTTCATACATTTTTAGAAAGCGTTCCTTTCTTTCTTACAAACGAAAGAAACAAAAGCAAAATTTGCCCTATTATACTCTCGTGAATTAATTGAAGCATATTAATATTAATATTAAGTGAAATTTTGTATTTCCTTTTGAATTTGCAACAAAAACAATTTTTTGATTTATTTCTTTTTTTTCCTTGAATTCTTCAACCCTTTACTGTGACGACTAAAGTACGCGGTCATTATGCTTATTTCTCGCGATGTTGATGACTGTGGTGATGAACTCCTGGACGATATTTGATTATTATCAAACTTACAAAAATCGAAATTCATCAACATAACAGGACATTATAGTGTCTCAAGTTTAGGTTTTCTAACGCTCGTGCGATAAGATTGGGGGTAGAGTAGGATATGGTATCAAATAAAATTAATTTGTGTATTGTTGGTACTGGTTAGAATTGAAACCTAGAACCCACGCAGTAGCCCAGGCCAGCTAGATACTATGATCGTTGTATCACACGGTCGTTGTGTTACGTAGATTGGGACTTTGAAAGTATAGAAATGAGATAAAATTATTTGTTTTAGATTTCTAGCTTTTGTGTCATTTTACGTGTTATATACACGTAAATTGACACGTAAGTGAATCTACAAAGACACGAAAGAGTCGTCTCTCGTTGAATTCCAGCAGACGTGTTATAGAAATTCTATCGTAATAAAATGCAAGTACATAATGTCATTTCATTATTTATCCAATATTATATAAATTTAAAAATCAATATAAACTTTTTCTGATCTAAAAAAGAACCTATTATTTTTTTCCCTTTACATGTTTTTAAGACTTATAACCACATTACTTCTTAAAAAATGTTGTATACTCGTTTGTTTCCCTTATAAAACTACGTTGAACAAATCAAGAAGTCTAAGTTTCATTTAAGGTTTTTGTGTTTTATTTTGTTTGTCTTCATTGTTTTCTCATTCCTTGCGTCAATTCAAAGTTGCTTATTGGTTAAAAATGTTTATACATATATCATCTCTTTATGCTAGGTAAGAGAAGCGTGTAAAAAGGCAGTGTTAAACAGATGGTGTTAGTCGTTTTTTACTCTCTCGGCAATTAAGCATTCAGCTGTCCCGAAAGGAAGAATGGGGACTGTTAGAATATCCAGGATTTATACTGACACGAAGATCAGATCCATTAAAGATTATACAATGTACAGGCCAAAGGCAAAATAAGTTAAGGAAATATGCGAAAATATGATGATGGAAATTTAAAATTAAAATTAGTACTATATAAACGCAAAAGAACGCATTTGCTTACATATGTAGCAGCCAGGCTAATCAACAACCCTAAACGGTAATAAATAATGTATACCCTGCTGCTACCATAACGCAAAAGGTGAAGGTCTGAAGAAAACATTTATTTCCTAATTACCCCCGGCTACTGAGATACTACGGGCTGCATATCGATGCCAGATAATTTGACGTATATATTTAACGTTCTGATACAGAAACAAGAAACAACCGCAAATATCATCAGCACCGCATCGTCTTCACACGCCGGCTATCATCACGCATCCGTCGACCATTTTCGAGCCGTTTCTTCAACGCCGCAGATTCGCTTCTTTTTGCTGTTCCGGAGATGTGTCCCACGCCGCCGCCGCTCGCCGATTACGCGCGCGCGCCGGTCTACATCACTTTTATAGCTACTTCCAGCAACGCAGCTACGAGAAACGATCCACGAGTCTAACGCGGGCAAACGGAGCGCGATAAACATATAATAGTTGTACATAATATTTTATTGATTACTCTTTATTGGTCAAAATGTATGTATTGTAATTGGCTAAGTAAATAAAATATTTTACTATTGGTAAACTAAGGACGTAGCCGGACATATAAATATAGGCAGGGTTAGATGGATAAGATATACACATTCGCTTGCACATCAGAAAACTGAGTTTTATTTCTTCGCTCCTAAACCACTCGGGGTCTGTTAATAGTGGACACCATACACCACTATTACATTGGTGACCCCGACGTGATATGAACACGCAACCAACAACCTTAGGAAACTACAACTTCAAAACCTTCGTCATCGTCCTCAAGTACGCCATTCATTCGCTCCCGAGCAGATATTGCCTGCAGTCTTCATATTCTGCAAGCCATCTAGCTTTACAAAGGTTCATCGCAGCACTGGAATAATAATCCTTCCTCTTCCTTCAAGCTACTCTCTGCGCTAAAGTGTTCAGCACGGCTCTGAGCCTTACTGTTCGCCTCTGCTTCACGGCACTCTCGCAAATTACTTGCCTTCTTCTCGACTCACCGCAGACTTACAACGCAATTCCCTGGTACTTGCAAATTCGTCGACATCTAGACTGCACTATCGACCTCCAGTCTGAGCAGGGGGGTGATGTGGCGGCGCTGTCGTCGCGCTAAAAGCGAAACATATCGAAGCCTAAATCGCGCTGACAAAGTTCCGAAGTTAAAACAGTATATAATATAGAATAGCTCCGAACTACCAATCGGAGCGTTGGCCGCTCCCCTAGCAGAACACCTTGCCCGGCGGGGTATCTCCCCTTACCCTTCCATCCGCCACAGTGGTGACCCCGAATAGTGGACACCATACACCACTATTACGCATAATATTGGCAAAGACAAAAATTTGTCTTGAAAGGCTGTAAAAATGCCGTTTTCTTAAATAACACTCCGCAGCGTCATATTGGAAAAATATCGTAAATCCATAAAAACAAAAACGACAAGGTCTGACCTACTACTGTCGTCACTGGTCTCAAATCGCCAATACCCAGGAAAATGGTCACACCACACACCCGACCTGAATTTGATGGATTACAGTTTACAGTCCATCATAAAAAATGAAATGCCTTTGCCGCGTCTTAGAAACTTTATTATGCTAAAAGCTACATTTACACGAGAGTGTGATAAAACACCCGTGTGGAAAATTGTTGACCATTTTATCAAAGTATGTATATACCATCATTAGGGTTACTAACTAGCATTAGAGAAAGTTGCTTAGATGATTTATATAGATCCTGTTACAAAAAGAGTATTTTTAAAATATTTAAGTTATTTTCGTTAACTCATAAAGCTATTAAATTGTTAAATTGTCAGTTGTTTTTTTTGTTTAAAAAGAGTAATTTACTGTGTATAATATTTCGCCTTAAGGAGTTACCCTCATTTAAAACTTTCCCAATATTTAAAAAAAATCTTACAGCAACATCTTACTGATAACAACTCAAAATAATAAATAACCCATCCATCTATGTCGTTTCTCCTGCAAAGCGTGGCACCTATGATAAACCCTACTATAGGACAATCTATGGGAGGCCTATTTAGCTGCGAATTTCGCATCTACGCATCGCTAATGTTTGAAGCGAGAAAATGTTCTCCTCTGCTACATATTTTCTCAATTTTCACATCAATTTTTATTTATTTATTTTTATTTATTTAATTTTTCATGCACAAAGTTGTACATAAGGTGGACATAATGCTATAGGCCATTCTCTCCCAGTCAACCATTAGACTAAACAGAGATAGACAAACAAGAGGCGGTGCAGCAGTAATCCAAAATAGAAACGGCTAAAAAATATTGTATATACATATACACACATACATACACATATATACTTAAGTACACACAATATATGCATATATAAATACATACATACAAATATACATGCATACAGTACATATATACACAACCAAAAGGAAAGGAATTCCTCTTAATGTATAAGTAAAACATATCGTACGTAAAGGTTTATTTAAATATTTGCATTTACACAATAGATGTTTAGAACGCACGCAAAGAAACTAACATCGGTCCGAAGCAACGCGAGCCCTGGCTAACAGTCCCACATCGTGGCTAGGTAACTGGTCTGTATTCAAGCGAAGGAAGGCTATGCCTTCCATCACTCAGTTAAGCGGGTGATATCCTGCGTTGTGATTCTTGCCTTTATTCGGCCACACTAATCCATTTTGTATGGTTAGGGTTATTAATAATAATAATGTCCTCCAGACCGAATTTCGGTCACGGCGGCCAGTCTCAAGGGAGACGAGCCATCTGCGCTGGACAGGATTATAGTGCCCAAGTGTATGCGCAAGCACAGGTGCACTCTCTATTCCCTCACTCTCATAGCCCGATGGGACGGTAAACCGACACGACCGGAGAGAGATCAGGCGCAGGACCAACGGCTTTACGTGCTTTCCGAGGCACGGGGGTGAAACACCGCCAACTTCCTGACTCCGGGCAGATACTGAGAATTTCTTGATGGAAAAACTCAATAACTGATTTTTTGGCCCGACTCGGGATTCGAACCCGGGACCTCATGATCAGCAGTCGCACTACTACAACCACTAGACCAACGAGGCAGTCTAATAGGGTTATTACTGGAGGTAAATAGAGACAGAAAAACTATACTAGTTAACTTAACTTAAGGCCGAAACTAATGACGGTGACGTACGTACGCATTACGTGCAACATGTTAAATCGCCCGTCTTTTACACAGACTATTATGTATTGCAATCATGTGCAGCAAAATAGAACTATGTTGTTCAATGCTGTAATTGACATAATTACAAAAAATGCCACATTTACTTTGTATTCGTTCTTTAAATTAATTTATATTATTATGTATTCAGAAACACGTGAAGTTAACCCAACACGTTTCTTGAAAACACGTGCACGTGACATGTCTTTAGGTTGCGACCTACACGTCGGTCGTACGAAATTCTATTACATTTTGAGAGTCCGTTAATTTTTATGGATGCCTTTTGTTTGTTCTTCTTATTCAATGGACACCAATTTTTTGTTTTTAAGTCATTCATTTCTTTATTACAGACCTTCTCAAGTCCTCAATAAATAATGTTATAATGATTAATGTTATGTCTAAATAATTAAATTGGTTGAACGTAAACAATTTGATTTAAAGGGAACTAAAACAGAATGTATTTAATTTATAACACCCATTTTCTTATAGGAGAGGAGGCAAACGATCATGTGGTCCACCTGATGGTAAGTGAATACCGCCGCTCATGAACAACCACAACACCACGGGAATTGCAGGTATGTTTCCAGCCTTTTAGAAAGGAGTAGACTCTTTAATTGAAGGTTTCTAAGTCGTATCGCTCCGGACAAATTACAAAAACAAAAAGAATTCCACAGCAAAGTTGTACGAGGAAGAAAACTCCTAGTAAAACGTACAGTGGTGGACCGCTAAGCATCCAGATGGTGAGGATAGTATCGTGAATATTGACGCGATGTGCGTTCGTGAAATTGGGTGGCTGGAGTTAATCCGAACAATTCCTGAGAGCACTCCCCGTGGTAAAACAATGCCGGCATGAAATACTGTTTCGCTCTGCTGAACACGCCAAGCTTTTTAGAGGCCAATTTGACCATCCCTTCTAAATGACCACGAAACTGCACACTATTCCATATGCCGACGCCGAGAATTCCGATGCTAGCTAAGGCAGCAAGAGGAGTGCCTTGAAACTGAGGAGATACAAAAAAGGTGTTATTTTTAGCGGTAAACGCGCAAACTTGTGTCTTCTGGGGATTAACTGAACTTGTTCGGCAAAGACTTGACTTCAGACATAAGTTTTCCCGGTACTCGGTGACCTGCCGGTGTATAAGGCCTCACCAGTGCTGTCGTCCGCATAGCAATTAATATTACCAGCTTGCAACATATCATTGATATGCAGAAGAAACAGCGTTGGTGATAGCTAGCAACCTTCTCGAACATGCGTTGTAATCAGAGTATGCACCGCCTACTACGACCTTGATGCTCCGATCAGCAAGGAAACTGGTGATCCAATAGCAGAATTTCTTCGAGGAAAAGGATCTTCGAAAGAAGCGCTTCGTGCCAGACTTAATCGAATTCCTTCGCTATATCAAAACTAAAGGCCAATGCTTCCCTCTATGTCTCCGCCCACCTATGACTCAGGTAGACCAGAAGATCACCAGCTGATCGACCCCGACGAAAACCGTACTGGCGGTCACTAATCAGCTGGTGATCTTCAAGGTACCTCATTAGCTGGCAGTTTATAATGGACTTCATTAAATATTGGAGAACAAGAAGGTGATGGCAATAGGGCTGTAGTTGAACGGGTCTGAGCGGTCGCCATTTTAGGGATCGGGTGGACCAAAGCTGTCTTCCATAAATTCTAGACTACGACTTGGGAGTAGGAGTACCGGAAAAGATGCGTTAAAACCGGTGCCAACTCCGGAGCACACGTCTTCAGTACAATGGGAGGGACTCCATCAGACCTACTCGACTTGCTGACGTCCAGGGAGAAGAGTGCTTTGCAAACCGAGTGCTTTGCAAACCGAGTGCTGTTTAAACCGCACATCCGGCATGGAGCACTCACACCACGGGATGCTCGGCGTCGTGTTCCTCCCGTCATCAAGACTCGAGTTGGACACAAAAATAGAGCTCAACAGATCGGCTTTCTCCTTTGCGGCATGGGTCAGTGAGTCGTCCTCTCTGTGCAGAGATGGAAGAGATGGCTGACAGAAGTTCTCTTGTACAGCTTTGGCGAGAAACTAGATTGCATGGTTTCGTCAAGGAAGATGAACTAGCTTCTCGCCAATTCTGCCGATGTGCTCAGACCTTGCCTTGGCAATTGCTGTTTTGTAGGACCTGGAGGCGAAATTATACGTCTTTTTAAGAGCGCTGGTGTTTACATTCCGAGACGTTGGTGCATCAGCATAGGACCAGTAGCATTCCTGCTTAAAGCGTGATGCTATTTTACAGGAGCGACCAAACCATGGCTGGGATCTGCCTCCGATAGGCACCAAAGATAATAGAATAAAAAGTTCCATACTCTGAAGTACTACATCAGCGACAGAATCAGCAACAACGCTGGGATCATCCGGCGAGAAACAAACCCGGCCCCAAGGGTAGGATGCAAAAAAGACCGCATCCTGTCCTAATCGGCCGACCTGTAGTACCAAACATGGCGGCAGCCCTCTTCAGCAAAATGCAACCGCGACGTCAGTGTGAGTGGCACCACACACCGGACAAGACAATGGTCCGACGAGCCTAGAGGAGCGTTGACGGAAACCTGATATCCGTCTGGATGAGAGGGCAGCAGAAGGCCCAAAAGGGAAGGTGCATGATCTTCCACATCTGGGATCCGCGCAGGCGAAGTAACCAGCTGTGTAAGACCATATGCCAAGGCAAAGTCATAAACAGATCTCTCCGCATGATCAGTTAAACGTGAACTGAGCCATTTGGCGTGATGGGCGTTAAAATCGCCAAGGTTTACGATCTCTGCGGGCGGGATCTGCTGATGTAGCAAGGAATCTGTAGCCATTTTGACGTGGTCGATGGGTCAGTCTGTTTCGGCATTACCGCTATGGGTCTTATAGAGACACCTGTAGACGCGGGGATGGTCGTTGATCTCTACGGACAGCTATAGGATGGATAGGTCTGTAGATACAAGACTGCCGTGGCCTACAAAACAGATGTCCTCTCTAACGTATACGCAAACTCCAGCCCGGGGCACAAAGGAGGGTTCTTTAATTTGTACCCCGGGTAGGAGAGATATGAAGCATCAGCCGGAGAGGACACCTCCGTCTCAGTTAAACAATCAAGACCGGCTTCACAGCCTCCAGGTGGTAGTGGACAGCGTTAACCTTTATTTATGGACGTCATTTTTTTGTCACACTACCATGACCTCGCTAAAATATTACATTAAGGAGATGAACTTGGTTCCATACAAGCTTGGGCCCGCCGTGAACCAAGTTCAAATACACCTTATTTTGAAGATTTAAACATTTGCTACTTACGCCGAAAAATCATATTTTTGTAGGGCCTTGGGTGTTGTTTTTTATTTTATATTTTATTATTTGTAGGTTATGTAGTAAAATCACTCGTTCCTGTGATAAGTTGTTTAAATAAATTGAAAAGGATACAAAATAATTCAGTTTTGTAGTAATTGTGAAATAAAGTATTATAAATCTTTTTTATTTTTTTATTATTTTCTGCAACGGTTAATAAAATGTCATCTACAAAAGCTGCTGGAGGCTGTACATTGTCTGTTCTATTCTTCCCAAAACCTAAGTACCACATTATTGTCATTATGTGGGCGCAACAACCTACTGTCCTCTAATGCGGGGGAAACTCCAAAGATCAAGTTAAATTAATCCACGAAAGTAAAAAATACACACACACACACACACTACCACAATATCAAATGCACATGAAAAGTTGAAATTCAATGATATAAAGTTGTCGTCTTCTTCGGAACAGGCAATGAATGATCAACGACCATACCGCCTATTCAAATTATTCAAATGCTTTTTTAGTTGAACAAAATGGTTTATTCAATTGATTTTCTAAATTGATTTCTTTAATTCAGTATTAATCTCTACAGATTTGCAACAATATTAAATATTATGATTTTTTGTGATAATGAAGGCTTAAATTTTACAAAAAATAGCCTTCATTATCTAACGCCATAGACATTAAATACAGAAAAATAATAAAAAAACGTTTTGTTTTTGCTATTGTAAAAGAATTAGTTTTCGTTTTTCATTTTAATAAAATGTTTTTATGAATATCCCATGGACTACAGAAATAAAATCTTTTGATTATGCTTACAATTTATCGTTTTATTACATTCATATTTTTGTATTAACTGTTACGAACGATATCAAGAACCCAATTTCATTCATCTCCTTTTTATGCTATCATATTTATTATTTTCTAGGCATATTTAAATGAAATAATTTCGATAATTATACTCTTTTTTATTTCTTACATAATTTAAGCATAATAACTGCTAAAGGCACTTTTTGGCGTAAATTTCCTTGAGATCATTAGAGAGATTTTAAGACAGAAAACTTAATTTAACTTTTAGGTTAAATTAAAATTCCTTTCTATAAATCTAAGGCATAAATCTAAGGTTAAACAATTAACATCTTCTTAAAATAAAATATAAAAATTCTGACAATGGTCCAATATGTATCAAATTATTGACAGTCCTTGCACAAGGGTTTGTAACACTGTAAATATATAACCTGTTTACAATTTATACAAGTATTGTTGGACTTCCTCTTTAGTTTTGGGGGATAAATACGTCATGTTTTTCCCTTTCATGGGTCAGTCTCCTGATCAGGAAGTTCGTCTGGAGGTATATCTAAGCCTAAAACTCGCTTCAGTGTCATTTTTAATTAATTTGCTATATTTGGCTTTATTGCACGTCTTTTCATATGAGGAACGACTAAAGGTTGTGCAATTTTTTTAGGGAATCACCTCTTTCTATATTTTTGGCCGAATGCTGATTGTATAGAACCATGCTTATAATTCAATGCATATAAAATAAACTAAATTAAAAATAAGCATTGACACCACATAAGTCAAGACTTCGATATAAGATGACCATAGGCTACCTTCTCGTTCGTTGACTACTTGAGTAAATGGATCATTTCTTATCTGTATCATGAATTTTACAATATCTGTTACGCTTGGAATATTATCAATATTGTCATTGTGATGTTGTGATGTATTTATCAGGACGTTGCAATGGTTTTTGAGAAATATTTTACTGATATTCCGATATTAATCACTAAGTCACTGAATTCTTCTACTGCGGTCGCCGAATCATTACTTAAACAAAATGTAAATGCGTGTACAAAGAATTTTACATTTCAAAAAGTATCATCAAAAGATATTGTAAAATAATGTAAACCTATTGATGTTAGGAAAACTGCGGATCTGTGGGGGATTTCCGTTAAAGTTATTGCGTCTATAATAGATACAATCGCGCCTCATTTAGCTACTATTTTTAATACTAGTATCGAATCTGGTGTGTTTCCTGATTTAATGAAGTATAGTAAAGTAATACCTTTATTTAAATCTGGTAGTACATTAGACCCCGCCAATTTTAGACCTATTTCTGTACTACCAACACTTAGTAAGATTTTTGAAAAAATTATTCTTGATCAAATGTTAAATTTCTTTAATATAAATAATTTACTTCATAAAAATCAATTTGGTTTCACAAGGGGTCGCTCGACAACTGATGCATGTGTTGAGCTGATTAAATATATATTTAATGCATGGGAGAATTCACAGGATGCTTTAGGTATATTTTGTGACCTATCCAAAGCTTTCGATTGTGTTCACCTTGAAACATTAATCAGGAAACTTCAACACTACGGTGTATGAAGTGATGCTCTTAAATTAATTATTTCATATTTAAGTAAGAGAACGCAGAAAGTTGTCATTAACAGTATGAGTTCTTCCGGGTCGATGGTACAGATTGGCGTGCCTCAAGGCTCAATTCTAGGCCCCTTTCTGTTTCTTGTATACATTAATGACTTACCTTACATAGTAGGAGATAACCATGATATAGTATTATTTGCAGATGACACTTCTTTAATTTTCAAATTAAGTCGACAATTGCTAAAATATAACGAAGTAAATAATACTATATCTAAATTAGTAAATTGGTTCAATGTTAATAATTTGCATTTAAATTTTTCTTGGAATCACACTAGACGCGAAGCTTTAATGGAGCCCCCATATATCAAAACTAGCAAGCAGACTTAGTTCTGCAGCATATGCCGTAAAAAAATTAGAAGTCTAACTAGTGTTGAAACAGCTAGACTAGTTTACTTTAGCTATTTCCATAGCATAATGTCGTATGGTATTTTGCTATGGGGCCACGCAGCTGACACTGAAATTATATTTGTTTTACAGAAGAGGGCCATGGGATCAATTTATGATTTAAAGCCTAAAGAGTCGCTGCGATAAAAAAATTAAGGAAATTAATATATTAATTTTGGCCTCTCAATACATTTATGAAAATGTAATGTACGTACACAAAAATAAAAGTAGTTTTACAAAAATAAGTGATATTCATTCTGTAAATACTAGGAACAGACACAAGTAGTAGTACCAGTTACTCGACTTCATCGAGTCAGTAATTCATTCTTGGGGCGATGTATACGATTTTACAACAAAATTCCAGAATATATGCAAAATTTTACCTGCTTAAAGTTCAAAAACTTTATTAACCTAAGTTTGTATAAAAAGGGTTATTATAATATTAAGGAATTTATGGATGATAATAACCCCTGGAAATGAGGTGATCGCTACCAAGCTATTTCTAATTTGTTGTGTTGTTAATTTGTGTAACATACATTATTGTAAGCTGTTATTTTTAAAAAACGTCCCGCTGGGTTTCTTGTTGGTTCTTCCCAGGACAGAGGTTTTTTTTCGAACCAGTGGTAATTATACAAAAGAGTGACTTTCAATAAGCATTATTTTGTAATCTATATTGAATAAAAAAGTTTCTGTTTCTGTTTCTGTTGAGGAAATCAATAGTACAATTTTGTTAGGCTTTGGGACATGTGATCATATAGTTTTGTTTTTTGTGAAATCAAATAATATAAAACAAACTTTTCGAGATTTCTGCGGCTGAAATTGTGATGGAATATCACTTTTATTTTTTACAGTCCTATCTTAAGTAAGTTTTCTCTTAGACAACTCATATACTTCAATATATTTTTTAACTATTATAAAAATAATAAGTTTATGCGTTACATAAGGCTTGTATAATCAGTCCATATTTTCCAGGTTTCTTTGGCATATATAGACTATAACGCTCATCCCACGAAAATTTACTAACATTTCATCAACAGTTACGCGTTCGCTTGATAATACTTTGGTGAATTAGAAATAAATTTCTCAAAAATTGAAGATATCACTGCCAGTTTGTCATTCTGATGTCTATCTGTACGATCAGCTGGATTGTCGAAACGTAAGAATTGTAAAATAATCAAGAATCTAGTTTCCGACATGCAGCACCTGAAAATCTCACATCCGGTACCATCTGTTGCAAAAATGTAACCGAAACATTCATGATTAAATTTCAATACGGCTGCATAGTATAATAATTTCAAAAAAGCAATCAGTTCAATCATATCTAATTCTTTTGGTTCTATGTATGTGTGGCTTGAATTTTACTTTGTATTCAGCGACTTTTAGATTTGTCCATGTCAAAATAGTCTGATGCATTTCTTCGTCAAAAAGTTTATTCCAAGTACTGAGTGGATTATTCCTGTCTTCCTCAGATGAGGGTAACACAGGTCTGGTTGTAACTATATTGTGCTGAGGAGTTCTGACTCAGCTGGAAGGTGGATTACTGGCCCACTTATAGTTGTTTTTTCCTTAGTAATAATTAGGTAGCCGTCCATGTAGGTCTAAAAGGGGCACATTATCGTCTGAGCTATCACTACTGGAATTGATACTTCGAATAATGTTATAATCTATAGTAGAGACAACGGTATTTTCTTCATATTCTTCATGGTCCGTGTATGACTCTGGATAAAATCAGCTTCAGATATCAAGCAATCAATAGTTTTCTCGATATCAGACTGGTCCGACTCTAAAAGTAGAAAGAAGGGTCATCGAATGGACAAATTTTGCTCGCATGCTATTGCAGCGGTGATCTTGACGTTCGTTTTGATGTAGATGCACTTTGAGTACTATTTATTGACATTTTGAATAAAAATAACTTAAAAAAATTCTGTCAAGATTTTTTATATGGAAAACGTGAACGTACGGTCTCACAGACCGTGGTCAAAGTTTAAAATAATTCACTTAATTTGCAGCCGGCGACGCAACTTCCCACCTAAAAACATTTCGCCACTAAAGCTTAGGCTTAAGCTTGAGCGCCTTGGGGCGAATTCGACCAAACTTAGTATAAGTCTTATCCTGAGAATAAAACCACTAACTACTTTCGAGTTAGAGAACTTTCATTTTACCAAATATTAACCCAGGTATAACTGTCTATCCGAGAGGAAATTGCTATACCGCCAAAATTCATGGAGTAAACAAGTTATCCCCGAGTATTTTAATGGCGGCTGCTACATTTTAACAGCTGTTTTCGTATCCTTTGTTGAAAAAGTAGGATATTTTATCGTTGTGCATTTTGTTGTTGTCTTGTATTTTTGTGATAATTGTAGGGATTATTTTTTTTAAATAATGCAACGTTTACGAAATACGATCGAAGATTCTGCCAATTTTTGCTTCATCGTAACCCCGTCTGTTTTTTTTTATTTTCAATGACACGAAAATGTTTTTCTACTAGTTCTAACAACAAATTGTTTTTCGAAGGAACCAATTTCGGCTACGTTTTTTTTTTCTGCAGACATTTTATTTCAAAAGATAAGAATAAGATTTGAAGAATAATCAACTGACAACTCAACTGGTGTTAATATTCTAGTGTTCAGTGACAGTTGATACTATTATAATTCGGTAAAACTAAGTGGGCAGAAAATCTTGCATTGCCCTATGTAAACAATTGTATTTCGATTTTAGTTGGCTTACACGTTCATTCATTCTTATTCACCAACTCTAGAGTAACAATACCCAGTATTAGCTACTCTAAGTTTGTGTTGGAAAAACGGAAACGAAGTTATCAGAGAGTAAGAGCAAAGAGTAAAAATATACTAGGATTCGTTACTCTGGAGTAACATGGTATTTGGTCGAATCCACCCTTAGATGCGGGGAGCGAGTGGTAAGGAGTAAACATGAAAATTACAAAATGCGAGCAGCCTGAGAAGTCCCCTGATGTTGCAAAAATTCAGTCTCATTGCTCCGCTTGCCCCGAGCAATTTTAGTCGCGAGTGGAATTCCCCCCCCCCCCCCCCCCCACTCCCCACTCCGGTGGTACCCTCGTGGGGTAGTTTTCTATTTAATTCCGCTACCATGTTAAGGGAGGGGTGGTGCGTGGGGCCTCGGGTCACCTAAACTTACCAAGCGAAAGGCAGAAGTAAACTTCTTATTCACGCTGGTATTTTGTGAGGTCGTGGTACCACCCCAGTTCGAGCTGGCCCATCCTTGCGACAGCAGAACTTGCCGCGTGGCTCAACCCACTGTTAAACTAAATGTAAAAGATATAAATACTAATAATATTTTGAATTGGGAAGAGTTGGATCTTGTTGATACCACAGTTTTTAGGGAATTAATTTCACTCGCGAAACTTCAATGGAGTGTATCAAAATTAACAAGAATATTTAGTTCCGTATCAAATGCTGTACAATAATTTTTTTAGTACAAGGATTACAAGCGAGCACACAGTCCATCTGATGGTAAGTGGATGCTGAAGCCTATAGACATCTACATTTATCCTCGAATAAGAATCAAGATGCAGATGCGTCGTTACTACTGAGGATATAGATCAGAAGCCTTGTTACTAATACAAAGGATCTCCGGTTCGCTACATTCACCATACAAAACACAGCATTATTCTGCTGTTTCTCTGTGAGAGTGCTGCAGTCATAATACAGCAACGAGGCTCTACTACGTAAATTAGAAACTTACTTGTGTTGAAACAGCTAGATTTTTTTTAGTTATTTCCACAGCATAATGCCATATGGAATCTTGCTATGGGGTAATACGCCACTGAAACTATCTTTTATTTAAGAAAACCTTAGAAGATATTTATAATCTAAATGTAACGGAGTTTATTAGAGAAAAATAAAATAAAATAAATATACATTGACACAGTTAAAAGTTCATTTTCGATATTCCATAATTAGCTAAAAGTAAAGTAAAATGTTTTTTGTTTTTCGTACAGGGTTTTTTTTTAATAAGAACGAAATCTTCACAGGGTTATAAAAAATAATATCTCGAATACTCGAGTATAATATCTCGAGTATAATTCACTGTTTTTAAGTATCACTGATTTATTTTGATCGGATATAAGATACAACTCTGCAGTGAGACTATGACCAACAACCAGTGTACTGTATATGTATGTCGTACTTACGTTGATGTATAATGTGCATTAAAACTTAAAACTGCTTGCTTGCGATTATTTTGTGTAAATTAATCATGTCAGCGCTTATTTCAAGCGCTTATTTCCTGATAAGGATAATACATAACTGCAGGGAAAAGCTCTTTATTTTTTAAACCATTCTGTTTCTAAATGTTTCATATAATTTTATCTGCTATAATTTATATTGTATATTAATATTAAAAAGTCTGGCTGTGTTTCTTGCTGGTCCTTCCCTGAAAATTTTCGAACCAGTAATAAAATAATAAATGAGCTAAAATAAGTATTAATTTAATGAAGATTGTATAAAAATATTCTATTCTTATAAGCAGAGCGCCCCCTAATACCGTAAAATGCAATATCTCATTACCAGTAATAATGGTCTTTGATTCTCATCACTCACTACACCAAACTGTATTCTGCTGCGATTTTACGTGAGTATTCTGTGGAGAGTAGTCCCTCGTCGACCTGATCGACTCAAAGTGCAGCCGTATCAGATGATATTTGGCTCTACCACGTACATAATTCTAAACTAACTACAGTGCTCACACTACCACACTTCTTTTATAAAATATCTTTACGTGTAATGGAATACAATAAAACTAAATTAAGGCAACTAAAATAACATAAAATACATTAAATTTCGGTCACGGAGGCCAGTCAACGGAGACTAGTCACTTGCGCATGACAAGATACTGCTGGAGTCTGTACACACGCACAGGAGCACTCTTCATCAGACACGCCTGGTGTGAGATCAGGCGCTGGACTAAACATGCTTCACGAGGTACGGGGTTACATCGCCACACAGACTTCCGGTTGCTAATAAGAAATTCTAGACTGTAAAAGCCAATAACAGACTTTGGTCCGACCCGGGAATTGAACCCAGGACCATATCGGTCGTACACGATCATGTAGTCCACGACTAGATCAACGATGCGGTAAAGAACCTTATTTTTAATCTCCTACTCATAATTCCCCAAAGTATGCAAGCAAGCAACTTGAAAGGTTTGTTTATTCTCACCAAGCAGTTTGATAATCGTAAAGCTACCATGCTCGCACGTTTAAATAAAACTAGTTTTACGGATTTTATCGTGTATATTAACTTATTTTATATTCCCGACGTTTCAAGCACTTTACAACAACCATGGTGACGGGGTTAAGTTAATATACGCGATAAAATCCGTAAAACTAGTTTTATTTAAATGTCTAGTGTTCGCGTAAATATAAAAAATCATTATCCTCGTACTGATAAACCTGCTCCTTACATTATATCTGTATGGGATTTGTGTAAAGTAGGAGATGACAAAATAATGGGTAAAATGTTATTTTATAAGCTGTTTTCATGTTATTATTAAATTAAAAATAAATACTTTCATCTTATTATTAAATTAAAAATTATAATGTAGACCCGGCAGTATGGCCATGTTATATAGGAGGTGACAAAATAAGGAGACGTATTGCTTTTTCTTTATTTTTACTTAAGTAGACAATTCAAATACAGAGTAATGTGTGCTACACTACAGCACATCAGTTTCTTTGTTTTGAATTTGAACTTAGTATTTTGAAAAATTGTTATATCCTTCTTATTTTTTTTTTATAGAATAAGGGTTACAAACGAGCACACGGTCCACCTGATCGTCAGTGGTTGCTGTGGCCCATAGATATCTACGTCTATCTTCGTTTGCAAAATAAAATTTTTGTCAGCCGTGAGGACTAAGATAGAATGCCTTTTTTCAGTAAAAAGGGTCTCCGGTTCTCTACACTCACCATACGAAACACAGCAGCATTAAGCTGCTATTTTACACCGGTATTCTGTGAGAGTGTGGTCTTTCCCCGGTTGAGCCGACCCATTCGTGCAACAACTATACTATTAATATAGCTGCAGCATGGCTCTACCATGTATAAACGTTTACGTTCTTCTTCATTATAATCAGCTCTAAAAAGTCCACTTCTGGATATAGGCCTCTCCCGTTGTAGAAAGGAGGTGCCATAATTGAAAAGATTGACACTAGAACCCTTGCACCTTTGATGGTGTTTTCTGTCATTGGTCTAGTATTTTCAGTCTGGCGTAAATGAGATAGTTACCAGCTCTTTTAAAAAGTAGTATGATTCCGCCTCCAGGTCCCTCAAATGAGTCATTGTCTAGGTAAAGTCAGAGCACATTGGCAAAATATGCGAGAAACTAGTTTGCGTTCTCACGGGAACCCGTAGTACATTATGGTCTCTCGCCAAGGCTGTCCAAAGGAACTCCTGTCAGCAATCTCTTTCATCTCTACGTGAGAAGTACGACTCATGGTCCCATGCCGCAAAAGAGAAACCAATCTTTTAGGTTCTTCTTTTGCATCCAACTCAACTCTTGATGACGGTGGAACATACCGCCGACCATCCCCCGGTGGGAGTGATCCATGCCGGATGTGCGGTTTTCACAGTGCTCAGTGCGAAAAGCACTCCTCTTTCTTGATTTCGAAGTCTATTGGGCCTAATATAGTCCCTCCTATTGTGTTGAAGACGTGTGCTCCAGAGTTGACATCGGTTCTAACGCGTCTTTCCCAGTATTCCTAATGCTTTGGCGTAGTCCCGAACTCATAGATGACAGCTTTAGGATGCACCCGATCCATAAAAAAGGCGACCGCTCAGATCCAGACCCAAGACCTTAGCACAAAAACGGGTTTAGCACAAAAGTTTGCTTCCAATGGGTTTCCCGAGAAACATTGCAACTGAATCTCCAGCTTTCTTGTAGATCGAACCATCAAGGTCATAGTAGATGGTGCATGCTTCGACTACAATCCTGTTGTTCCGCTGAGGCGGTCCACACTTACCATCAGGTGACATGCATGCTCGTTAGCCCGGTCTTCAATAAAAATTTATCGCATCGCTTCTTATGACAACTATGGACAAAAATAGAATGATGAAATCTTTAACGCCGCGACCTTACTGCTATCTTATATATTTATAAATAAATAAATTCTGCTGATTAATTTAATCAATACAATTATAATTATTATAAAATTAGCTACTGGTTTATGAAGATATTCTACAGGTTAAATACCTATGTAGCAAAACAGTGTATGAATAATGATTAAAAACCAAACAATAACTTTCGAGAAGTACCACGCCTATTTCATTAGTAAATTGCTTTCATTTGTCATTATAGTGGACATACCTAGCCTTATTCCTACGGGAGAATTATTCGCCTGCTTCAAATGTAGATAAAGTAGGTTTAGTATGAATAGAGACAGCAAACTTTTCAGTTTAAAATGTCTGTTGTAATTACACTATTTTAATGTAATTTCTTTTATTATCCGCGTGGGTGTTATTGTATAGTGTTATTGTTATTGTTCAGTATCTGGCTTCCATACAGTTAATCCTGGGTCCGAATCCAAACCGAAAACATGTTATGTTCTTAATTTATTTTTATTTATTTAATTAACTACAACGTTTTTTAATCCAATTACAGTAATTAATAATTTCGAAAGGCACATGAGAATAAACTATGCTAAGTGAAGGAATACAAACTATATAACATTACTTTCGCAAAATCGCAAATTAACTGATCACAACACATTCCAACCATCCGCAAAGTCGGGAGCAGCCCTAAGAAGAGCGTTGATTGCGCTGTGCAATCAACATAGTGGGGAATTAGCGTTACAGCGCGCGCGAAGACGCTGTCACGAATAATCTAATGACCAAATACTCAAACGCTATTCAATTTTGAGATGTCGTTAAGTTTCGTGGTGTCGCAGTCACTTTGACTAAAAGTGATAGAGACAGCACGAGATTTAACGGCATCTTAAAATTGAGTAGCGTTTGAGTATTTGGTCATAAGCCGGTGAAATGACCTATGTCACAAGTAGTGGTCAGGCATATATGTAGATTTTGCATAAGGTATTATGAAGTTCGAGGGCATTTATTACGCCTCTTAGAATTTTGAGTGCAATGATAAGTAGGTTGCAAGAACGACGAACTGCAAGAGAATTATACTTCGTGCTTCGTCCTCAAGATTAGTAATTGGAGCTTATTAAACACATGTACATAGGCTGCACTAAAAGTATCGGGAATGGAATATTTCCACTGGTCCTGTCCTATTAAAATCTTTTTAATTGAAAACTCCTTGGTTTTACAAATCGAATATCATTTATTTATTTAAAAAAAGATTCTCGGTCTTGTCACAAGGTTATGTCAAACTTGTTTAGTCGTTGAGAAAATGGAATTGACTCGAGAAAATTCAAGAGCGATGATTTATTATGACTTTCGAAGTGGTTTAACACAAAAACAGTGTATTAACCGGATGATTTCTGCATTTGGTGATGAAGCCCCATCCAAAACCACAATTTATCGCTGATCTGCTGAATTTCAACGTGGACGTGTCAAGCTCAGTGATGATCCCCGTCAAGGTCGTCCAAAAACTGCAGTCACCCAAGAAAACGTTGATGCTGTGCGTAAGCTGATTGAGGAAGATCGACATGTGACATACCGCGAAATTTAGGCAACTTTAGACATAAGCATGAGTCAAATACAAATAATTTTGCATGAACAATTAGGTGTAAACAAGTTGTTTTCCCGATGGATACCGCATTCGCTCTGTGAAGAGCAAAAAGCGGCTCTCGTTACTTGGTGCGTCAGAACTCTCGAAAGATTCCACGCAGAATCCTCAATTGCTGTATACAACATCTTATCAAGTGACGAATCCTGGATATACGCGTACGAATCCGTAACAAAAAACCAGTCACGAGTTTGGGTGTTCGAAAATGAGTTAAAGCCAACAAAAATTGTTCGTTCACGGAGTGTTGCAAAAAAAATGGTGGCCACGTTTGTCTCCAAAATGGGCCATGTTACGACTATTACTCTTGAGGGACAAATAACGGTTAATACAGAATGGTATGCTAGCATTTGTTTAACACAGGTCGTTTCTGAACTCCGTAAAGAGAACTGCAACCGCCGCATCATCCTCCATCACGACAATGCGAGTTCTCACACCGCACACAGAAGAAAAGAGTTTTTAGAGCAAGAAAACATAGAATTATTAGACCATCCGCCGTACAGCCCCGACCTAAGCCCTAATGATTTCTATACTTTCCCTAAAATAAAGAATAAATTGCGTTGACAGAAATTTTCATCACCTGAAGAAGCTGTGGACGCCTACAAAACGGCCATTTTGGAGACCCCAACTTCCGAATGGAATGGTTCCTTCAATGATTGGTTCCATCGTATGGAAAAATGTGTCAAATTTCGCGGGAAATACTTCGAAAAGCAATAAATACATTTTTAAATAGTAATGTTGTGTCACTTCCTTGATTTCCGAAATTTTCAGTGCCCTAGTAGTATTACGTCTAGGACTTGCCACTCGCATACATTCACACAGTTCGGTCACAGAAGTGGGGATAACCTCACTCCCGTGGACCATCGACAGACTCCGCTCTCGACATTTCATTCACATTTTAGTGCTTCACCACTCACCACCTCTCTCTATTTTTAAATTGTATTCAATTTTGTTAAATTAGTAGTTGGCGACGCGCTTGAAAAATAGTTTATCATTTTTCATTTCATAAAAAATATAAATAAATTCGTTTTTAAAATTACTTCTATTAAAGTATATAAGGCATTCCAAATGATAAGGTAGTTTACATTAAAAGTAAATAAATTCAATATAATTGTCAAACGAAAGTTCAGGGCTGAATTCCCCAATTCCACAAAAGTATGTTTATAGATTAAACATAGTAATCGGCTTTGCAATACGAATAAAAGTCTTGTATTAAACTAGATATTTATTTTAGATAAAAATATACTTTATTCTTATGATAAGAGATAAGATACATAATTGCTAGATAAGAATAGCATATGTAAACAAATAATGTTCTATAATGAACGAAGATGGTTGCAATTTAGACAAAGAAAGCACTAGCCACCTATTGAGTCTATGAGGGTCGTTCAGAGATTGGTTGTTCATTTTGTATGAGACTCAAACACACATGTGTGTCTACATGTGTACTATAAGGATAAAAAATAAATTATTTATTATACTTAATCAATTTGTGAAAATTTCACTACTAAGTGTTTCAGGATTATTGGGTATATAAGATAAGTGCTGTGTTAAAAGTGCCTAAATTTGTGCGTAAAATAGTGAATAATAATAGATTTAATATAAGAAAATTAAAGTCGAATTTAAGCGTATAAATGCCTTTAATCTGTGAATTAAACTATTGTATCAGTTAAGATATTCATGTTTATTAATAAAGATTGTTATTTTGACAATGTGTGTTAGATATTTAAGATTTATAACTTTGAAAATGTTCTGAAAAATAGGTGTATTTTGTTGAATATCTTAATATGTTTTTATGTGATAACGATGTAATGTATAACATAATGATAAGACTTTGTATGTGTTTCTTATAAATAAAATTGTGTAACCATATGTTTTAAAAAAATAAAGATATGGGGTACAATACATGGGTGAAATGATGAAAGTTCTGTTTCGCGTATAGTTCGCTTAATAGAATAGTAAAGTGGTAATTTGGAAATTCGTTCGTTCTACCCATAAAAAAATTACTCAAGCCCAGCCGAGACCAGAGCCAACCTCAACACGTAGAACACCAACAGCCGGCTGCGATAGCGCTGATGCCATCCACAGATTGGTGAGAAGAGCCGGGACAGATCCAATAACAACTATAATGAGAGCGTTGGCGCAGGTACTGGCCCGGCATTACGGAGGCGAGTAACCTGCGCCTACTCTACTGGAACCCGGACGGGATACAACAGAAGATCCACGAACTCCGTACAGCTGCCCAGTAACAGGATAGTCTCGAGGAACCAACGCACGTCCCTACGGACCACCGGAGATATTTGCAAGTATTAAACATCGTGCTCTTTAGGAACGTCAACTGCTCAATAGTGGTAGAGGTGCTGTACGACCTGACTTCACAACACCTCTCGATTCTGATTACCCTTGGGCTCAAGGCAGTGTCTACGCCGCCCAGAACCTTTAAAACCAAAATCAACTGGAGGCTCTACCAAAAACATCTGCAGAAGAGGCCTCCGGTTTACACACAGATAAACTCACAGGACGACGTAGAGGTCACTGCAACAAAAATAACTAAGACGATCCAAGAAGCCCTCCACGCGGCCTTTACGATCGCCCCACCCACAGAAAGGACAGAAGAGCTGCTGCGAGAGATATGCGTGCAGCTCAAACAAAAAAGAGCATTAAGAAAGCTCTGGTCGCGCACTTGCTGCCTCAGATTAAAACCAAATTGAATACTCCAACGGATGAACTGTCGGTTTCAATCCAGGCCCACAGAGGAGAGGTCTTGGAGCGGCGCATTTCAAAAGCGGTAGAGTAAGATCCGTCGCTCTACAAATGGAACTGGCAGTTGACAAAAACTAGACTAGATGGAAGTTCATGCCCGGAAAGAGAGCCACGTGCAGGAGTTCCTGTAGTCGCCTGCGCAACCACTTGGAGGAGCGTGGATCATCTCCCCCGCTGAAATGCGGAGGACAGTAACCCACTTGCAACCAAGAAAAGCTTCGTGGCACGACGGGATTACCAGCGCAGCCCTCTGACAGCTGCCCAATAGATTACTTGTAGAGGTAGTTGACTCTACAACGGTATGCTGCGGACATCCCATTTCCCGGAAGAGTGATCGTACCGCCGAAACCCGGGAAGGACAGGCGTAGAGTAGCCAGCTATAGACCATTTACGCTGCTACCTTACATAGCTAAACTGTTCGAAGAATTGCTTGTAAGAAGCGTCCACCCGTGCGTACAATAGCAATAATAAAATAAAATATGCGGAATATCATGGATATAGGAGAGACTACTCGACAGCAAAACAGCTAACCAGGTTGCTGTTCTACTTTGTGGCCGAGCACAACAACGCGGCCGCACATCGTTGGTCGTCTTTCTCGACATAGAGAAGGCATTCGACACGGTGTGGCACTCTGTATTACTTTATAAATTAGAAGCACAAACAAATTTCCCTTCTGCTATGTTGCGGCTAGTGGCGTCATTCCTTACAGATAGAAAGTTCTGCGTCTGTTTAGAGAACGCCGAGTCCGCAGCGAGACCCATAAGAGCCAGCGTTTGCAGACCCATAAGGGCAGTCTGTCGCCGATCCTGTACGCGGCTTACACACAGTGTAACAGTGATAGAGCCACGCGGCAGCTTTTGCTGTCGCACGGATGGGCCGGCTCGAACCGGGGTGGTACCACGACCTCACAGAATACCAGCGTGAAGTAGAGGTATACCTCTGCGTTTCGTTTAGTGAGTGCAGGTGGCCGGAGGCCCCTTTTACTGAAAATGAGGCATTCCATCTTAGTCCTCACGGGTGACAGCGCATCTGCATTTTGATTTGTAATAGAGAATAGATGTAGATGTCTATGGGCCGCAGCAACCTTTTACCATCAGGTGGACTGTGTGCTCGTTTGTCACCCTTATCCTATAAAAAATGCAATGACATCCCAACCCTGGCAGGATATCTGCGCGAATGGGAGGACAATGTAGTGCTGGCTCTATACGCGGACGATAGCGCCTACGTCACATCGTCTAGAGGAGCCCACATAGCCACTGCCAGGATGCAGTGTCTGCTGAACCTGCTGCCGCCATGGCTGGACGAGTGGAGGATGGCTGTCGATGTTGGCAAGATGAACACTCTGCTCACCCGCCGCCTGAGAGACCTACCACCATCATTGACGCTCAGGGGTCAAGAGATCATATACGAGAAGGCCGTGACTTATCCTGGATGCCGGATCGACAGGATGCTGCGCATGACCGCGCACGTCGATCTCGTCGTCCGCAATGCCAGAAGTGCGCGTGCGGTGCTACGTCCCGTCCTAGTATCCAAGCTACCATTGAAAACCAAATTGAAGCTGTACAAGATGTAGGTAAGAACCATATTTACACATGCTGCTTCAGCCTGGTACGCACTCCTGAGCGATCGATAGAAGCGGTGACTGCAGGCCCAGCAGAATTTGTCACTACGAACCATCGTCGGTGCAGGTTGCTACGTGCGAAATGACGTCATTGCGGCCAACCTGAAAATGAAATCCATACAGGAATTTGTGGTCCGGTTAACGCGTGGCATATTCAAATGCGAAGACAATGGACCACACCCACACCTAACCAACCTGGCCTCTTTACATGCCCGGCCCCCGGACGGGCGACCTCTACCAAGAGAACTCCTCTCTATAGAGATTAGAGAGTCGAATAACAACCCTCAATTTCACTCATAGACTAACGTTGACTTACTCTGAAACCAAGATGCAGCAACTAGGGAATCGAATCCCCGATCGCTGCTTTATAATTACAATGCCGAGACGGCTCCCACGACCGGTACATAGTTGTGTACCGCGAGGAGAATTCGGGCAATGGGGGATGCCCGAGGCCCGAATTCTTTTCTGCGTGTGTGCTAAAAAGCACACACGCAGAAGACAATGATAACGGACATTTGTTGGGGACCGGCTACCATTTTTATAGTTTAATTCAAGAGAGAATATAGTAGGGAAAGTGATAGGAAAAGTAGTGGAAGTTTTAATGTTGCACTCTTATGGGGAAGATAAAATTGATGTTTTATTTCCTACTTCACCTTCAGAAATACAGTCCACTTCCGATAGACGTCAAGAGCGGGACCATTCCATAGGGACCCGTAATCTTAGTCGTCTAACCTTTCTTGAGAGGGAGGATAGACGTCCTTTAGTGGCACTCCTTCTCAGGAATCACGCCCACCTCGTTGCTCCCGAACTAACATGGTGTGATATCAGTTTCTTGGGGTAGAATATCACTGACCAATTGACCCGGTCTGTTGGACCCTTTCAGTTGAAGGATTTACGCCAAGCAACGGGCTGTGTGACTCATTCAATAGTGTTTTGCTGATATTGTGTGAAATGTAAGTGTTTCTTAAATCAAAGAATAAAGAAACTAATGTTACAGCGTTCTTAAAGGCGCAAAATTAGAATACCATGCAAGCCTCCGTGCAATTAGCCGCTGGATTTCGAACTGAAAGGTAGGAAATAAATCAATTTAAATAAAATGGGTACGTTCTTTTCAAAGAAAACGTATTATAAATACCAAAAGAAGTTGGTCACGTTCTGTTCATAGGATCCGTAACATACGAGTATAATGCTATTCATAAAGTAAGGTTCGTTCTTTTCAAAGGAACTGTACACACACCTAACAAATAATTTTCGATAGTGAAAAATAAAGTAATTTTCGTTCATTTCGAAGGAACTTAATACACACCTTTCAAATTAAATACGATAATTAATAATAAAGTAAGGTTCGTTTATTTCGTAGGAAATGAACACTTAGTTTTCAAATAATATCCGACAATGAAAGATGAATTCATTATTATTTCTGTATTTTCTGAAATAAAATTTTGAAATCCTTTCGGACGAAGCACCTCGTATAATTATGATAGAACTTCACTTAAGGTAGGTTCGTTTAATCATTAATTATACCCTAAGATGCATAACAGATATTGTGTAGGATATAAAAACGGATAGTATCCGTAATTTCTTTTATAAAGGAAACGTAAGAAAGACTTTTGAGCTTTTGTCTATGGTCTAAACATACATAATTAGACTCATAAGAATTCTAAACACATGCCGCTGATTCCAATTTACTTCTCACTAAGGTGTTTGAAATAAAAAAGGATAAGCAAAAACATTAATAGACATATATCCCAACAAAAATCACAATACAACAAAGAACATTGCCGCCCGGACGTCACGTGATGCCCACGTCCAACAGGCGCACAGCAACGCCGCGTGGGAACCCATCTACAGAGAAACCCACACCGCATGAATATAAGAAGGGCATCAGGCCGCCGGGAGTCATTCGATTCCCAAGCGGCAGTGAAATAAGAAGACTCAAGAAATAAATCTCCCTCTAGTGTCCCTATTGTAATAGCGTAAATCGTTAGTTATACGGCCGCATTGTAAATAGCCAAGTGTTTTTATTGTCCCACCTTTTCTTTTCATACAGTCCGATCAATAGTCAGTTTTAGTCTCAGTTAAATAATAGAAGCTATCAAAGTCAAATAAAGTTCAAGTCAGTCACTCTCTACAAGAGAACGCAGTCAGTACGACAGTTTCCCTGACGACATCAGCCGACTCAATCAAAACAAAAACTTGGTCAACGTCAGCACCCTGAGAAAGCTCGACCTCAGTAATGGAAGATGGCATACTACGAGCGAGGGGTAGAATAAACGCATCCAACGTGGACGACCAAATGATGCGACCGGACATCCTGGATGGTCTACATCAATTCGTCAAGCTACTCGTAGAAAACGCACACCAGGACGCAAGCCATGCCAAAAGAGAGAGGGTGGTCAACGATCTGAGCATAAAGTTACACATCATCCGACTACGACCAAGCGTGAGAGAAATAGAAAGAAGATTTCTACGCTGTCGAGTCCGGAAAGCAGCACCACGGCCAGTGGTCTTCGGAGACCTACCACCCAAACGGTTAGAGGCGTTCACTTTTACTTGGATTTTCTCCTGTATCGTGGAGGCAGTTTACATGCATAAATTTCATAAAGACAAACACCCAAATACGCAAAAATTATTTGTAAAAATTATTTGTGCCATACAAATACTTGTTCCGTGCGTGATTCGAGCTCGCGGCCCTCAGCGTCGCAACTCATTACTAAGCCACAGCGCCACGGAGCCATTATATTTAAAACTTCGATTATATTTCTGTTTTCCATCTACGATCAAAGCAAGTTTTTTTTATAGGAGAGAGGCCAAATGAGCATGCGGCTCACCTGATGGTAAGTGACTACCGCCGTTCATGAACAACTGCAACACCAGGGGAACCAGGGGAATTGCAGATACGTTGCCGGCATTTTTTTCTATTTATTAGGTTTACCAACAATTGCTTACACTAATACATCAAATTAGTAGAATTACTCAAAAAGTAAAAGTATTAACAAAAGTGTTACAATTACTGACAAAATAACTACAACTGAAAAAACAATAAGTTATTCCTCAACTAAAATGAAAAATATATCTTTTAGTAAGAATAGTGCTACATAAACTTATAAAGTTAAAAAAAAATTAAATATGTATATATATATATATATATATTACTTTACGCTATTAATTTATACATTTACGGAGACAGAGAATATTCTGGGTGAGTCAAAGTGAATGTCGATTTGATCGCTGTATCCATTAATAACTGCAGAATCTAGCATATGGAGAATTCCTTCCTAATACAGTTCTTCTTAATAGTGAACTAAGTGGTGCAATAGAACTGCGGGATAATCTCGAGGGTACACGAAATTTAAAAAGTTCCATTAAACTAGGGCAATTAAATGTAGATTTAAATATTTTATGTACAAAAACTGCATCATTATACTTTCTGCGACTCTCTAAGGTTTCCACGTTAAAAAGATGTAATTTGCTATAATAGGACCGTAGCTTTTTTGCTTTACCAATAGAAAATGCTAGATGCCAGAGGAACCGCTTTTGAACACGTTCAATACGTAATGAATGTGTAGCATAATGTGGTCTCCAGACCACACTAAAATATTCTAAAATATTACGATCTAGACTATTGTAAAGAAATATTTTAGTTTTGTAATGCGTATTTTTTGAGTTCCTTATAAAAAAGCCCAACATTTTTGATGCTCTCATAATATTGTTATCCAAATGTAGTACTAGTAGTAATTTTTTTGTCATAAATTACGCCAAGATCCAGAATAGTCTCTACTTCCTTAATTTTATTATTATAAATGAAGTAACTAACATGTATTAAGTTCTGTTTTTTGGAGTATTTATTATGATAACATTTCCTTGTATGTAAGTACATTCTGTTATTGCGGCACCACTGGATTAGTCTATCAATGTCACCTTGTAGCAATTTGGTGTCATCATCACTCTTAATTGTTCTCGTAAATTGTAAGTCATCGGCATATAAAAAATATTTTGAAAACAGAAAAAATTCTTTAATATCGTTTATGAAAAAAATAAATAAAACTGGTCCCAAACCCTGAGGAACACCGGAACTTATAGTTTTTGTATTTGATTGAAAACCATTAAATGCAACAAAGAAGTTCCTTTGCACTAAATACGAATTCACCCATTTGAGTAACGAGCCACAAATCCCGTAGGCACTCAGCTTAGAAATCAAGATCTTATGCGAAACCTTGTCAAAAGTCAGTATAAATAACAGCAGCTTGATGGCCCATGTCAATAGACTCGAACAGGAACTCCGTAAAGGGAACTAAATTCGTACTAGTTGACCGAGACCTGAAGAACCAAGCTGATGATCTCTTATATAGAGGCCTAAATGTTGTTGAAAATGATGACAAATCAACGACTCAAATACTTTGGAAAATATTGACATAATTGAAATGGCTCTATAATTGAAAATGATATCGATATTTGATGACTTATGTATGGGAAATACTTTTGCTATTTTCAATTTTGAAGGAAACAGGCCAGAAGCTAAAGACGAGTTGTAAATTAATTTTAAAGGATATATCAATTCACAGGCACATTATTTTATAAAAATTGGTGGTATTTCATCTGGCCCTACGCCTTTGTTACAATCTAGTTCTTCTAGTTTTTTTTTTAAATTGTATCATGTTCTTTTTTTGGATTTGAGAGACACAAGCTGTTATTTACTAGTGATTGTGAGTAATCGGACATGCATTTGTCATAACTATCATCATCATCTAGGCTATAAACGGAGAAAAAGTAAGAAGCAAACTTCTCACATATAACTGAACTATCTGAGGTGGAAGATGATCCATCGTTCATGGTTGTCGGAAATGCACTTGACCCACCCCTCCTGTCTTTCACCATCGACCAAAACAGTTTAGGATTTTTTGAGAGTGCATCTTCACGTTTTTTTATACAGCAATTATTATAATAGTTGCTAAGATTTCACAACGCCTGCCTATAATATTTACTTTTTTTTTTATAGGATAAGGGTGAAAAACTAGCACACAGTCCACCTGATGGTAAGTGGTTGCTGCGGCCCATAGACATCTACATCTATCCTCTATTACAAATCAAAATGCAAATGCGTTTTCACCGGTGAGGACTAGGATGGAATGCCTCATTTCCAGTAAAAAGGGCCTCCGGCCACCTGCACTCACCAAGCGGAACGCAGAGGTAAACCTCTACTTCACGCTGGTATTCTGTGAGGTCGTGGTACCACCCCGGTTCGAGCCGGCCCATCCGTGCGACAGCAAAAGTTGCCGCGTGGCTCTACCACTGTTAAATTATAATTATAACAGTGCGTACAATAAATAAACTGTTCAAAATCTTCTACTAATTCATTAGAGCAACATCCCCATGACTGCAATGACACATCCATAATAATTAATTTTGTCTTAATTTATTAAGTGAAATGAAATTTATCTGCCTTCTTCGACGTATGGATTTAATAAATATCAACTCCAAGTTAAGGCCGCCATCATAAGAATCAGTGCTAAAGTAAGTTTACGGCAAGAACGTCCTAAGCGCCGTGCAGACTGTGTCACTTACGCGTTTTATCAATACACAACGAATTAACACTAACTGACAGTGAACTTTATAAAAATGTTTAAACAAAATATTAAAACACTTGAATATCATCACTTTGAATGAGTTAACACCCGGTGTTGAATGATAACTAAAGTGTTTATATACTTAATACAAAACTTGTTTTTCTTAAGACTGAGTTTAAACATTAGTTATACGATATTTTTTAAGGAGCAAAGAAAAAACATGTAGTAGACGGTATGACTTTTAAAAAGGAGTAGACTCTTATCTTGAAGATCCCTAAGTCGTATCGGTCTGGAAAAATCGCTGATGGTAATCGATTCCACAAGGAAGTTGTGCGAGGAAGAAAACGTCTTCTAAATCGCACAGTTGTGGACCGCCAATCGTCCAGATGGAGTTGATGGTATCGGGAGTTCTGCCGCGATGTGCGTTCGTGAAATTTGACGGCTGGGATTAATCCGAACAATTCCTCAGAGCACTCCCCGTAGTAGATGCGAAAGAAAATGCAAAGGGATGCAACATCTCTTCGCAGTGCCAATGAATCGAGCCTATCGGAAGGAACTCGGTCGTTGACGATTTGAGCTGCTCTGCGCTGGATGCGGTCAAGTGGAAGGAGCTGGCACTGTGGTGCCCTGGCCCAGATATGGGAACAGTATTCCATGTGAGGCCGAAACTGCACCTTGTAAAATTGCAGGCGTTGTGCCGGCACGAAATACTGTCCCGCTCTGTTGAGCACGCCAAACTTTTTAGAGGCCAATTTGGCCTTCTCTTTCAAGTGAACACGAAACTACACGTCACTCGATATATCGACGCCGAGAATTCCGATACTGGCTGAGGCAACAAGGGGAGTGCCTTGAAACTGAAGAGATACGACAAAGGGGTTCTTTTTAGCGGTAAACGCGCAAACTTGTGTCTTCTGAGGATTGAACTGGACTAGATTTAGTCGCCCCCAATTCGAGACTTTTTTTAGCAAAGATTCGACTTCAGACACAAGTTTGTTCCGGTACTCGGCGACGTTTTCCCGAGAAATATTGGCACGGCCGGTGTATAGAGCATCAGCAGTGCTGTCATCCGCATAGCAATGAATGTTACCAGTTCGCAACATATCATTGATATTGTGACGCTTCATAATTATTATTAATTAATAATAACTAAATTCATTATAAAGACATTTAAAAATGTCATAGAAATTATATTTTAAACAATTAAAATGCAAATAATTAGCATAATGTTCAAATATGTTCATTTGAAATATTGAATATTAAAGTATTAGTAAACGCATAAATTGTCTCTAAAAATCTCTAAATTTATTAAAATTCTGTTTAAAATATTGAAAATTTATTAAATCATATAAATAAAAGTGGATTATATTGCAATAATAAAGATAAATAACATTTGTAATATAAAAGAAAAAATGGATCAAAATTAACTAAGTTCATGAAGGTGTTCTTGTAATGTTCCCTTATTTGGGGGCATTGCCGGAGACGACTGCTAGTAGTAAGGTTGCACAATGACTAGTCCTACATTAGAGACTTATGATAGTATGGTCTAACGAACCAAAGCATTTATATAGAAGGTCTCTATGATGCATAAGCATTGTGATCGCAGAGTTATGACTTGAAGTCTTATATGAATAAGACATACAATAGTATGATCTATGAAATAAAGCAAATATGTGGAAGGTCTCAAATATGTAAAAGCATTATATTGAAAGAAATGGGACTTGAAAAGGATTATTATAGTGGCGTGTAGGTTGCTTCATAGCGCCTGAGACCGAGGTAAACTTGGACTCGCTAACCGATGTGTCCTAGACATATCATCTTAGTGCCGGTTGTAAGCGGGTTTGATGTAGCAATACGACTTGCCCGTGGACATCGCACATCCGTTTATGGGCGGCGTCTTAGCGCATAGCGTTATGATGCGTCAGCTATCTTTCGGATTAGGGTGAGTGTGTTTTAGTAGTATTTTCAAGTGCAGCAAGCATACTCCATTTTTTAGTGCAATAGCGCTATGATACGTAGATTTTTAGTTAACAACATGACCAATTTTGTTATAAAAGTCGATAGGGATCATGTGGGTGTGTTGTGAGTGGGCGTCATTCGTATGATAGTTGCATTGATTCTTACTGCTACTTGCAGTATTGCGTTTTGTGATGGATCTGCGGGTGTGCTGCACCTGATTCGACGCATCTTGTGGTCGTATTGATGCTTGTTGTGTTCTGCAGCATTACGTCTCTGCGACGGTTGTTTGGCGGGTCGCTATTCTCAATGGCGCTCCCTGCGTCTTGGTTTGACTCATAACCTAAATAGCTTTGCCCAAGTCGGGTCCCTTCATTGCGGGGCAGCAGACTGTCTGACCTCCATGATGGTTGGTGGGGCATATGTGTCGACCTCATGCGGGTGGTAGCTGGAGGGAGAATCTGAGGAGGCTCTCAAGGCTGCGGCCGACTGCCGCGCAACGTGGGACCCCATTCGGAGCGGTAGACTCATGACACGCTCTGCGGCCAATTGGCCGTGCTGATCATGCAATTGGTGGTGATGCCTTACACTTATATCACGTCTGCAGGAACGGTGGTCTGGCAGGTGGTGACGCTCACGGAGGCTTTTTTTATGGCCAGTGTGCCCATTGTTGCCTAACACGTGTGACGTACATTCACTGTGGCTGGATTTGATCGTATTCTGTATGGCGTTTACACGCATTGACATGCGCGACTTCGGTCGATGTTTGTGCTTACGCACTATCAAGTGGCCAAGTCCTCTTTTACTGGTCCGCCAGTTATTTTGCTGTGGACTACGGTCCAGTTCCCAACTTAACGTTCCCTTCGGGGGGGGGGGGGGGGGGGGAGTGCATTAAAACTGTTGGCGTTCACCGTGCACGGCGTGTGCGGAGCCGTGTGCCTCCTCCACATGTTTTTTAAATATGGGAGAGCGAAGCCCTTGTATCTGGTATTTGATATAAATATTGTGAGCCTTTTTTTATAGGATAAGGGTGACAAACGAGCACACAGTCCACCTGATGGTAAGTGGTTGCTGCGGCCCATAGACATCTACATCTATCCTCGATTACGAATCAAAATGCAGATGCGTTGTCACCCGTGAGGACTAAGATGGAATGCCTCATTCCCAGTAAAAAGGGCCTCCGGCCACCTGCACTCACCAAGCGAAACGCAGAGGTAAATCTCTACTTCACGCTGGTTTTTCTGTGAGGTCGTGGTACCACCCCGGTTCGAGCCGGCCCATCCGTGCTAAATCCGTGCTAATCCGTGCAAAAGCCGCTTGGCTCTACCACTGTTTAATTATTTTATTTTATTTACTGTATTTGTATACAACGTGGCACTAGAATGGTGACTTTAATTTAACACACGGGTAGGGCTAGTACCCATTAATCATATTAATTTTGAAGGGTTTAAATAACTCGTAAACTGATTTTTTTTTCAAACAATCTCTTTAATAAAAAATGTAACTAAAATTGGGATCACCCTTGCAAAAATTCATTTATGAAATTATGGTCTGATTTTTCATTCCGTAGAATTCTGACAGCTACCATTTTTTGACATGTGAGAGATTACAAACCTTTTTGGCCGAGCACAATTTTCAATTTCTATACGAGTTTGAAGATCTGAGTCTATACATACATTTTATTTGTTAGTTAATGTATCCATTTTATTAAGTGCGGTGCTCCACATTAGAAGTGGTTTTACGGCGAGTGATAATTACGTCCTTTTTCATCACAAACAGTAAAAAACTCACAAGTAAAGATAACATATTTTTATTAAAATCTTTAATAATCATTAATAGTTATATCACTATCTTCATCATCATCATCATCGCCGACATGAATTATTAAAGAGTCTGCGACTGTGTCAATCAAATCGTCAAGAGTGCACACCTTATCTTCTTCTTTCATTGTATGGCTGATACATTCTTGCCATTTATTAGCAGTAACATTACTTATACTTGCCAGTAACACAATGTATCTCACAAGTAATACATATTATATTAAGTTAGAATATTTAGTGCGATTGCCAAGTCAATCTATGAATTTAAAACATAAAAGATTTTTAATACTGATATGTTCACTACAATATGTTGTTAGGTTAGCTAATTACGTATTAACTTGAGACAGAGGGACCCTTAAGTAGGGACTGAATAAATTAACCGACTCGGTATTACATGGATCTCACAACTTTTTACGGTAGAAGAACTGAGTGGCGAGACTTGGCTTTTTTACAAGTTATGTTTTTGATGGCATCTCATTTCTTTTTGTAGATAGTTATATCTAGGTACCTATCTACACCTATTATTCCATTATATTATACATATATAGGTACACTGATTCATTCCCTGCAAATGTAACTTTGTAATCCTATATATTTATATGGGATTACAAAGTTATTTATGCAGTTGGTGTATCTCGAAAACTGGACCGAAATTGCAAAATATTTTAATTTTTCCTTGATTTATATATGAAACAATAATATTATTCCAAATTTTAAGCTTCTGCGTCTGCTTAGAGTTTTGATGATCGGTCAGTTAGTGAATGACAAAATTAAGAAATTTTGACTAGTTATAATTCTTAAACTACTGGTTCAAATTGAATGGAATTTGATATATAACGTGTTTATACAATTCCTGATTGGTTACTGAAGTAAATTTAGGCTTCTAGTTTTACCCACAACGAAGTTATAGCAGGTCAAAATGGCCTGAACTGCTTCGAGAAAAGGATGGTACGGCCGTGCCGCTTTTTTGCTCGACTTGGCGAGAGCACTGTCGTGCCCCCAGATATTTCTTATTTTTGTATTAGGCCACTTGAATAAGTAAATATTTAGATTTACCTTTTTGCAGGTAAAACATAAAAATACATAGCATTTTATTTTTTATTGCCCTCAAATGGGTCAAATTTGTCCCTTTTTCGGTACTACTATACTGCGCTTATTCTCTCTCCGGTCGTGTCAGATTACCGTCCCATCGGATTATGAGAGTGAGGGAGATCAGAGTGCACCTGTGCTGCTTGATCCTACACTTGGACACTATAATCCGGTACTGCGCAGATGACTAGACTATCCGCAGGGACCAAAATTCAGTGTGGAGGATTATGTAAACGAAATTACGCGACAAGCTTTTAGACCCTGATGCCACTTATTCAGCGGCATTTGACATTGCAATTAACAATTTCATTTGCGCTGACGGAGATCGAACTCGGGTTGCTCGCGTACTGCGATATTTAGGGTGAACAAGACTTTGTGATACCACTAAAGAATTGTCATCATCATTTATTCACTTATTGATTTCAGCCTATCAAAGTCAACCGAGTGATTCTTATGGCCTCTATATTAATTGCCACACTTGGTAAATCATAATTATACCTAAGCTAAATCTTAGACAGTCTAAGACTTAGATATTTATAACAGTGTGTCATATTAAAACTTATAATTTCTAATGTTATAAATTATTCTTATGAATAGATTTAATAAATTATATCTTGTATCCTATAAATCTTTCGTTTATTCTCAGATGTATAGAAAATTCAACTATTAAATTGCACAAAACAGCTTTTAATATTTTTGATTGATCATCTCTATGTAGTGACACATGATTCTATTATTTTTAACCCGCCCTTTATAATCGTTTTATTTTTTATTATCGTGATAAAATCTTGAACACATTTTATCCAACGTTTTATTTTCTGTGTCTGATTACAATGATTTATAAAGAATTTATCCTTAAATATTATATTATATATTCTATCAGGTATTCACTAAGCATTCACTTCACATTAATATTTTTATCAACTGGCTTTTTACTAGCTATAAATAGTGCTGCACCATACATTACCGGCCTGAACTATAATTATCGATACCGGTTACAGTATATTCGTGTAATCTGATTTGACGCAGATGATGTAAGTGAACTACGGCAAAGCCAAAAGCATGGTTACAATTTTAGAAGGCTATGTACTATGTATGTATATTCATCTATTTCCTTATATCTTCTAAACTACACATCGTATATTGACAAATTAGATATCTTTGAAAGCATTGTGCTCTTTCGCGGGTTTTAAGCTACATGAAATCACACAAAACCAACATGGCGGCTTATGGTGGACACAATGAAACATTGAAATACATACTAAAACTAAAATCTTAAATTATCATACAGTCCTACTCTCTGTGCTATCATGCCAAGAACTCTAGCTGTTTTTGCTCGCTGAATGGCTATACTAATTAAATAAATATTGAAATATCGTATCTGCGATCCAATAAAAGGTGTGATTCAGAATATTCTCAGCATTTTTTATTACATTTATTTTGGGAATAAAAATACATGTTATAAAAATGTTAACGGATTTATTAGTTATAGATTTTTTTTTATAAAAGTGAAGTATCCAACGGACTTACAGTCAACCTAAAAATGGGAAGTGACTTATGCAGCCCATGGAAACTTGCAGCTGATACCAAACTAAGAAGGTCGTTGTTACCCCTACAAACTGAGACGAAATGCCTTACAGCCTGTATTTATACCAGTACTAGGTAAGTGGGTAATATTTACCCAGACAACGCACCGGACATAAATGGAGTCCTACCACTTAGTTCATGCATAAACTTGAAAATTTTTTAATATAAATTTGCTAAAAGAAACGCTGTTCTTAAAAAATGATATGCTTGTTATGACGTGTATATTATAAATTAAAAGTTAGTAAGTAAACCAATTTGCGATAGGAAATGTAAAGTAAAAAGGTATTGAACAAGATTTTGATATCAATTTTTTAGAATATTCCGAAACATATTCAGATACCTATTGCTATTCAGGTACCTATGATGAATATAATATAATATTCTAATAATTAAATAAGTAGAGTTAAGAGTCTTAAGTATATATTATTACTTTTTACTTTTACATTTCACTCTATGAGAAAAATATTAGTCTTTAAAGTACTTGCTGCATATAGTCGAATATTTTCTTTTGGGAACCAATTTGTCTTCGACACTGTATATATTAGTCTTAATGGAAAACTACAAATAAGATTAATTTTCTGATGAAAGAAAGCTAGTACTCGGGGAATAATAACTGTTTTCTTGCTCTCCGGTAATGTTTTGAAAAATTGAGGTTCGCCCCTTTGCGGCGTTAGCAACGAATTCTTCTCTGTTTATTATTTCCATCCATTTTTGTCAAATATCAATATTTTGTGAAAATCTGCCACAGCATCTAGATGAGCTGTGTGCTCGTTTTTCACCCTAATTCTAATAAAAAGTATTTTTTATACAATTAGAAGGGTATTTAGCATAGATATAATAATAGAAGGAGATATGCCCCGTAGTTGAAAATGTATCGAAACCCGGTGTCTCCAGTTGGCCCCTACCACACGCCTACTACTACACTTGCAGATCAGTAAAAGCAATAGATACGCAGTCGCGCACACACCCGCATTTTATAAATCAGAACGTTCTACACAATCAATTATAAACCGTATCTCTACAGAAACAGCGTACATTTACCATGCACCGTACTACTTACTCACACAAAGATATCAGTTGCTATCGTTGTGCTATGCATTTTAAAAACAAAAGCCATTTATTTTACATATACATTAGTGATTGACTAAATTGGAAAGTTATCGATTCTCTTCCATTTATACTAAAATTGCACTAAAATTGAAAATAAAATAAAATAAAAACGATATGCACACGAAATTATATAATAAAAATAAACAGTATGTAGCTAACCGTAAATTATTAAGTACCTAACCTACCTAACAAATACAATAAAAAAATCATATAGTAGTCATAGCGTATTGAAAAAGTAGGTATTTTGGCATATGGTACTAGTTTTTGTAGGGAACTAGTTTGGTGGCCTTCCTGTGGCATCAATTCATTTCTTTTTTAAATTAGCATCTTTTGGGAAGCTGAAAATGTACGATAATAATTTATTTATTATTTACATATATCCTACACAATTTCTTAACTACACCATGTACCTGGCAAGCCTTTGTTAAAAAACCCCTGGTTGGTTAAGATATTGTTAAATATATGAAAACAAACACATACTTATGCATAACAAATAAATAGCCAGGAGAATTATGTTGACTTATTTTTAGCAAAAGTCACTATAATAATATTATCTGAATTCTGAATTTCTGAACCATGCCAACTAGGTATAATAACACATTCGAAGCTTTTGAAAACATAAAAGTATGGAATTAATACAAAGATAAGGCATAATAGCTGTTTAGGTGTGAAATTGGGTGACATAAAAGTAAATTGTCTGCTGTATGCTGATGATGCAGTGCTTATTGCACCATCAGAGGCAGAACTGCAGGCATTAATCACGTGTATGAAAGAGGAATGTGAAATTAAAGGTCTCCGTTTGAATGCTAATAAAACTAAGGTTCTGGTATTTGAAAGGGACGAAGAGAGAACGAAGTGTGAAATATGGGTAAATCAGGAATGTCTAGAACAGGTAAATGAAATTGTATACTTGGGGAGTGCTTTTAGCCGGGATGGAAGATGTGATTTAGATGTGGACAGGCGTGTCGCTGCCGGGAACAAAGTCAATGGTGCCCTGATTGCGTTAGTCAAAAGGCAAGGCGTAGTGAAGAGTGCACGCCTTGCAATACATAACGCAGTGTTGGTACCGACTTTGTTATATGGCAGCGAAACCTGGGTATGCCAGAAGAAGCATAAAAGCAAGTTGAATGCGGTGGAGATGCGATCTCTTCGTAAAATGTGCGGCGTCACCATGGCCGACCGAAAGCGAAACGAAGAGATTCGCAATATGGCAGGTTTGAAAGATGACCTTATCACAAAAATTGATAAGGGCGTGCATCGATGGTTTGGGCACGTTGAGCGAATCAGTGAAGACCGAATGGTGAAGAAAATATATAGCGCGAAAGTTAATATTAAAAGGTGTCGAGGTAGACCGAGACTAGCTTTCGAAGACCATGTGAGCAAACTGCTCGAAGAGGGGAGGGTCAAGAGTACTCGGATACCTAGACGTGCATGTATGAAGAAGATAATGAATCTGAAAGAAGCGAAAGAGGTATGTAAAGATCGTGACACTTGGCGATCTGTTCTCTCTGGCTACCCCGTCAGGGATTGTGCGTGAAGATAAGTTATAAGGCATAATATACTATAATACAACCCAAAACACTTCACCGATGATTAACCTAATTATTTAAGCAACTTACTTTATGATCGCTAGTTACGAATTCAGTGTAGTAAACGGTGAAAATAATCAAAATAATTAAATACCATTATGTCACATCAGTCTTCCCACCGGGCGGAAACGGTTGACAAATTGAAAGAATAAACTATAATAGCAATTCGCCAATCGACATTGTTGTCGATAGCACAACACTAACTTATCGCAAGACACAGTGGCCGTACTACACGATGCATCCCCATAAATAAAGTATCGTTTTGTCATATTTACATTGCTTGTTCAGTCGCTTAGCGATATACATAAGTAGTGGTTAAGGAGCAATGTATTTACTACAAAATAGTACTGTTGCAGTGATATTTGAAAACAAAAATAACGCATTAAGAGCAAAAAATATTTTAAGATTTGTTGTTTTTCATGATTATATAGATAAAGATAGTAAAATACTTGTTTTTACATATGGTAAGTGATTCCATGATCTACAAAGATTTTGATTTGGCTTCGGTCTTTACACGAAACCACTGAATAACACGGCATTCTGATATTGTTTCACGATTACGGTTGAAAGTATACTAATACGCAAAGACGGCCATTTGAATAGAACCTGAGCATTTTGATCATATCGTGCGGACACAGACACGCCCCCTTGCCACTTCTCCTCTATTTAATATTTCTATGGTATTTAGCAACGGTTAAAAATAAAATAAAAATAATACTGAGTTGAATAAAGCTGCATACGTGCGTACCTTTGCTTGTTAAGGAAATTTTGATAAGATATTATCGATGATGTCAATCTCTTCAAAAGTGAGGTTAAAATTAGCAGAATTTCATGTATTTGTAATTATTTTTAATTCAACTGTTTCAGATGATTATTATTATAAATGTGATAATTTTTCCTATACATTTAAGTACAAATTGTTTATACCAGCTCTAAAATATAGTATTTAGACAGCTAAACACTTAAATCGTACCTACGGGTTAAATGTTCATCTATTAATGTGGATTTATTTCTGAAGTGAGTTATATTTTGGCACCACGAACCTATTTATATTTAATTACGTCTGTTAAACATAAGTTTTACTTTTTTTGATTTTGGGTATACAATACAAGTGGGATTTGTTTTGCTCACGAATGACGCAAGGCCGATACAGGCCGATAGTGTGTACGTGAATGGTCTAGCCTATCTTTCTCGCTCTAACATACGCATAAACTATGCTCTTTCTCTTTTGCATTGCCAATCTATTCTAACGTTAGTTAGTTACTAAATCTATGATTAAAACAAAATTATGCGTGTTAAAGGTCATGGTTATGGTGGTTATGTATTAAGTACCACTCAAGACAAAGCATATAGAAGAATTAAACCACTACATAGCAACACGGACCATCAGAGTGGCGGATCGGAGGGGAGTAGCCAAATAGCCATAGCGTTTTCTTCATTACACAACTGGCTGTCATTTTTGCGGGGGGAAATCTGCGCACACAGAAACAATCAGCTGTCAAAACGAAACTCACCCATTACAATACGGCTCCGTGGCGCAGTGGCTTAGCAATGAGTTGTTGCGCTGGGGGCCGCGGGTTCGAATCCCGCACGGAACAAGTATTTGTATGGCCTACAAATAATTTTTCCGGGTCTGGATGTTTGTCCTCGTGCAATTTATGTTTGTAAAATGCCTCCACGACACAGGAGAAAATCCTAGTGTGGGGGTAACGTTTCTCAAAATAAAAATAAAAAAAAATAAAAAATAAAAACAATGTAAACAATCAACCAACAATTTCACACACCATAAATTCATTATAAAAGTATCGGTCGGTGACAGCAACAACTCGGATACAGACTCGGATCATTCGCCCGACCAATCTGCATATTGAATCAGGGGGGACGGCCTGTGTTGGTAAACAAATATGAAACAACAAATGTGATTAAAATTACTCATAAAGGTAACACCATCTTATTGTAAATTTGACGTACTATTTTTGTAAGAGCAGTGCAGCAGCAACTTTTTTTATTGTTCGCATAGGACTGCGTGGATTTATACTTTGACATAGGGGAACGCCTGCATATGGTTCCTCCCCTATAATCTGCTGGTGGCCCATGTTGCTCTACGGCATACTCCTTATAGATATTTATCTATATTATTATTATACTATAATAAAACTCTGACACTACGTCTGTCGGAAGACGCTTAATGCAAAAATCTGCGAACCGATTTGGATGGAACTTTCACTGGCAGATAGCTGATGTTATAAGGAGTAACTTATGCTACTTTTATTTTAGGGTTCAGTGCAAAATAAAAACCCACGCGGGAAAATCGCGTGGAACAGCTAGTAATAATTAATGTTATTTTTTATTAAAAGTTTTATTACTTTTTTAAGTGGATCAAGACATTTTACAATCTCAATGTTGTGTATATATGCGAAATGTTACATATACAATTTCCTTACTTATTTTTCCATATTTATACGGAACTACCCCCAAAGTATAATTTCAGAACCGTCAAAATCGGTTCACAATTGAGGTAGATAGTGCATAACATGCATACAAATAAGAACAAATAGTCGAATTGTAAACTTCCTGCTTTTTGTAGTCAGCTAAAACGTTGAATTAAATACATTTTAAGAAATATAAAATTATGTAAATTTCTTTATCTGTTATAAACCACAGGGTTGATTGAGGATTGTAATACAAACTTTCTTAGAATACGTTATGAGTTTGCCCTGTTTCGTTTCGAAATTGAATAAAAGTACATATTTGCGTTTTAAATCTCGTAGATAAATTATAAGCCTAAGCTTTTGAAAAGGAGATATAATAAAATAAATAAAATATTTGCCTTATAAGAAGTAACATAAGCGAAATAAAGTAATCGTGAAAGCCTTTTAGTAATTGACACTGTGATACATAAGAGCATCATATAAATAATGTTTTCATCAGGGCTCGGAACCGGTTTAAAAAGAGCGGTTAATTTCGACTAATTACCGGTAAATTTATCGCTCCTTCAATTACCGTTTTAAAAATTAACCGGTTTTAATTAAACCTAAACGATAAAGGTTACCGGTTACTTAACGGTTTTGACACCCAAATTAACCGGTTAATTCCGTAAAACGTAAAGGCAGTTATTCATAGGACAGGGAGATTCACGTTGCAAGGTGTTTATACGGCATCGCCGCATGCGGGCACACTTATAAATTATTTAAATGATACATTGTTTTAGTCACGATCAGAGTGTGTAGTAGGAGTTTGGCGTTTACGTAAAACGTAAAAGTATTAGAGAAGTTATGAAGAAAGAAAGGCAGTTTTGTGTTTGGTTTATTCGTTAAGACGGGACTTGTCTCATAATGAAGAAAATAATTTATTCTTGTGTATCGGTTGTTTATTTATGATGGGCAGAAAAAAAGATCCGCAGAGATCGTGATCCTTGGCGATTTTAACGACATTCACGCCGTTCACATTTAACCGATCATGTGGCGAAATTTGTTTATGACTTTGCCTTGGCATATGGTTGCACAGCTGGTTACTTTGCCTACGTAGATTCCAGATGTGGAGGATCATGCGTCTTCTCTGTTGGAACTTCTGCTGAACTCTTATCCGGACGGATATCAGGTTTCCGTCGACACCCCTTACGGCTCCTAGGGCCATTGTCTTCTCCGGAGGGTGGTGTCACTCACACTATCTTCGCGGTTGCATTCTGCAGGCAGCCGTCGTGTTTGGCACTAGAGATCGGCCGATTGGGAAAGGATGCGGTCTTTTTTTTGCATTCTACCCTTAAGGGCGAATTCGCTTCTCGATGGACAATCCCAACAATGTTGCTGATTCTGTCGCTGATATGATACTTGAGGATATGGAACTTTTTATTCCATCTTCTGTGGTGTCCATCGGAGGCAGATTCCAGCCATAGTTTGGTCGCTCATGTAAAATAGCATCACACTATAAGCAAGAGTGCTACCAGTACTGGGCTGACGACATCTTTACATTCCGAGACGTTGACGTATCGAGATGTAAACACCAGCGCTCTTCAAAAGAAGTATAATTCCGCCTCCAGGTTCTTCAAAATTCATTGCCAAGACAAGGTCTGAGCACATCGGCGGAGTTGGTGAGAGGCTAGTTCGCCTTCCTTCGGTAACCCGTGCATTCTGGTCTCTTGCTAAGGCTGTCCAAGGGAACTTCTGTCAGCCATCTCTGCAAAGAGAGGGCGACTCACTGAGTCCATGATGCAAAGGAGAAAGCCGATCTATTAATTCCTCTTTTTGCGTCCAACTCGACTCTCGATGACGGAGGAATACACCGCCGACCATCCCGCAGTTTGAGTGCTCCATGCCAGATATGCGGTTTACACAGCGCTCGGTTCCCTTCCATTGTGCTGAAGACGTGTGCTCCGAAGTTGGCACCTGTTTTAACGCGTCTTTTCCGGTACTTCTACTCCTAAGGCGTTATCCCAAATTCATGGAAGACAGCTTTTGGTGCACCCGATCCCTAAAAAGGCGACCGCTTAGACCCATCAAACTACACGCCTACCGCCATCACCTCCTTTTTCTCCAAAATAATGGAATCCATTATAAACAGTTTTCGTCGGGGTTGATCAGTTGGTGATCTTGTGGTCTATCTAACTTATAGATGGGCGGAGGCAGAAGAGTCCAAGGGGCAGGCATTGGCCGTTAGTTTGGACATTGCGAAGGCCTTCGATTGGGTTTGTCACAAAGTGCTTCTTTCGAAGCTCCCTTCCTATAGGCTTCCCAAAAAATTGTGCAGTTTGATCACCAGTTTCCTTCCTGATCGGAGTATCAAGGTCGTAGTAGACGGTGCATGCTCTGATTACAAGCCTATTAACAAATGGTGTTGCACAAGGCTGCGTGCCATCACCAACGCTGTTTCTAATGCATATCAATGATATTTTGCAAACTGGTAACAACGACTGCACTGGTGATGTAATATACACCGGCCGTGCCAATATTTCTCGGGAAACGTCTCCGAGTATCGGAACATAAGTAAAGTAAAGTAAAGTTGCAGCCTTTATACGTCCCACTGCTGGGCAAAAGCTTCCTCTTATTTCTGAGAGGGTTTTAGGACAAGTAAATGTCCGCCGCGCTGCCCCAATGCTTCTTAGCGAACTTCACATGTCTGCAAGATATTTTTTTTATTGCTCAGATATGCAGGTTTCCTCACGACGTTTTCCTTCACCGCTGAGCACATGTTAAATCGGCACTTAAAATTGCTATTAACAATTTCATTGGTGTCAGCGGGGATCGAACCCGAGTTTCTCACGTACTGTAAGACTTACAGCGAGCACTATCCATCTGAGCTACCACAGCGCTACCGGAACAAACTTGTGACTGATGTCGATTCTTTGCTGAACAAAGTCTCGGATTGAGGGCGGCTAAATCTAGTCCAGTTCAATCCCCAGAAGACACAAATTTGCACGTATACCGCTAAAAAGAACCCCTTTGTCGTATCTCCTCAGTTTTAAGGAACTCCTCTTGCTGCCTCAGCTAGCATCGGAATCTTTGGCGTCGACATATGTGCAGTTTTGGGGTCACTTGGAAGGGAATGCCAAATTGGCCTATAAAAAGTTTGGCGTGCTCAGCAGAGCGAGGCAGTATTTTATGTCGGCACATCGCTTGCAACTTTACAAAGCGCAAATTCGGCCTCTCATCTCTGGGCCGGGGCACGCCAGTGTCAGCTCCTTCCACTTGACCGCATCCAGCGCAGAGCGGTTCGAGTCGTCGACGACCGAATTCTTTCTGATCAGCTCGATTGACTGGCAGTGCGTAGGGATGTTGCATCCCTTTGCATTTTCTATCAAATTTACCACGGGAAGTGCTCTGAGGAATTGTTCGGTTTAGTACCAGCCGCCAAATTTCACGAACGCACATCGCATCAAAATTCACGATACCATCCTTACCATCTGGATGTTTAACGGGCCACCACTGTGCGTTTTACAAGGAGTTTTCTTCCTCGTACAACTTCTCTGTGGAATTGTTAACCACCGGCGATTTTTCCGGACCGATACGACTTAGGGACCTTCAAGAAAAGAGCTCACTCCTTTCTTAAAGGCTGGCAATTCCCCTGGTGTTGCGGTTGTTCATGGGTGGCAGTAGTCACTTACCATCCCTGGACCCGCATGCTCGTTTGCCCCCTTTTCTATAAGAAAACGTACGACGAGAAAACCCAAAAATCTAAGTGCTTGATTGAGGGCTGAATACGACTATCAGGGTGGTTTCTAGAACACTCATTATACCCAACCCCGTTTAAAAACCTCGGGAATTAAACAGACGCAGCCGTATAAAGATGGGTGCAAGCGGGGTAAGGGAGTGGGGGACATTACAAAACTTGGTTTTAACCGGTTAATTCTTACTACCTAAACCGAAATTTGTGAAAAACCGGTATTCCGCAATTTTATTTGGTTTCAATGGGGGTTTGGTTTCAATTTGGGGTCAATGACCGAAACCGGTTTAGAATTTCAACCGGTTTCCGAGCCCTGGTTTTCATAGCTGACTAGGTACTGGCCAGTTTTAGGGGTAGGTACTTCTATCGGCGGTTTATCTATCAGTGACATCATTTCTATTACCAATAATTATATATTTATCAATAACCTACGTTTTTGTTTTATATTACTATTTTTTTAATTACCAAATATAAAATATACTTAAAGTTATTGAATTGTCATAATAATTATCATAGATAATTTTCTCCGTTTATTTCTAATTTAGAACTTGCGATACTTACAAAGAATATTATATAAGTAATTTCATCTTCTAAACATTTGTAATTAATTAACTCGTCAGTAATAGGTATTTACAACAGTGTTTTACTTATTTTCATATTATAGAAGTATTTGGATTGTATAATTCTTACACATTCAAACTGTTACTAAGTTCAATTTTGATAGGTAGTAGGGATAGTCTACCACCATTGTGCAATATTATAAAAAGGATTGCAATAATTATTGACTGGCTATTCGTGTTGTGAACTAGTAAAGCAAACAACAATTAATCAAGCATATTATTACCTTTCCTGCGACTCCTGTAATTCTATCCATTAGCGCTATTGGTTCGATTACTTAAATGTAAGTTTCCTAACATCGCAATATAAGATAAATACCGTTTAAGCTTAGGTTATCTTAACTGGCCAATTTAGACCGTTTTTCGATGAGAGAGATTTAACGGCGTCTTAAAATTGAGAAGCGTTTGAGTATATTGGCATGAGCAATTTAGATTCATATTAAAATAAATTACAATTCCTTTTTAATTAAATGAAAAGAAATAGAGCATATATCTCTATTTATACCTTGTTTAAATTTTACATTGATGACTAAATCTTTCTGTAAAACTTACTTGTTCCAGACTTCCAGTCACAGTTAATATAAAAAAGTACGACATTGGAATTATAGGTAATTTTTTTTAGAAGAGGGAGCAAACGAGCATGCGGCTCACCTGATGGTAAGTGACTACCGCGGCCCATGAACAACCGTAATACCTGGGGAATTGCAGATGCATTGCCGGCCTTTTAGAAAGATGTAAGCTCTTTTCTTGAAAGTCCCTAAGTCGTATCGGTCCGGAAAAATCGCCGGTGGTAATCAATTCCACAGAGAAGTTGTACGAGGAAGAAAACTACTAGTAAAACGTACAGCCTTGGACCGCCAAGCTTCCAGATGGTGAGGATGGTATCGTGAAGTTTGACGCGATGTGCGTTCGTAAAATTTGGCGGCTGGAATTAATCCGAACAATTCCTCAGAGCACTCCCCGTGGTAAACTCGGTAGAAAATGCAAAGGGATGCAACATCCCTAAGCAGTGCCAGTGTATCGAGCCGATCAGAAAGAACTCGGTCGTCGACGATTCGAACCGCGCTGCGCTGGATGCGGTCAATTAGAAAGAGCTGGCACTGGGGTGTCCCGGCCCAGAGATGAGAACAACCCACCACCTCCCATGGCCCCACCGACCCTCAGGTCATACGGGACGAATCTCGGGAGATGCGCGCGGTTCTTGCACGTGGCTCTTTCCCGCGCACGCTTTCTTGACTCTCTACAAATATTTAATCTATTCCTTGTCCCAGTTTAACGTCATTCTCCCCCTTCTGGGCTGACGACACATTGACGCCGACGTCGTCGGGCCCTCCTACCAGCCTTCCATCCTTTCTTGTCCTGCGGTCGTGCCACCTATGCGCAAACTCGCGCAACAGTCCGTAGTTTACCACATCGCAGACGAGATCCGAGTAATAAACTGGTCCCTGAACCGGACGAACAAGTCCATCCATCATTTTCACTCTTAGGTCATCATACAGAGGACATTCCCATAGAACATGGTGAACATCCTCCTCTGACATGCCGCACTCACACATACTAATTTCACACAGTTTCATGTCGCTCAGTCTCTTCCGAAAGCATCCATGTCCGGTGAGAATCTGAAAGGTGTGGTAGTCCGGTGGACCAAGGTATACTTGAGTCTCAACGCCACGTCCGGGAAAAATCGATGTAGCTCACGTCCTTTTGTATCACACGTCCATGTACCCTGCCAGGCGCCGATCACCTCAGTCCAGATATCGCGATTCCATCTGCTCAACTCCTCTTTGGGCGCGGTCAAACGTGCTATACCCATCCTACCAGCACGGATGACCTCCAGGTCGGCAGGGAGAACGCCAGCCAGCACCGCTAAGGCTGCCGTGCTAGTGGATCGGTACGCCTTGGTTAACAATATAAGAGCGGATCGCTGCGATCTCAGTAGTACGCTACGAACTGTGTACATGTTTGCACGCTCGTACCAGCACTCTGCCGCATACGTAAGCGTGGACACAAACACTCCTCTATAAATTAATTTTAAACTCGGATATCGTACACCGCATGATGATGTAGATACGCGAGACATCTTGCCGAATCCCTTGGTCGCTCTTTCAGAGATATCGGATGCATGTTGCTCAAACGATAGTCCCGAGTCTAAAACCACGCCTAATACCTTAACGTTAGTCACAGTCTTAATAGATTCCGCACCAAGTTTAATAACGGGGGGGGGGGGGGGGGGGCGCTGAAGTTTCCCTGTAACAGTCATGGTGGTCGACTTCGAGGAGGAAAACTCCAGTCGATTCCTTAGCCCCCACTCCCGTACAAGGTCCAGAGTGACTCTGGCCCTGAATTCGATACCCGCTCTCGTTCCCGATTCAATCAAGATTGTAACATCATCGGCATAGGCACTTATGGCTACTCTCTCGGGCAGAGGGAGTCGGAGCAAGTCATCCATCAGCACATTCCACAGTGTTGGGCCCAGCACGGAGCCTTGAGGACATCCCGTGGTCGACGTCTTCCACTCTACCCGGTCTCCGATGTAGAGGCCCACACGCCTGGAGGTGAAGTAGTCCACCAACATTCTATAAATGTTGGGTGGACATCCACACCTTTTGGCCTTGACCAGAGATGAGGACAGTATTCCATGTGAGGCCGCACTTGCTCTTTGTAAAGTTGCAAGCGATGTGCCGGCATGAAATACTGTCTCGCTCTGCTGAGCACGCCAAGCTTTTTAGAGGCCAATTTGGCATTCCCTTCCAAAAGACCAGGAAACTGCACACTATTTGATATATCGACGCCGAGGATTCCGATGCTAGCTGAGGCAGCATGGGGAGTGACTTGAACCTGAGGAGATACAACAAAGGGGTTCTTTTTATCGGTAAACGCGCAAACTTGTGTCTTCTGGGAATTGGACTGGACTAGATTTAGTCGCCTCCAATTAGAGACTTTTTTCAGCAAAGACTCTACTTCAGACACAAGTTTTTCCCGGTACTCAGCGACGTTATCCCGAGAAATATTGACACGGCCGGTATATAAGGTATCACCAGTACTGTGGTCTGCATAGCAATGAATGGTAACATATAATTGATATGTAGGAGAAACAGCGTTGATGATAGCACGCAACCTTGTGGAACACCAGCGTTGATAGGCTTGAAATCAAAGCATGCACCGTCTACTACGACTTTGATGCTCCGATCAGCAAGGAAACTGATCTGTGCAAATAGATCTGGTGATCCCTTTGCACAATTTCTCGAGAAGCCCATAGAAAGGAAGCTTCGAAAGAAGAGCTTCGTGCCAGACCCGATTGAAGGCCTTCGCTATGTCCAAACTAACGGCCAATGCCTCCCCTTTGGACTCTACTGCCTCCGCCCATCTGTGAGTCAGGTAGATCAGAAGATCACCAGCTGATCGACCCCAATAAAAACCATACTGTCGGTCACTAATCAGCTGGTGAGCCTCAAGAAACCTCATGAGCTGGCAGTTTATAATGGATTCCATTATTTTGGAGAATAAGTAGGTAATGGCGATAGGCCTGTAGTTGGTCGGGTCTGAGCAGTCGGCTTTTTTAGGGATCGGGTGGACCAAAGCTGTCTTCTATGAACTCGGTACTACGCCTTGGGAGTAAGATTACCGGAAAAGACGTGTTTAAACCGGTACCAACTCCGGAGCACACGTCTTCAGCGCAATGGGTGGGACTCCATCGGGCCCAATCAACTTGCTAACATCCAGAGAGAAAAGTGCTTTGCGAACCGAGCGCTGTGTAAGCTGCACATCCGGCATGGAGCACTCACACCGCGAGATGGTCGGCGGTGTGTTCCCCCCGTCATCTAGAGTCGAGTTGGACGCAAAGAGAGAGCTCAAGAGATCAGCTTTCTCCTTTGCGGCATGGGCCAGTGAGTCGTCCTCTCTGTGCAGAGATGTAAGAGATGGCTGACAGAAGTTCCCTTGGACAGCCTGAGCGAGAGACCAGAATGAACGGGTTCCCGAAGAAAGGCGAACTAGCTTCTCGCCAATTCTGCCGATATGCTCAGACCTTGCCTTGGTAATGACGCTTTTGAGGGACCTGGAAGCGGAATTATACTTCTTTTTAAGAGCGCTGGTGTTTACATCCCGAGACGTTGATATGTCAGCACTCCTGCTTGATCGGCCAAACCATGGCTGGGATCTGCCTCCGATGGCACCACAGAGGATGGAATGAAAAGTTCCATACCCTGAAGAACCACATCAGAAACGGAATCAGCAACAACGCTGGGATCTTCCGGCGAGACGCAAACCCGCCTTCAAGGGTGGGATGCAAAAAAAGACCACATCCCGTCCCAATCGGCCAACCTATAGCGCCAAACACGGCGGCAAGCTCCAGATCGCAACTGCGACTTGAGCGTGAGTGGCACCGTACTCCGGATCAGACAATGGTCCGAACAGCCCAGAGGGGCATAGACGGAGACTTGATATCCGTCCGGGTGAGAGGTCAGCAGAAGATCCAACAGGAAAGCTATATACAATACAATAACTTTATTTCAGGCATCAAGGACTTAAAAATTAAGAACATTGGCCCATAGCAATATATACCTTAACCTAAAAATATATATAAAATATAGACATAACTTAACACTATCTAGGGAACTTTTTTCTTTGGCGCGTCCCTGTATCGGCGAAACACTACCCCAGAGGGCCAGAAATCGGGAGCGAGGAATGTCTCTTTATGTTTTGCAGGAAACTGGAGTACGTAGGATTTGAAGTTCGTTGACCTATTAGACTCCAGACGCTGCAAATGTAAAGAGATCGGATCCTCAATGCGGCATCGGCTTCGTTCTTCCACGAAACGCAGGACGTCTTCTCCCGACGTACTTTTGTCCAAACGGGAGATGTAGAGTTGTATAGTTGGCTCCACAGCACGCAGAGTTGTACTCGCGTTTATCTTGGCGGTCCCACGCTGGTTACAGACGGGTCGCGACCGACGTCTCTTGTCAACAAGAGTAAACCCGTCCTTATCAATCTTGTCTTTGGTCACCACTGGAACTGATTTTATTTCCACATTCTTCCGCTTTCGACCACAAAAGGGGGTGTAAAGGTTTTCGGGCAACATCCGCAAACGTCTTCCCTTGTTTTGAGGTTGGCTTCGGCGGAGGAGTACCAATGGGTTCAGTCAAGGGTTGAGGTGGTGATGCAATGACGACCGAGGTCGCCTTAGTTTCTCGGTCATCAACCCGCTGACAGACGGTATCGCGTGACGGAGTCGCAATCATCGGTGAAATATGACTACTATTCCGGTTACCGCGTGTCGTATTTACATTCTGCGACGGCGGTGAATTTGCAGATGTTGCAATTATATTGTGCAACATATTGACTTGGTTCCTCAGCTCTGTTGCGGCTCGTTCCGATTTCTCAAATTTGGAACGGATGTCGGTAACATCGGCTCTCAACGTGGTGATGTCTTTCAACAATCTGGTGACGTCTACGTGATCGAACGTCACGGGAGGCAGCTTGTTGAGATCACGCGCGACGAAAGTTGGGATGTCATCAGGGTCGGTCTCATTGAATAGCCTGAAGATATCTTGCAGGTCTTTCTTACCGCGTCCATCCCTGTGACGTGTGATAAGACGGATTTGGGTCACGGCTGAATCTGCTAACACCTTCTTGGCTTGGATGATCTCGTCCTCGGTGAAGCTTGTCATCAGTACCTGTTCCAGAGACACCTGGTCCATGACGTCCAATTTTTGTTGAACAAAGGCCAGGAACTCGTGGATTACGACGGTTTCGGAGCGTTTAGTTTGACACGCCATTTCGATTTATTTTTGCGCACTAGGTATGCTTACGCTACAAAAATACTGTAGGTTCGGCATTAGAACCGTCACGTCATTATGAAGCGACTGCACTAACCGGTAGTAAAATTGCGACTCATTTGCGATCCTTCACATCTGGGATCCGCGTAGGCGAAGTAACCAGTTGTGTTAGACCATATGCCAAGGCAGTCATAGACAGATCTACCCGCATGATCGGTTAAACGAGAACCAAGCCGTCGAAAACAGATGTCCTCTCTGACGTATACGCAAACTCCAGCCCGGGGCACTAAGGAGTGTTCAAATTTGTACCCCGGGTAGGAGAGATATGAAGTATCAGCCGGAGAGGACACCTGAGTCTCGGTTAAAAAGAGCAAGGCCGGCTTCGCCGGCTCTAGATGGTACTGGACAGCGTTAAGTTTGGAATTAAGTCCCCTGATGTTGCAAAAATTCACGGATAGCGTGACAGAGGTCGCTTTAGTTTTATTGCTTCGCTCGCCTCGAGCAGTATTAGTCGCGAGCGGAATTTGCCCCCCCCCCCCTCAGAATACGCGGCGCAGCCTGAACACCAACGATCAGGAGTGGAGTAGTTTGATCGTGGATGCTCAGCAAGGGATTCTCCAGGGGTGCTAGTACCCTCCTGGGGTAGTCTTTTATATCATTCCGCGACCATGTTGATGGGGGGGGGGGAGAGAATCGGACCTCCGGCCACCTGCACTCACCAAGCGCAACGCAGAGGTAAACCTCTACTTCACGCTGGTATTCTGTGAGGTCATGGTACCAACCCGGTTCAAACCGCCCATCCGTGCGACAGCAAAAGCTGCCGCGTGGCTCTACCCAGTGTTAAAATGTACAATGTTAAAATATAGTATTTTTTGTACTATATTATTTTTCTATAATATATGGTACAATTGACTAAAATATAGTACGGTACTATATAATATATATAGTACGGGTAGCAACCCTACTTCCATCTGACATTTTGATTTGCGAGTTTCATCATTAAAAGTGAAATAAGAATAAATAATTTTTTTTCTTGTACATCATTTTACATCATCATACAAGGAGTATGCTAGGACTGAATCTGAATGACAGGGTGAGAAATAGTGTGATAAGAGAAAAGTGTGGTTTGCAAGATGACGTTGTGACCAGGGTTAAAAAAGGAATGCTTCGGTGGCTTGGTCATGTAGAAAGAATGAACGAGGAAAGAGTGACAAAGCAAATATATGTTTCAGAAGTTAATGGCAGAGTTGGGAAGGGACGCCTTAGGAGATTTATCGACCAATTCGGCGATACTTTGAAAATAGGGCAGATTAGAAGTACCCTTAACCGACGAGCGTGTATGCCTAGATATATGGATGTAAAGGAGGCGAGAGAGGTATGTCAGGATCGCGCCAAATGGAAGTCCGTAGTCTCTGCCTACCCCTCTGGGTGACAGGTGTGAGTGTTTATGTTATGTTATGTATGTCTTTTACATCCTTTTTTGCCGCCGCCTCAGTCACAATCCAAGTCACAAAAGTGAATCGGTCCGCTAGCACCAAGCGCATCGGAATTCGGAGTCACTGGTGTAATGAAATAAATGAAAACTAAGTAAACAGGTTTTGAACTTGTCGCGGCACGCGCCATCCCTTTAGCTTCCAGCGGAATAAACCCTTTGTTTACGGTCTCACATTACGTTCTCATTTCGTTTTTGTTCGGAACAAAATGTTGTACAAGGAACCGTTCTAAAAACGTTTAAAACGTTATTTTTAATAACGTTTCCGAGCTCTAATTTCCGGCAGTCACTCGTAACATCGGCCATCCTGCAAAGTGAATACCATAAGGTTTTCACGAAGAGGCATTAGATAATGTTCAAAATATTTGCTACAGCTGAAATAACTGAGGTACATGGATTACCAACAGTTTAAGACAGATTAATTTTCCAACAGATAAAATCAGCTCTGGCGTATCCACCACTTCTTCATCACTATCACCAGAATCTGTTTCATAACTGACAGAACTTTTGTACGGCTGCAATGAGTCAGCTACGAAACTCTTATAGCTGCCTTTTATTTCCTTCACACTGCGAATCTTGTAACGATCGATAAGACTGTTATCATCAGCCTATCGAAGTGTGGTCTTCGATAAGCTGTAACTATAAAAAGCGGTGGCACTGAACTTAAGTATCCGCCATAGATTGCCTCACGGAGGGGATTTTTGCCATAATTGCCTTGTATTAACTTTGCAGCCTTGGATCTTAGAAAGACTGGCATTTGTGGAAGCCTTGTGAAAATAAAAATACTAGCTATAAATTTTGCTGCTAACTCATAGTCAGTCATTTACGAAGAAAACTAAATACGTAATATGAGTGGCAAACAAAAGAGCATCGACAATTTAGGTAGGTAGAGATTGCAGCCGCCATAATTTAGTAACTAGGAGACTCAAGATTAGATATACGGGCAATACAACGAATCCTCTCACTAACAAATAAATCATGACGAATTGGTGCAAACCGTAGAAGTTTATAGCACCTGGCAGATCTCGTAATCCTTGATTAGTTTCAGCTTAATATCTATTCTCTATCTATGTGAGATGGTAGATGGTATGTTGTAGGCCAATATTTCATGTAACTGTAGATAAGGTTTGTCAATCTGTGGTGTTTCGACATGTAAGTTTAGTTTACTGCCATAGTGGTTGTAGCTAAAAATAGTTGTGCCTTTGTTTTGCAGCACCCATCCTTGTGTCAAGTCTAAGATTTCTATTTCGTTAGTAAGCCTAATTGTAGTGATCTTGTTCTCTTCATACAATATTCCTAAATGGCATGAGTTACAACATACGTACAGCCGTATATTGGGTACTTTTAGCTTTATCCACCTGTCCATACAAGGTTGAATTTTTGTACTATAATTTAGTTGTATTTGTTGGCTTACTGCTTGAGCTTCGCAGGGGGCGTGCCCGATTTGTAGATTATTTACAGGGTAGTTGGTGTTACACAAATAGCGATCCTCACTTATCTTCATTCAGATATCAAAGTCCTTATCGCTGAGAGAAAAGTAGTGATGGCTTTTCAGGTACGTATACCTGTACGACAATGTAAGTCGAACCTAAAAGGACTGCTGAGTAACCTTGTTCTCTTACATTTGTTTCAATACATATTGAAACAAACCAAAAATTAAATAAATAAAAAAGGTACAATAGGCGATCTGGAAGCTATTTCTTCCACACTATCAAACAAAAAAAAATTAAATCTTAATCGGTCCATCCGTGTGGGAGCTATACGATGCCCCGGACAGACACACAGATACACACGTTAAACATAATATAACACTCCTCTGCTGGCGTCGGAGGTTAAAAACAAAATGATAAAAACATAAAATGATGACACGATGTACAATTGGAATTATAAAAAATTTTGATTTGAATAAAAATAATTTTACGGATTTTATCGCCTATATTAACTTATTTTACATTCCCGACGTTTCAAGCACTTTACAGCACCCATGGTCATGGGTGGGACTGAGGTGTATGACGTCCCAATGTCATAGTTAACCACGGCTACCTCCAGATTAAAAATTATTAATTTTGTTCCGATCTACGCAGTATGAATTTACAGCATCATGAAGTCTTGCAGTTGTATGCTTGGGTTGGGATTTAATTTTATTAATTATGGGATCCCAAGCAGATGGTAGCACCCAGCCATCTTCTCTATTGAAATTAGGATGTTTCTTGATTTCAATAGCCTCGCGAATCATCCTTGGAAGGAATCGGTGTTCTTTAGCGAGGATTTGTGGTCTATCAAATCTAATGTAGTGACGGGGGCGATCCTGTACGTGTTCACAGACTGCAGACTTCCCGGAGCGTCTATTCTTCACATCAGCTATGTGTTCTTTAACGCGGGTTTTTATAGATCTTTTAGTTTGTCCTATATAAGAGAGACCACATTCACAATCAAGCTTGTACACTCCTGCATCTTGCAGAGGAATATTACACTTGACTGATGGTAAAAACTGACTAATCTTCTTCGGCGGCTTGAAATATGTTTTAATGGAAGCACGCTTCAAGATGTAGCTGATCTTGTCAGTGACACCTCTGACATATGGCAGTACAGCAGGCACTCGCTCGACTGTGGCTGGCTTCACTCGTTCACTGTGACGTAGGCGCGGGCCCTGAAGCTTATTGTCGTGCAAAACTTGCTTGACGTGTTGGAGCTCGGCGGCCAGGTGTTTACTGTCACAGATCCCTTGTGCTCTCTGAAACAAAGATTTACCCACGGTAGCTAACTGTGAAGGATAGTGGTGAGAATCACCGTTTAAATATCTATCTGTATGGGTCTTTTTTCTATACACAGTGTGGCTCAAGGTGTTATCAGGATTCCGAATTACTAACACATCTAGAAAAGTTAAAGAATTGTTTGCCTCTAACTCCATTGTGAACTGAATTTTAGAATTTAAGGAGTTAAGATGGTCTAGAAATGCAGTTACTTTATCTAAAGGGAGAATTGTGAAAGTGTCATCTACGTACCGCTTGTAGAATCTTGGGTTTACGGGAGAAGTACGCAGGGCTTTCTCCTCAAAGTCCTCCATGAATATATCGGCAAGAATGAGAGATACAGGTGAGCCCATTGCCACTCCATCTACTTGCTTGTAGAACTCCTCTTTCCACAATAGGTAGCCAGATGTAAGGCAGTGTCTAAGTAATACTGCATATTCTACGGGCATGTTGTTTTGCTCTAGCCTTCTAGTAACAATTGAGATGCAGTCTTCAACAGGTAAGCATGTGAACAGAGACTGCACATCAAAACTGACCATAGTTTCATTGTCTGCCAGATGTAGGTCTTTAATCTCGCTGACAAAATGGTAGGAATCCTTTGTGTGTGCTCTTGTATGTCCCTTAAGCGGTGAGAGTATATTCGCTAAGTGTTGAGCCAATTTGTAAGTTGGTGAATCGATTTGGCTCACTATAGGACGTAGTGGAGCATTGGGCGTGTGTATTTTTGGTAACCCATACAATTTTGGTGGTTTGGCACACGTAGGTATTATCGATTTTACGTCTAGATTTAATCTTTCGGAGTGTTTCTTTATGAGATCACTAGTTGTTTTTAGTGTGTTATTTGTTGGGTCATTTAACTCATTTTTAACCTTTTTATAAGTACTTACATCTGACAAAACATAACATACATAAACACTCACGCCTGTCACCCAGAGGGGTAGGCAGAGACTTTGGAATTCCATTTGGCACGATCCTGACACACCTCTCTCGCTTCCTCCACATCCATATACCTACGCATACACGCTCGTCGGTTAAAGGTACTCTTAATTTGGCCCATTTTCAATATATCGCCTATTTGGTCGATAAACTTTCGCCTAGGGCGACCCTTCCCGACTCTGCCATTCACCTCTGCAACATAAATTTGCTTTGTCACTCTTTCCTCATTCATTCTTTCTACATGACCAAACCACCGAAGCATTCCTTTCTTAATCCTAGTCACAACATCATCTTGCAAACCACACATTTCTCTTATCACACTATTTCTCACCCTGTCATTCAGATTCAGCCCTAGCATACTACGTAATGACCGCATTTCTACAGCATTTATTCTACTCTCGTGCTTCTTCTGCCACACCCAACTTTCACTACCATACATGAAAGTAGGCACTAACACAGCATTGTGAATTGCCAAACGTGCCTTTTTGGACACATTCTGACTTTTCACAATAGAGTGTAGAGCCCCATTCAATCTATTTCCTGCATTCACTCGTCGTTCTATATCCTTATCATATCTACCATCCCTGCTAAACACACATCCCAAATACACAAACTCATCTACTTGCTCTACCAACTCCCCTTCTATTCTTATTTCACATATCGTTTTACTTTCTTCTCTTTCAAAAACCATAACTTTCGTCTTACTTGCGTTCACTTTCATTCCCTTTTCTTTTAATGTCCTGTTCATTAATGTAACCATCATTTGCAACTCGGCTGCCGACGACGCAAGTATGACTTGATCATCGGCGTACAAAAGGCATTTGACGGTTAACTCACCCATTCTTAACACGCATTCTTCTGCTTTCAAATTTTCCAAACAACTGTCCATAAATAGGTTGAACAGCCACGGGGAAGCCACACAGCCCTGTCTGACACCTTTATGGATGCCAAACCAGTCCGAGTAGGCCCCGTTGATCCTGACACAAGCACTAGAGTCCCTATATAGAGACTTCAATGCCTGTATCAAGCCAGCGCTCAACCCAAATGAGTTCAGTGTTTGCCATAATACATCCCTGTCCACTCTGTCATAAGCCTTCTCCAAGTCTATGAACGCACAAAAAACTTTTTGGTTTTTGGCCAAAAACTTCTCCGCGACCATGCGCATGGAAAAGACCTGATCCGTACATCCCATTCCCTTTCTAAATCCCGCTTGCACATCCCAAATTTTTCCATCAGTTTCTTTCATAACTCTTTCAATTAGTACCTTAGCATACAGTTTTCCCACAATGCTAAGAAGGCTGATACCACGGTAGTTTTTACAGTCCTGCTGTGATCCTTTTCCCTTATATATTGGGACTATCACGGCTTTGCACCAGTCTCCCGGTACCCGCTTAAGTTCCCAACATAAATTAAACAAGGTGCACAGCAGGTCTGCCACCACTCCTTCTCCAGCCCTTAGCATTTCGAGAGATACTCTATCATAACCGGCTGCCTTACCTGCTTTCATACTTTTCATTGCTTTCATTATTTCATCTATACTTATATCTCTATCTATTTCCTCTTCTTCCGGAATTTCTATTTCATTTAATTCAAACGTCTCATCACTCATAAACACGCTTTCAAAGTATTCCTTCCATCTCCTTAAACTCAAAACTTCGTCATTCAGAATACAGCCATTCTGGTCTCGTATAGCATTCATTCTAGGCTGTTTTGAATGTCCCCTGGTAGTTCTTACGAGTTTCCAGAACATTTTAATGTTTGACTGGAAGTTATCCGATATTCTTCTATCATTCAAATCCGTTCTTTCTTGCTTTTTCCTTTCAACTACTTCTTTTACTCTCTTATTTAGGTGTCTAAAGACTGCCTTTTTCCTTTCAATATCATCATTCATACTGCTAGAATTACTAGCCTTGGTTGCTAGTAAATCTAGCCATGCTTTCTTCTTTGCTTCAACTTCCATCCGTACCTCATCATCCCACCATAACGTGTTAATTTTCCTTTCATTCGTTCTCTTACTTACACCACATACTTCGGTAGCTGCATCCACTAAACCTTTCTTGACATTATACCACACAGTCTCCAAGTCTAAATCATTCATACACAATTCAGCCATACCACTTATATTTTCTCTCAATCTATATTTGAACTTCTCTCTCACACCTTCATCTTGTAACCTCTCTGTTCTTATACGCTGTAACGCAGTGGTAGACACAGATGTCCGATGCCTCCAACGTTTGAAAAGACCATTAATTCGGCATAAGACCAAGTAATGATCCGTCCCTACGTTAGAGCCCCGGTAAACCCTTGTATCTACCACCGCGCTCCTCATTCTTTCATCAACAATTATGAAATCTATCATACTTCTATCATCACCTCTTTCCCATGTATACGTGTGAATCTTCTTATGACGAAAGAAAGTGTTCGTCACAAAAAGACTCTTTTCCACGCATACGGCGAGAAGGCTTTCACCATTCTCATTTATACTTTCATCACCAAACGTTCCCAATATCCTTTCATAACCAAGCCTCCTCACCCCAACCCTTCCATTATTCCATCTGACAAAAGTTCTTATATTTTAGAATTATAATCCGACGTATCCATGACTACCGTGGCATTTCCCTTATCTGCGCGGAGAATCGTGAGTTCTCGTTTATTGCGTAGGTTATTCAACGCTTTAAATTCGTCTTTAGGTAGATTTGGTTTTGGCGCTGAACTTCGACGTAACATAGACGAAATGTCTTGACGTATCGCTTCCAAATCTTCCTTTCGCATATTGTTTTTAAATAAACAGTCCTCGACACTACAGATAATTTCTTCGTACGGTAATTTTTTAGGTGTTAAAGCAAAATTAAGGCCTTTCGATAATACTCTAATTGTTGCATCATCCAGAATTTGTTTTGACAGATTATAGACCGCGCTTAATCTATGATCCGCATTCGTAGTCAATGGTTGCGTTTCGTTCTCACGCTGACTCAGATGTTTGACATTTAATTTGGTCGTAAATTTTTGATATTTTACTATATGTTTGTTTTTGCATTCGTTATATTTATTAATTTCTCGTTTATTTAACGTTTTGATGCAAACTTTATAATCAAATGTCGTTAAAACTGCCTTTAACTCACTGAATGATGTGTCTATGGATTTGTTTATAGTATGTAGATCGGAGCGTTTTTGTTGGAACGGTAGTTGGTAACAACTTTTTACTTGCCTGATTTAAGATCTTAGCGCTTCCTCGAATGTCCTTTTTAGTGGATATTTTGACACACGTAGGAATGATATTATTATCGCGACATCTCTTCAAGAAGTTTAATGCTGTTAGATATCTTGCGCGCTTAGTCATGAGATCTTCTAATTGGCGAATTTTATTTGCAATTACCAGTCGGGGGGGACTGAGGTGTGTGACGTCCCAATGTCATAGTTAACCACGGCTACCTCCAGATTAAAAAATTACCCCCGTGACCATGGGTGCTGTAAAGTGCTTGAAACGTCGGGAATGTAAAATAAGTTAATATACGCGATAAAATCCGTAAAATTAGTTTTATTTAAATGTGTAGTGTTCGCGTAAATATAAGAAATCATTAATATTTATTAGATTTAAAAAAATTAAGTTTTGAGTAAATTTTTAAAGGAAAAAAAAAAGGATTCAGCATAACAAATATGTAGGGAGAAGGAGTTCCACAAGCGTACAGCTGTAACAGATAGTTTAAATTAAAAAATATAAAACCCCCGAAACAATAAAGCTCATGATCTTCAATTGGATGAACAGATTTTCTCAAAACACAGCTAAATTACTCTCAATTTAAGACACCTTTCGAACGAAAAAAAACTGAATCTAAATCGGATCATACGTTCAGGAGCTATGATGCCACAGACAGACACACAGATACACAGATACGCACTACAAACTTATAACACCCCTCTGTTTTAGTCGGGGGTGAAAATAATTAATTAAAGAAGGAAGATGAATATACGAGAGTACGAAGAGGTAGATTGTTAACCCTTTGCTCGTGCCGTGCTGTGCATTACATGTAATTCATTGCTATTGTCTTACTATTATGTCTGCAAACTGGAAAGTTAAAGTGTAAATAGGTTCTCACCATTTGAAAAGAATTTGCGATCATTATCATTTCGAAATATGAGATGGTTTCCATGCAATAGCTCGAGCTCTGCGCATTATACGATCTCGTAACAAGTGTGGGTCATGACTGTTTGGACGCTATAGCTTGGACGCGATGATTTTTTACGACCTAAAATGTCACTTGATAGACTTCAAATGACATGTATTAAATAAAAACTTTTTTAATCCATTCGTGAACCGCTTATATAACAAATTATAGTATGGTCGACTCCCTTTGAAAAATAAAGAAGGAATGGTCGCCTTTTGACGGGTGTTACAGAAGGTACGTTCTAGCCGTGAAGAATTTAATTAAATAGACGAATTAAATATGAAAAGATACAGCACATATAGCTGGTTGAATCGCGAGGTGTTCACGAAATTTTACACGAACACCTCTGCGTTAGATGAAGCACAACACAACACAAATACGATGCAGAAAGAAAGGCAGAATGTTTGGCTGTTTTAAAATGAACCAACACCTACCAAGTAAAGCGATTGGGAAGCGCAGGGATGACTGAATGTTTATTTTTTTGGTACGAAGTTCTATATAGGACGGTACGAATTTGACGGATGGGGGCTAGGTGATTAAAAAATTTAATATTTTTCGGTCATGACCCCTTCTGACGTAGTGTAGACGGCCTTGGCGGCTATAAGGAAGCGAGCTGGAATGATATCCATCTCCCTCGCACTTTTTCTTATCTTGCCATGAAAGAAATATTATTTTATTTTAAATGACGCTTCATTTTAATAGATGATAGTAATTCATTTATTTGTATTTGTAATCAATAATTTGAAAATATTATTAATAACAATATATTAGAAGTGTTAGTAGCCTAATGGCAGGGCGCGGACTGCGAAATCGAAAGGTCGTGGGTTTGAATTCGTCATTCGACTAATGTCGTGAACCACTTTTAACACAAGCATTTTAAGCTTACCAAAAGTGGTTAAAGGGAATATTAGTAATGTTTAATAGCATTACTAGTATTAAAAAAACACTACGATAGGAACTTCGTTTCAACCGAGTGTTCCACGACACTCACGCATGTTTTTTTCTTCACTTTAATTGAGTATCTGGTGTGTCAATTTCCTTACGAAATCAAAGTACATAACCGTGCACTATGCAGAAGTGTTGCTGTACCTAAGTAATAAGCGTATGAACATGAAGCTCTGCGGGCTACTGCTTCATAATGCTCGCATCGCTCAAAATGAGCGACTTCCCGAACAGCACACCGGTTAGGCTTTTGGGTCACTGTGACTTCTTTTCATACCTTCAGATAAAAAAAAACCAAGCCTAAAGTTGCGCTAGCAGCGTTTGAGCAAGGCGTAGCAGAGGTGTCTGAGGTATATTGGAAAAAATGTTTTGAAAAATTAGTAGAGACAAATGAAACTTTCTATAATGGTAATGAAGACTTCTTTGAAAATATTTAATAAATCTTTAACCATAGAAAAAAGTTTTTAGTTTCGTACGTATAACTTTCTGAATCACCCTCGCTTCATTTTTTATTTCATCACATTATATTAAATTTTATTTCCATTGATTCAAGATTAAATGTTCAACTCATATAATACTTGTAGGAGTATTGTACGACTCACCACTAGATGAAGTGACGACTTGATAGGTTATGCAGGAAGTCGATGGATGCAGGTTGCTTAGGACTGTCCTTTGTGGAATTAGTGAAATTGATGATGAGGATATTAGTATTGTAGCGCTTAGATAATGTAATAATATAAGGCTGTTCCATTTGAGTTAAATTTGATAATATTTTGTTTTATTCATGAAATTTTAAAAAGATATGCAAGTCTCTCTTATTCATATAATATTCATGAATAAACTTCTTTTGTGAATCTATTTTGTCAGTAAAATAATATGAGTGTATAATGAAATTCCTCCCAGGTTTAAATAATATTATGTTGACCTTTTGTTACACAAATGTGAGGAAAATATAAATTGTATTTATTGTACTAGGCTAAAAATTAAGGGTTAGTAATTATTGTTATGTATTATAATATTAAAAACGGAGGGAGCGAGAGTGGATTATTTTTTCAAAATTACCTTATTTTACAAAATTTGTAAAATATTGTAATACCGTCGAAGGTGCGAGGTTTCTGGGAGTATGATCACCAATGTCCAATATTTAGGACTTTAGCTGCTGCAGAAAGGGTTTGACATAATCTCGTTGCTTGGCCGGGGATATTGCGATTACATACAGTCGCCATATGAAATCCAGAGACTGCTTCTATTTCACGCTGAGATTCGGTGAGAGCATGATACCTTTCTGGTCGAGCCGATAGATTCATGCTGTAGCTTTCCACAGAAATTTCAATTCACATCTATCACATGGCGAATTATAGCTACAACAAATTATTAACTGAAAAAAAAACTGAAAAGCTATCAATACTATAACTTTACTAATTTTTTAAAGTGTGTTTAACTTGAAACATCTAATTATTTTTTTAAATTGTCAATTTTTGATTTTAATGGTATATTCACTTGCACTTTGAATTTGGCCCATTTTAATAATATATCGCTAATTTGTTACATTAATATCCGTCTAGGGCGTTCCTTTGCTTACTCTTCCACTCACTTCTTCAGCTTTCATTTTGATATGACAGAATTTCCTCATTTAGCCTTTTTACATGTTCAGACAATCATCATCATCATCATTACAGCCCTTCACAAGTCCACTGCTGAACATAGGCCTCCCCCAAGGAATGCCACAAAGCACGGTCCCGAGCCACTTGCATCCATCGACTTCCTGCATGTCTTACCAGGTCGTCACTCCATATTGTGGGGGGACGCCCTACACTTCGCCTACCGGTACGAGGCTGCCACTCGAGAACCTTTCTTCCCCATCGGTTGTCGATTCTTCGAGCTATATGGCCGGCCCACTGCCACTTCAGCTTACTAATCCGTTGGGCTATGTCGGTTACTCTGGTTCTACTGCGGATATCCTTATTCCTAAGTTTATCACGCAGAGAAACTCCGAGCATAGCCAATATTCAGACAATATTTTCATGCAATAAAAATCTTTTTCATAATAAAATTATTACGAAAAATTGTTCAGTCACCTTTCGAAACTGCTGACCTATAATCAACCAAAAATTAAATCGTTTAAAAGCCTGATATTATCTAACTGTAAAATGAACGTCGCAAAACTTTCTCATTTGATAAAATAGGTACTAATTAGAAAGGGATTAGCTACTTTGTTAAAGTATTAAAACAATTGTCAGTGTCAGAAGTATTATGCTTTGGGGTAACGTTCAAAAAGTTTAATTAATTTTACTTACTTTCTTTGTGGCATTTAATTGTCTGGAAAATGGAAAAGAGGTATTAGTCCACAAAACAGCGTCTGTTAATTAAAACTATTACGGACCTATTTTTAAATCGTCAGATAAATATATATCCATCAAATAAATTATTACCTGAATACATACACTGAATATAAAAGTAAAATAATTGAACTATTTTTTTTTCATTACATGTGTACTTTTTTAAAAGTTGTGAGTATTTTATTCTGTGTATAACTGTTTTTCTGAGGATTGAAAATGGGCCCTAAATTATATGTGTACAGCCCGTTATATCCTCAGTAGAACATAGCACTTTCCCATAAAGGCACCAATTGGAAAATCTTACTTAAAATATCTATCCTTTAACGCCACTCTTTCAATCGGTTTGGTGAGTGCAGAGTCAATTCATTAACATTGCTAATTCTGCTACTATCACACAAAAAGGGTTTAAATTTTGAATACATTTTAGTCCATTAATTGGTTTCCCGAGTTCCGTGTGTTAATCAGCAAGGCAGCACCTCGAGCTTGTGAGGTTGGGATTTGTGGAAATAGGTGGCTTTTCCTCCTAACGCTCACTATTAAAATACTAAAAGAGAATGTAAAATGACGACAGCGCCGCCACATCACCCCCCTGCTCAGAACGGAGGTTGGTCACCACTGTGGTGAGTGGCCGCTCCCCGGTTAGACCACCGTAGCCGATGGAAGGAAAAGGGGAGATCTCCCGCCGGGCAATGTGTTCTGTCCGGGGAGCGGCCAACGCTCCGAGTGGTAGTTCGGAGCTATTCTATATATGCTGCTTTTAACTTCGGAACTTTGTTAGCGCGATTTAGACTTCGATGTGTTTCGCTTGTGGCGCGACGTCAGCATCGCCACATCACCCCCCTGCTCAGACCGGAGGTCGATAGTGCAGTCTAGATGCGACGAATTTGCAAGTGCCAGGGAATTGCCTTGTAAGTCTGCGGTGAATCAAAAAGAAGGCAAGTTATCTGCGAGAGTGCCGTGAAGCAGAGGCGAACAGTAAAGCTCAGAGCCGTGCCGAACACTGTAGCGCAGAGAGTCGCTTGAAGAAACAGGAAGCATTATTATTCCAGTATTGCGATGAACCTTTGTAAAGCTAGATGGCTTGCAGAATGTCAAGACAGCAGATTCTGCTCGGGAGCGAATGAATGGGGTACTTGAGGATGATCAAAATTTTGAAGTTGTAGTTTCCGAAGGTTATTGGTTGCGTGTTCAGATCACGTTGGGATCACCACTGTAGCCGATGGAAGGAAAAGTGGAGATCTCCCGCCGGGCAATGTGTTCTGCCCGGGGAGCGGCCAACGCTCCAAGTGGTAGTTCGGAGCTATTCTATATATGTTGCTTTTAACTTCGGAACTTTGTTAGCGCGATTTAGACTACGATGTGTATTTTGCTTGTGGCGTGACGTCAGCGCCGCCACACTTTTTATACACTACTAGCTGGTACCCGGCGCATTACTGTCGTAGAAGAAATAATTGTAGAAATATCGTTTTAAATTTGGAAGAATTATATAGTTTAATTGGGAATGATAATTAATTGAAGTTCAATGATACATGACTTTTAAATAAATTCTTCGATACGATACGTGCGCCACCTACTGTAAGTTAATTGTACTACACAATCTTCGCGGTAGTGCCAGCAATAAGTTGACAAAGTTTTACCGCAATCTAATGGACGGTAAGGCAGCGCATTAAATACGAACAAACGGATATTAATTTTTATATTAAAGTACACATGATGGCGACAGGTTCTATTCAATAAATGACTTACTCTATACGCGTTATTCATCAATAAATACAGTCAGTTAGTAGTTTAGCAACAGAAATTTTATCCGAAATTCGGAAAGTCGTGGGCTCAAATCCGCCATAATGTTGTGAACCACTCCCAAGCATTTTCAGATTACTTGTAGCGGTTAACGAGAATATCAGTAATGCTAATAAGGTTACTAGTATTTTTTATAATATATAATAAAAATATATATTAAAAAAAAAACAAAGTAACAATTGCTACTGTTATTGGCATAAGAACAAAAATAAATATTTTCAATACTTTTATGAAGCTTTAAAAAATACTAGTAAAGAGGATAACTGTGGAGCTTTTCCGCTGGTCCATACGCGATCAGCGGAAGCTCATTTAAAAATGACAGCAGGTTATCAAAAGACGTTTGACAAATGATGTCTTATTCCTTGCTTCGAAAAATGAACAGGGATCGAAAACGAAAAACATTTTATCATTTACTTTGAAATTATTATAAGCAAAATATATAATATATAATTCTGCCATGTAAACAAAAACAATGTATGATAATAATAATAATTTTAAATTAAAAATTTTGTACAGCCGACTTCAATATAAGTTATTTAAGAATAACTCAAAAACTATTGGTCTGACCTTGAACAAATTCATATGGGACCACACGAGAACTATCAGCTTTCATATATAAAAAGAATCATCGAAATCGGTTCACCCAGTACAAAGTTATGAGGTAACACACATAAAAAAAACATACAGTCGAATTGAGTACCGTCTCCTTTTTGGAATGCATGCTCTCATCGTTTGTACTAAGCGTTATGACTACGTCGAGTAGAGTCTAAATTTGAATCTTAATTTGTTAATAGAATTTAGGCTTGAGCGGATTTATCTACCTATTTTGTCTAGTGCCTGGCGTAAGAGCAGGTGGTGACTATAGAAAATCCAAAAAATACTCTCAAGACTTGAGGCGACCACAACCCGCGACAGAGTGTATCGCTAAAGCCGCGAGACATTTGATATTACCGAAAGGCTGATGCTGCCTAAGAAGATTGTCAGGAAAACAGCAGTGGACTCTTCTGTAATAATAAATTGGAGCTATAATGCTTGAACCAAATTCTGTTCTCAGCAGCTTTAATGTCCATCCGATAATCAACGACGATATTGCCTTAATTTATACTGTACTTTATTTTTATGTATTAGACATAATAAAATCTACGAAGCCTTCCTAAGCGAGGGACTTCAGCATTAATCTTTGAAGAATATTTAATGAAGTGAAAATGTGCGAAGTTTTTTTTATTATTCATTTGCAAGTTAAATAAACTTCTTTAAAGTTCATTCTATTTAATTTTGTATAGTTTAAGCCTTTTCATAAAGTTGAAGCTCATCATAGATTTTAAAATGTGTTTGCCGTCATCTGCAAGAGGCCAAGATTTTTTGCAGAGCCTTTTGTCAAATGTCATAAACACCACTAGATTGTGATTTGACGTGAAATGAATTCTCACTTGCTAACAAATTGCAAAACTAAATGCAAAATTATCTTTAAACGGAACAAAAATAGACTTATGAAACCTACTAGAGCCATATAGAGGATTGGCGATAGTTGAAATTGTTATCCAAAGCGAATTTCACTAACATCAATTTTACCAACAGATTATTGGTTTTATTGGTAATTATAAACACTATGTCATCGTTATCTTTGAGTTTGTACAAGAAAATAGAAAGGAAATGGTATTGATTAATTTAATAGTTAAAATCAATTGCAATTATGACCGACATTTAATTAATCTAAAAAATAATTCTTTTACTTTATTATAATTGACTTTCCGTTATTATTCCGTCCAATACTTTAATTTAAAAAGAGGTACGTCAAAGCTATTAAAAGTTACTTGCAAGTTTTATTGTGATTGCCGTTTCTAATTCTTATGTCGCTTGTAAACAAATCTTAGTAGGTAAATTTCGGTACAACATGGCAGCGGCGCCTACACCAATTTGCCAAATTCTCCGAAAATCCATATCAAATTCCCCAATTTAAGGACAAAACAACTTCAACGGATTCCCCTTTAATTTTATTTTAAGAAATAAAGCAATTTTAAACTAATTTTATAAGATTTATTTTTAACTAATATTTTTTTTCTTTTTACCGAACTTTTTTTCACACTTTCCATATTTTTGTAACAAGCATTTCGCTCCATGGAGTATTTTTAATTCCTTTCCTTGTTGCCATTGAAAACCACCACAGTATCTGCATTTATATGCATGCGATTCTCTGCTACACAATTTAAAAAAATTAGAGATGAAAAGCATTAACACAAAAGTTGCCTAAATAAATCTTAAATGTGGTGCGATGAAGATGTTTAAAAAAAAAGGGAGTCATTCGATATTCATAAGCAACCTAACAAAAATGTTAAAATAAGTATATCGAATTTCAAAATCCCCGCATTTTCCCCGCAAAATATCAATCCCCATTCTTTAAATTCCCTGCAATTTGGGGAATTCCCCATATATTAGCAACGCTGACGCGAGGTTATACACAGTCGGCCGTTCGGCGACAGCGCGTAGTACGAAAGGGGCGCGACGTGGGAATGCTCGTCAGTATTACTGTGCGCGCACGCTATTGGTTCCTCATTCTTCCCGCGCTTTGAAAATTCAATGTTTCCCAAAGTGCAGTCGCACACACAGGTTTCTTTGCACGACGCGCAACGATGGTTTTAATAAGGAAGGACAGAAAAATTATTTATATCTATTGTTTTATGACTGAACTAGTACTGAAAAGGTAAATATGATGGGAGAAGGTAATGAGGGCATCCACGACTTTTTCTACCACCAGGGTGGCGCCACTTTACAGTGAGGTAAAATATTTGACAGATTTCATAGCGGGGATGATAATTTCTTACGAAAATGTAATCTTTAGGGTTTCTTTCTGTATTATTAGTTATATTTTATATTAATTACATGAGAAATGAATAAACCAAACTATAAAATATAACTAAAAGCCGATTTTTTTTTAAAAAGAGTTATAAAGTGCAAAAAATTCAAAAGCAAACCGCTGACGCATTATGTTGTGTATTAATATAATATTCTAGATAATGATAAACTATTTTCATAAAACTAATTTCTCAATTAACTGACATTGTGTAACAAAAAACTTTACCTCAGTCGCAACTAGCGACCTCTGGTGAGTGGAAGATTATTAGCCCTCATTGGGGAAAATTGTGCAGTAAAGTCAAAAGTATTAAGGAAGAATACCGAAAAAATTACCATGTGGTCGAGCTGATGACGGAAATAATTTTTCATTCGCATTGATGATAATGATTCTGATGACGGAATCTCAAGCGAAGATGAAAGTGACGATGAAGTATCATCCAGTAACACCAACAGACCATCGACATCTGGCTTCCACGTGAACCAAGACGATATAATGGACGGCGTGTCACCCTTAGCTTAAGTTTTCTTGTTACAAACTACTTTATATTTTACAACAAAAATAAAAAATAATGCTCAAGTAAACATCCATTTTTAATTCCAACCTCTTCTAAAGTTCTAAGTAGCTAGAAAATTACCTATTCTGATTCTACAATAAAAGCATTAATTACTATTATAATATTATAAAATAATAGCCTAGTAGCATGTGATACTTTAGAACGCGACTGTAGCCATGCGCAGACACACCCCCTCCACTGTCGCTCAGCTTTCTTTTTACGTGACAGCACCTGTACCGAGCTAGATAAAAGAGTTTGGCATCGACGCGGATATTGACCCTAGTCGGATGATTTTATGATTTATTTATTTTAAATTTCACTGCTTGTTTAATATTTAAATATTTTCATGATTTTTTGATGAAATTATTGTTTTATTTAGCTGTACTGATACCATGGAGCGTGAATAAAGCTAATAAAACGTTGTGAATAGAATTTTTTTTTTCATCAGGATCGATTTTATATCTCACCCATTAGGCATTTATATATCCCCATTATGTGTTTTCAATTAATATAATGATGTAGATTTGTATGAAATTTTTTCAATAGTATGTTGTAATTTAGTTAAAAATATTATGTAAGTTAAAAGTGTAATTCAAGATGTATTTTCTGTGTTTTGCTCGACAGTTCTCATTATTTTCCTCTCTCGTCCTCTTTTTATCGAGAATTTGGTGAATGTTGTGTATTCGGAATTTGATTTATGTTAGATGAGTCCGGTGCATTTGATGATTGTTGTGCGTCCGTTGTATCTGATGATTGTTGCATTGTTTGTATGTGTTTATCTTGGATGTTTAGTGAATAGTTGTATATTTAATGTGTCTGCGGTGTTTATTGAATCTGTTGTGCTTGGTGACTTCTATGTTTTGATCACTATTGAGTGTTCTGTATATGTAGATAGATGGTCTTGTTGATTATATACGAATACAGTATCACCTAGCACTTTGGTGAGTATAGTTGACGTGTGAATAGCTGCTTATTTTTAAAGGATGCTAATGTTAAGGCTTTAACAAGCCTGAATGACCTTGACGAAACGGCTATCGCAGAGATTTTAGCCAACGTCAACACCGTCTAGCGACTACGTTCTGTATTACTTATAAAAGTGCAAAGATTAATAGACTGCAGAGATGACAATTATAAAAGTGACATACTGCCTGTTATGCTTGCGCATCACTGAGAATTATATCGTAGTTACGCATCCTCAATTACACTGTGCTGTAGCTTTCTCCGGTAGGCGTCACGAGCTATCAAGTGTTCAAGTTTCAAGTACGTAAGAGTTTTTTATTATATATGTTAAATCGTATTTATTTATATCGTATTAGTAGATTTGGGTCAAAGCGTTCGCTGTAAATTTTTCCCGGGTTTGATCCCCGACAGCACGAATGCTATTTGTAATTGCAATTTTCGTCAACATGCATTGGGGCAGTTTGGCGGGCATTTCCTTGACTTAAAACCCAAATTGTTTAGCCTTTTACTTTACTTTGTAGCAATATTTATATTCGTTTCAAATACAGAAGGGTACCTTATGCTGACAAAAATATCATGTGGAGGCGACGAAAACGTAAAACATCTTTGTACCTAGATAAAACGTTCGAAAGATTGTCAATCATGACATACGCCACATTTTCTATAGAGCGTAGAACATTGCAGATAGGGCAAAATAAAAAATAATCCAAAATATTATGGGAATTATTTTTTAATAATATATACATTTATGGGTATTTATAATAAAAATAATGAACAAGCTGCAAGGTTCAACTAATAATGTTTCTTGTAAACACAATTGTAAAATTCCTGTTTTAATTTTTACCAATGGTTAATTGATTAAACGTAGTCAAGATCACTTCATATAAAATATATTTAATTAAAATTGACACATTACCTATTTGGCTTTCTACTTACAACTCGGCAGAAATTTGAAAAGAAGATTTTCTCTTTTCACACAAGTATTGTTTACAACTGGCGTGGTTTCGAAAAGCGTGATTAAGTGTCAGCGGTATATAATCAATTAAATGCTGAACTTTTTTGAAATTTTTCTTTGTTTATTTTTGTTATATCTTCTTAAAAACTGACGCCATCTCACTATTTTATTATTTGTTTTTTTTTTGTAACGCATAAGGATAAGTTAGACTAAGTTAGATTGGATAAGTGTGTAAGTTTTTTTTTAATTTTATCACAAATTTTTACGCAATAAATTATTACCTTTTCTACAGTGATTCTCTCCTCTTAGTTTCGGCGTGACTGTAGGATGTTATAGTGAGTCACCGACAGTTACTAAGCGGCCATAAATCATTATATGTATGTATAGACATAGATAATATATACATTTTTTATTTTAATATTTATATTTTTTTGAATTTTGATTGATTTTTTGAAACCTGGTAAAATTATTTTTTTCCATACCAATTGATGGGCCTGAGTATAATGCCAGTTATGCTCTTTGGCTGAAGTTATTTTTTATTTTATGCTCAATTGCAAACAAAACAATATTGATTGCGCATTTTTAAAACAATATTTTACCTCTTCTCCTTCTAATAATAGCTCCTGCACCTAACACGGCGGAATAGTCATTATTATCTATAAGACCATTTGGAAAAACAGTTTTTGTTAACAGTTATGAGTGTAACATTTTATCAGCAGCTTTGTTTATAGTGCCTTGAGCAATGCTTTGCCGATTTCTGTACAGAAAATGATACTGGATTTGCAAATATGGATGGCCGCTACCTTTGAATATAATACCCGCTATGTTGCACTTATTTACATAGAAACTTTAATTATCATTTGCATAAAATTCTATATAGCACTTTTTACACAAGAAAGTAAACTTTTAGATCAGTCCATCTTGTTTTTCACTAATTAAGTGAAAAGTAAAACAAACCAATAGGTCCGTGATTTAAAGTTTCTTGCAACTTTTTGTAGAAAAGCATGACCTTATCATAATATAATAGTCAATAATTAAGCCATCTGATAAAACTTTTAAGTGTGCCAGTCAAACATTAATGATGATATTCGGCTCATTATACTGGAAATAGTCTTTTAAATATTTTGTAGTACAACTGATAATCTTCAGTATGATTGACCGTGTATATGAATTTTATAAGTCTATGTTATTTTTGATGAAAATTATTATTGCAGATAAAAGCCCTTTCACATTTATTGTAGTCTCGAATTAAATTTATCAAAATGAAAATAAGAATTTTGGCTCTTTATAACTGATCTTTAAATGTAAAACACTGACTTGAAATTATATAATTATCGGCATTTTTTTAATTCATTGAACTTTTTTAAGATTGTGTTGAAACTCTACTGGTAAAAAAAAACAAATATATATATTAAAGTTCTTGATGAAAATAAAGTATGCGCGTTACATCGCATCCCATCAAGAATTTCTAATGTAATTTTTGGTGTAAAGCTAAGACGTGATAATAACTGTAAACAATAGAATAACAAAACAATGAAAATATTTGTAAATACTTGCTGTATCACCTAATAAATATTATTGGACCCTAATAAAATAAAACAAGGTAATCTTCGGCAGGAAAGTAAAAAAAAATATTTTGGATTATTTTTTCAATACCTAACAGCCGGATCAGCGGGCGATTCTGATCCATCTAAAGATGCTAAATTTCAGCAAGCACTGTCAAACTCAATAGGAGTGACTGAAAAACGGTTCTTGATATAGAAGGATAAATAAATTATTTAACCTATAAAGTAAAATCACTTTATTAAAAATCAAAATAGCCCAATAGCTTTATTAACATGAGATATATAATTGTACGAGTGCTTACAATACTTAACATTATTTTACTGAAATCTCAGAAAGTTTTTTTTTAATAGAATAAGGGTGACAAACGAGCACACAGTTCACCTGATGGTAAGTGGTTGCTACGTTCCATAGACATCTACATCTATTCTCGACTACATTACGATACAGTAAATGTAGATGCGTTGTCACCCGTGAGGAATAGAATGTAATGCCTCGTTTCCAGTAAAAAGTTTCTCCGGTTCTCTACATATACCATACGAAACACAACAGGGTTAAACTGCTATTTTACTTGGTATTCCGTGAGAGCGTGGCCCTTCCCTTGTCGAGCCGACCCATTCGTGCTACAACTATACCTACTACTAATATAGCTGCAGCATGGCTCTACCACGTAAGAAAAAATTGACGTTGAAAATTTAAGTATTTGCAGAAAGAAGCAACTTTGCAATTATTTTATATTGAGTGAATTTTTCGTGGAATCGTGTTTTGCATACCGCCACCTGAAATACGTACAATGTTTTTTCGATAACGATGTGAAATTACAAAACGATCCCCATGCATATCAATGTGGCTCTATTCAGCCTCTTAATATGAACACACTTCGGGATTCAGAGATTTTAAAAGTTTTTATGCGTAGATAATGCAAGATATAATATTATTATATTAGTGTCCCGTGTGAGGCAACCTTTATACTTATATACATATTCTCATCATATTTTTATGGTTGGTTAGAAAAATTATATCTAAATGCAAACTTTCACAGGGTAAATTTTTTTACTATTTTTACCCAGCAAGTAGTAAAGCAACTACAATCCCATCGGTAAGTGGTTATTAGCCTAAGATGGTGAAATGCACTGACTTAACAAAAACCTATTCATCTTGCCTTGTAGGTAAATATTATTTGCAACCTATTTGTGTGTGTGTGTGTGTGTGTGTGTGTGTGTGTGTGTGTGTGTGAGTGAGTGTGTGTGTGTATGCGTGTGCGTGCGTGTGTGTGTTTCTGTCTCTCTCTCTCTCTCTCTCTCTCTCTCTCTCTCTCTCTCTCTGTGTGTGTGTGTGTGTGGTCGTGCGTGCGTGCTTGCGTGCGTGCGTGCGTACGTGCGTGCGTGCGTGCTTGCGTGCGTGTGTGTGTGTGTGTGTGTGTGTGTGTGTGTGTGTATGTATGTGTGTGTGTGTGTGTGTGTGTGTGTGTGTGTGTGTGTGTGTGTGTGTGTGTGTGTGTGTGTGTGTGTGTGTGTGTGTGTGTGTGTGTGTGTGAAGAAAACCGTATGAGAATACGTGAAGAGGAATAAAAGTTGAGTACTACTTCGCTTACCTATACGAGGTTGCCACTCGAGAACCTTTCTTCCTATTTTTTATCTGTTTTCCAAGTTATATAGCAAGCCCATTGCCATTTCACTGTAATATTCCGTTGGGCTATGTCAGTTACTCTGGTTCTACTGCGAATATCTTCATTTCTAACTTTATCACGTAGAGAAACCCCTCTCCAATTTAAAATTTTTAAATTTTATAGATGATAGTTTGTCTAACATAAAAAAACCAAAACCCAAGAATGTCTTTATATAGTTATTTATACTTAGGGAAGCACCATTTTTTTATTTATTTAAATTGTTTGATTTAATTTGATAACAGTGTACCTAAATGTAAGTATCTGTATCTATATTTCCCTCCCCAATAATATGTTACAAAGTCATACTCATAAAAACAGCGTTTTTTTGTAATACATAATTATAAAATTCAGTATCAACTAATTAATAAAAATATGCAACAATAAAATTACATAGGTATTAAAAACTATCGAAATCTAAGTAACGAGAGCATGTTGGTCGTTCCACATCTAAATTATATAAAAATGCATTTTCCAATTTCACTAATCAACGTCGCTTTGTCGGCACTTTAAAAATTAATTTATTCAGCATATAATATTTACAGTTACCAGTGTACAGATATTAACTAAATTAAGTATTTCTAGTCATAAAAATATTTAAAATTGAGTATAAACTTTTAAAAAACTAATATATATTTGAACGAAGTTGCTCCAACACAGACGCGCGGTCCACCCTCAATGAAGTCCCAAAAAGGACTGTGACAGGCTGACAGGGCGATGGAGCATGCGCGCTCGCGTAAATATATTCAATTTCAGGGAAATATGATATATTCTCTTATAAAACGGGGAATAAAAATAAAACTCTCAATTACAAATATTAATATTTTTAAGAGCTTTTTTTTAGTGTAAGAACTATTTAAAAAGCTTGTGCCGTTTTGGAGAAATTTTGCAAAATATGACAAAAATAGGTACTCTTTGGGGATTTTTTTTCTAATAAGGGGTTGACAAAAATACAATTTTGTTCAATTAAAAACATTTATCAAATCCTCTTCTGTTACCCTGTATTTTTTCTTTGTGGATTAAATGAACAGTTATTGAGATTTTTTTACTTAAATATCCAAGATTTAGGCATTTCAACCACTGTTAAGGCCTTAATATGACTATTAAATTTATCTATGTATTTTTGATACTTTAGCTATCAAAAATACATATTATATAATAATATCTAAATAGTGGTAGAGCCAGGCGGCAGCTTTTGCTGTCGCATGGATGGGCCGGCTCGAACCGGGGTGGTACCACGACCTCACAGAATACCAGCGTGAAGTAGAGGTTTACCTCTGCGTTTCGCTTGGTGAGTGCAGGTGGCCGGAGGCCCTTTTTACTGGAAATGAGGCATGCCATCCTAGTATTCACGGGTGAAAACGCATCTGCAATTTGATCTGTAACGGAGGATAGATGTAGATGTCTATGGGCCGCAGCAACCACTTACCATCAGGTGGACTGTGTGCTCGTTTGTCACCCTCATCCTATAAAAAAAAACTACTCCCGTTGCTCCAATTACGATGGAAATGACAAGTGCTTGTATATTTCACAGACGACTAACTTCAGTTTTCAGCAGGTAGTATTTGCTTCATTTTTCAATTTCCTTGGATCCTATATTGTAGTCTGCTAGTACAGTTATATCTATAAAGAATGTTTAACTACCAGTTTTAGCAATATATATTAAATGAGGCCTATTATGTTTTCTAGTAATATTAGTTTGGACGGGCATTTCCCACATGATTTTATAAAACTCATTTTTTTAATTTGTAGCCGGAAGAGGCTTTCTTTCCACCAAAAGTTAGAAACTTCTATTTTGTTCTTTTTAGCCAGATACCATTAGACATACTGGACAAGGTTACCATGTTGCTTTACATACGAGGATCCGTTTTTAAGTACATGGAATGGCTAGGTAGGTAATAAGTGGGGACGTCGCTGAGTTCGAGATGCATATGCTATAGCTAAGTCTTTGCCTACTTATCTTCGCGATAGCACAGCACCTAAGGCGTTTATCTAAGCGTCTGTGGTTAATCTGAGTTCCTTTGTGAAGTTAGGATATTGTAAGATTGGATGGTTAGTAAGAAGATGTTTACATTCATTGAAGGGTTGTTGTTGGATTTTGCCCCATATGAAAGCAGTGTCCTTTTTTAGAAGCCTAGTCAAAGTTTAGTGAGTTTGCTGAAGTTAGGAATAAACCGACGGTAGTATCCTGTAAGACCTAGAAATGCTTTTATATCTTTACACAATTTAGGAATAAGGAATTCTTAAACTGCCTGTATTTTATCGGGGTTCGGCTTAACGCCTTCGTTGGAAATGATATGGCCAAGATAAACAACATCACGTCTAAGAAATTCACATTTGTCTGGTTGGATTTTTAGTTCATATTTCTAGTCTTTAAATTCTATAGAAAACTTATTCAAGTTTTTGTTCGTGTTCTTGAAGGTTAAAAGCAAATACTACTATGTCGTAGAGGTAAATGAAACTTCTTTCACCTTGTAAGCCACACAAAACGGAGTCCATAACACGCTGAAACGTCACTGGCGCGATTTTCAGGCCAAATAGCATTCTTTTATATTCGTAATGACCGTATGAAGTACTAAAAGCTGTTTTAAGAATATATTTGTGATCCACTTCTAACTGATGAAAACCTGAGGCAAGATCCAGTGTGCTAAAATATTGAGGATGACCTAATTTGTCTACAATGTCTGTGTGTCTGTCTCCTACTGTGACTTCAATTAACTTGTGGTACATACCACGCCTTCCAAACGGGATGGAGAGCGCAAAAGTTAGAGTTTTATTTACCTGAGAGTAGTTAAATTGTTAAAGGACTGTGAAATTGGAAATTAACATGGATTAAATGCACTTTATGGTTTGAGCTTTTGAATTAGGAATTATGATAGTTTTAAGCATTGCTAATATTTTTTTAAAACTCGTTTCCAACTTATTATTGTTTTACTATCTAAATTTTCAGTTAATTTACAAATATTCAAGCAAGTAGATAATTAACTGACTGAATTGAGAAAGTCAAGTTGAGAAGATTCGCTATATCTTATGTTTAAAAATAAATAACTAATTATTTAAGTAAAAACAAGAAAAATATTTATATTTCATCTTTTAAAAAATATTAATGGGCCTTGAAAACTTGTCTTGTCGTACCTTTAGAGATGAATGCTTTAATTGCCTCGAAACGGAATAAAAGTGAAATAAGGAGGGGCATACTGAAATGATCGGGAATAGAATATTTTGGATTGAGTTACAATAAAACCTTTTTTAGAATTTGAATACTCGCCTCTTAGAATCTTAATGACATTCAAACAATTAAAAAAATGTTTAAAAACAAAAACTATGTTGGTTTAAAGTTGACACGTCGTTAATAGAAATGGAGCTGACGCGTGAACATTTCCGTGCCATAATTTATCACAATTTTCGTCGCGGCTATTCTCAAGATAAATGTCTCAGCGAACTTGTTTCGATTTATGATGTTAAAGCACCGATTCAAATGACAATATACCGCTGGTATGCCGAGGTCCGACGGGGTCGTGTGTCGCTCAGCACTGTTTCTTCTGCAGATCGACCAAGAACAGCGGTCACGCCTGAAAACATCGCAGCTGTGCCAACTATTATATTAGATGACTGGCATGTGACATACGAGCAGATTCGGGCTGTTATCAGTATCGGAATGAGTGCAATTCAGTCGATATTACATAATGAGCTATGTGTAAGAAAGCTAGCTTCCCGCTCAGTTCCCCACAATTTGTCCGAAGAGCAAAAGGCGGCTCGTGTAGATTGGTGCTGGAATACTCTGCAACGCTTCAACGAAGGGAAGTCAAATGCCCTTTATAATATCGTTAAGGTGACGAATCATGGATTTATCCATACGAACCTAAAAGAAAACATCAGTCAACAGTTTGGGTCTTCGAAGACGAGGTCAAACCAACGAAAGTGTTTCGCTCCCGCAGCGTGTCAAAGAAAATGGTTGATACGTTTGTCTCAAAAAAGGGGCATGTTGCTACAATTCCTTTACAGGAACGCAGAATGGTTACCGATGAGTGGTATATCACGGTTTGTTTGCCAGAAATGATAGCCGAACTCCGAAAAAATAACCCGAAACGTCGCATCATCTTACATCACGATAATGCGAGCTCCCATACGGATCGGAAGACAAATGATTTTTTGGAGCAAGAAAACGTTGAGTTGATGAGCCACCTTTCGTACAGTCCTGACCTGAGTCGATTTCTTTATATTCCCTAGAATGAAGGATTTATTACGCGGTCAACGGTTAGAAGACCCCGAAGCAGCTGTGGAAGCGTACAAATCAGCCTTTTTGTCAACATCAACTTCAGACTGGAATTACTGTTTTAATGATTGGTTTGCACGAATGGGAAAGTGCATTAAGTTGAACGGAAAATACTTCGAAAAACAATAAAATACAACTTAGCTATACTGTGCATGGGGTTTCTTTTATTCCCGATCATTTCAGCGTGCCCCTTGTATTTGATGAAGTTCTAATAGTAAATATATATAAACTTTTAAAATTGTTTCTAATTTAAATCTTATACATTCATATTATCTATAATACATGGTGGAGCCACGCTACAGCTATATTAAGGTTGTAGCACGAACGGGTCGGGTCGACCGGGGTGGTACCACACTCTCACAGAATACCCACGTAAAATAACAGCCTTATGCTGCTATTTCGTATGGTGACTTTAGAGAATCAGAAATCCTTTTTACTTGAATCGAGGCATTCCATCTTGGTCTTAACGGGTGAAAACGCATCTGCATTTTGATTCTAAATCGAGGATAAATGTAGATGTCAATGGACCACAGCATCCACTTACGGTCAAGTTAACTGTGTACTCGTTTATCACCCTTATTCTATTTAATAAATCCCCAGAGAGGTGTAATGATATACTCCGTTACATTTATAACACCTACTTGACAACCTAAACTCTCTTCCAAGTAATGCCTGCCAATACACACTTTGCTGTAAAGGCGTGATTAAAAAGACTGTTCATCTGATGTCATGATATTATATAAATTACAGATTTTTTATGAATTCAAATATGTTTTTGATTTTGTGCAAGTTTGAAAGAGAACATTGGTAAGAAATTTATTGTAACTTGTAACTTTTCTACCAACTTGAAAAAGGAGACGTTACTCAATTCGACTGTATGTTTTTTATGTGTCTTACTTACCTCATAACTTTTTTCTCGGTAAACCGATTTCAATGATTCTTTTTGTATTTGTAAGCTAGTGCTTCTCATATGGTCTCATATATTTCATCAAGGTCTGACCAATAGTTTTTTAATTTATTCTTATTAATTTATATTGAAGACGGTTGTACAAAGTGTTTAATTTTAAATTATACCTACTTGAAATTACGTAGCTGACGAAGCTTCGAAGGCTCAATTATGAGTTTTTAAGGGAGTTCATGGAATGAAGAAATTTCTTTAGCGTAAAATGTTAACTCCAAGATTTCTAAACTTTTGCAATGTTTTACTTTCTCAATGTTTGAATACTTCAGGTATTGAGATAAAGTTTTGTAATGTAAGATAAACATAATTTAAGTTTAATCATACATGATGTATGAAAGAAATTCGCCATAATACCAACTTATTTATTTATGCCAAAATGCCAAAGCTGCGATTTTTGGTCGTTTTACCTAAATATTTCAAAGTTACTGTGCAATCAAATGATGGTGTAGGCACCACTCAGCATTAACTGTCTTTTGCTCATAAAACAATAATTTTTTGCTCACCTCAATTTTTTTTTGGTTTGCTGTCTCCTTCGAACACCATTACATAATTCTGTATTCTGCATACCAACGGCATAGTGTTTTTTGAATACGATGCTCTAATGAAGAATAAATCTCCCAAAAGGATTTGGAAGCCGAGCAGTGCAATCTTGCCCTAAAACGTTTTCGCGTTATTTCCATTTTTGATAAGGCTCACGAACTTAAAGTTGTGATAAAAAAAAAAACAAAAGACACGCGGCTTCCCGTCTAAAATCATTTTAAACATATGAGTGTCTTATGTTTTAAAAATTTACATATCATTCAAACATTTATGAGCAGCCAGGCGCAGAACTTTCAGTGTGTCTATGTGTTTACATGAACCTATTCTAACTTCTTTCTATACACTTACTAATAATGTTGCTAAGAGTGTTGTTAAGAATAATCTTGAATCCCTAATTATGTAAAGAAATATGCTATAATTTTAGAAATATTAAGGTAACTTTCATCAGTTAATGACTCGCTGACATAACTATATTTTCATTGAGGTTGTTGGCTTAGCCGTTGAGAGTTAAGACGTGTGCCAAGCTTCATAGTAGTTCTTTTATTACAAGAGATGTGAAACATTATTTGATTGATTAAAAAAAATGTGTATACAAGCAAGCTTACAATGTAGCTTTTAGTAGTTCTATATTATACTATAATTTTTATCTACAATATAAAAACTATAATAATAATTAAAAAAAATAACTAGAAACTTAAATATCATATAGTCCTACTCCCCGCGGTATCGTGCCAAGAACGCTGGCTGCGTTACTATAATATATTTGTATATAAAACTCGCCAAATTATAATTTAAATATTATCAAAGTAACAAAATTTCTCTTAAATCTAACGAAAAACGTTATACATTACCACGATTTACGGAAAACTAATGGAGCTTTGCACTCGTTCAGACCTTTACACCTTTATCGGCGAAACCGACAAAACTGGTCGTCGTTTGTAACGGACTTGGCCCTCTTTTTATATTTATGTTAATGTGTTTTTCGCGGTTTTATGTCTATACACTTAAAATAATATACATATGTCTTTATGTATATTTGTGGTACTTGAACAAAGTAAAAATAGACAAAAATTCTGAATTTAACCTGGTTGATACTATAGAGGGCCTCTAGTGTGGCCGATAGAAAAGAAATTAAGATCACAAGGTGGCCTCCATAACAATTCATAAAATAATATTTGAATACCCAATACATAGAGGTATGAAACGTCATTACTTACATATTCATGCTAAATTTAAACTTTGGCTAGGTGCGCCACAATAGATGACGAGATCGGTTGCTATTGTAAACTAAAAGCCGTGAATTTTATAAAGCCTGTATGTATTACGGTAATTTTCTTCAGTGATCCTGCTATGAATACCATCAACAGACCAACCAACATTTTAACGATACTAAGCTGTTGTTACTAAATCCAATTACTAGTTGTGTTTGATTGAATTCTGATCATCTCAATCTAGTTGAAGTCATGGCGTTTTCATACGCATGTAAAAAATGGTCTCAAAATTATTGTCGCCTTTCTAATAAAAAAATAACAAGAATATTTTGACTCGTCCCAACATTATACTGGTTAATTCTTTGCTAAGCATTTTTAAGGTCAATTAACAAGTTAATATCATGTCATATTTTTATAGAACAAGGAAATTTAATCCGTAAAAAGACCGCGAACTCAAAAGGTTATGGGTTTGAAGCTGCCGGTCGACTACTGTCTGTTTATAAAAAATATTATTGCTATTTTATTAAAAACAGTGTGTCTCCTCTTTGTACGGTGAATTAAAGATGGGTAATATAAATTGTAACTATTAAAATAAACAATATAAAAATATTTAAAATCGATTAAATAAATAAAATTAACCATATTGAATAAAATTATCTTAATATACCAATCCATTTATAACAATTCTAACGTCTGAAAACATTCATAACTTCTGACAATCAGCTTCTATTATTTAGTCTATTTTATGTACATAATAATAATAATGTCCTCCAGACCGAACTTCGACCACGGCGGCCAGTCTCAACGAAGACTAGCCATCGGCGCAGGACAGGATTATAGTGCCCAAGTGAATGCGCAATCACAGGTGCACTCTCTATTCCCTCACTCTCATATCCCGATGGAACGGTAAACCGACACGACCGGAGAGAGATCAGGCGCAGGACCAACGGCTTTACGTGCTTTCCGAGGCACGGGGGTGAAACACCGCCAACTTCCCAACTCCGGGCAGCTACTGAGAATTTCTCGATGGAAAAACTCAATAACTGATTTTTTGGCCCGACCGGGGATTGGAACCCGGGACCTCATGATCAGCAGTCGCACTACTACAACCACTAGACCAACGAGGCAGCCAAGAGGAGTACAAGGTGATACGTAAAATAGACTAGATAATAGAAGATTATACTAGATAGAGAGTCAATAAAATTTTGTTCCATAAATGAAGACCTAAGAAGAAGAAGAATGAAGTAGATGGCGCTATTGCAAAACAATTTTACTCAAAAGACATTGTTATTAGTATTGTAACATTTATTTTTTATAAAATTAAACTTTTATCTTATATTTTATGCCGCACTTATGGTTGAAAATTATCACATTAAATAAATCATTAACCGTGAATTATGTTTATTTTGTACTAGCTGTTCCCCGCGACTTCGCCCGCGTGTAATTTAGAGTTTTATTAACGTTGTTGCGCGGAACCCTAATTCTTTTTCTAAAATATACGTAGCTTAATTTACTCCTTATAACATCAGCTATCTGCCGGTGAAAGTCCCGTCAAAATTGGTCCAGCCATTTCGGAGATTAGCCGGTACAAACTGACAGGCGGACAAAAATTTTAAAAATTGTGTTTTTGTTATAAGTATCGTATATAATTTCATACGTATTTAGTAAAAAGCTATTATTTTGACATTATATACAAACAAATACTACAATTTTATTTATTTTTATAGATTATTTTGTTCATTTGAAGGCTTCATTTCTGATGAACTGCACACATGTTTTTTTTAATAATTGTGAGTTGTTGTCATGAGATGCTGCAGCTCATCTCATGGTTTCATATAACTTTGTTGTCTTATGATACACACTCATGGAATGTAATTTTGTAGTGGTTTTTTTATCAAGTATAACTTATTGTTATTGGTGATAGTAAAATAAAGTTCTATTGAATAATTTAACTGTTTAAAAGGTATGGCAATGAGCCAAATGACTGGTCCCGTGAGAATGGCAAATTGTATTTAATTGTCCCTTGACGCTTTTACTTCCCGTCTAGTTCAACTTTCATTACAGGCAATTAAAGGGCAATTTAATTTATTATATTGTCCCTTCTTTCCCTTCCCTTTGTGTAGTCTTTGTGATCGGTGGTATTACCAACGGATAAGCTTGGTGTACATATATTTACACCAATTACATTTATAGGTTTTTTGTAGCATAAAACTGAAAAATATTCACCATTGTGAATATTAATCCACTTAGAATGTATTACACATGTGCGTGGTGATTACGGCAAAAATATTTGGCCGTTATGTATGTTTATAAACACAGCTACCTATCACATAATTTAAGTATCGTAATTTCTACTTGTTACGATCACTAATTGAAATCTATACCTTCCTTTTTCTTTGGTAAGTTAGTGCTTATCTATCCATACACTAGTATTAAAAGTCAATTGCTGAATATAGATCGCTTATATGTATATAACCCCAGATTTAACCATAGTTGCTACGTTTGACAGGTGGGTTGGAAACTGCAGTTTTGTAAAATTTGGAGTTGTTATCAGGAATATGCTAGTGATCATCTCCTGTAAGCGTATATTTTGTGATTTTGTAAAGCAAACTTATTAAAAACTGTACATTAGGAGGTTTAATAAACTGCCAGTTCATGCAGTACCTTGAGAATCACTAGCTGATTAGTGACCGTCAATACGGTTTTCGTAAGGGTCGATCAGCTGGTGATCTTCTGGTCTACCTGATTCATAGATGAGCAGAAGCTGTAGAGCATTGGTCGTTAGTTTGAACATAGCGAAGGTTTTCGATCGGGTTTAGCACAAAACGCTCCTTTCGAAGCTCCCTTCTTACAAGCTTCCCGAGAATTTGTGCAATTGGATCACCAGCATTCTTGCAGATCGAAGCATCAACTTCCTAGTAGACGGTGCATGATGATTACAAGCTCATTAATGTTGATGTTCCACAAAGCTGCGTGATATCTGTATTGATTTATTCGGTTGTACTATTATTATTTAGGGTTGCTACTTTCGAATTATGCATATAATACAAAAAACTGCAAATTATTGTCTTATGTAAGATTTAAATAGTATATATTTGAAAGGAGAATGGGATTTTTGGGCCTGAAGTTAACTAATTGGTTTATACTTTAAAAAATTGGTCATATTTTTATAAAGTAAAATACATAAAAGTAGCTCTTTTTACAATCTAGAATTCGAAAAAACAATAAAATAAGAAATAAGTTGGAAAATCGATTGTAGTGTATTCTTTATGGCAATAAATCGATAACTATAAAGAATACACTAGTGAAATCCTCATTTCTGAACGTTGTCTTCCAATAGAGGACTTCAATTTTGAAACTTGACTTGCCAGTTCAAACTTCAAACTATTTACTTAAAAGAAAAAGACAGATTTTCGATTCGATTTGAAACGAGCGCAATATAATCGATTCTTGATTAAATTGAGCATTTTAATATCTATTTTCGATTATTTTTCTGTGTTAAGGAGATAAAAAATAATTGCGTACATATCTACAAAATAATAATAAAAAATACAAAATATCAACATTCCAACAAGTAACAGTTACAACAACAAATCAAGTAATCGATCACAGATCGATATCCCTAATATTCACTTGAGTTAGTTATTGTTTTAACTTTCGTTAATCGTTTTACTATTTCGTTTCATTAGTGGCCATAGTTTTTTTGGTGATTTTGTACTCACCCTGCTTTTATATGTTTAAGTAATTATAGTGAATAATAGCCTGTTACAATGTAATAACAGTGAAAAATCACCTAGTATAGTGTAGGTAATAGATAATCTCTCTTTTACTTATTCCACAATAACTCAGCTCCTAGATTGCAAAATCTTGCCAGATTTTTAGCTATGAATTGTTTATATATACGCTTTCAAATGGTCCTACTTTCATCTTGTTAACACTTGGGCCCAAGAATGTATGAAGACGTCTCCTTCTCCTTTGTGTACCTTTTGTTGGTAAACTCTTGTTATTATAATGTACTAGCTGATACTCGGTGCGTTGCTGCCTCAGAAAAAATTATTGCCGAAATATTGTTTTAAAATTTGAAAGTTATATTGCTTTTTTTATAGAATTAGGGTTACAAACGAGCACACAGTCCACCTGATGGTAAGTGGCTGCTGTGGCCCATAAATCCTCGATTACGAGTCAAAATGCAGATGCGTTGTCACCCATGAGGACTAAGATGGAATGCCTCGTTTCCAGTAGAAAAGGTCTCCGGTTCTCTACACTCACCATACGAAACACAGCAGCGTTAAGCTGCTATTTAACGCTGGTATTCTGTGAGAGCGTGGTCCTTCCCCGGTCGAGCCGACCCATTCGTGCTACAACTATACCAGTAATATAGATGCAGCATGGCTCTACCACGCTTAGTTAGGATTTTGAAATAAATTTATTAATATGGTCTATAACCTTCGCACAAGTGGAAGAAATAAGTTGATAAAGTTTTAGCGCAGTTTGATGAACTGTATTGCGGCGCATAAAATAAGAACAAGCAAACATTATATGTTTATATATTAGCCAAGGTAGCTCAGATGATTAGCACTCGCGGTAAATTTCACAATACGCGAGCAAACCGGGTTCGATCCCCGCGACACCAATAAAATTGTTAGTTGCAATTTTAAGTGCTGATTTACCACGTGCTCGTCGGTGAAGGAAAACATCGTGAGGAAACCTGCATGTCAGAGAAAAAGAAAAAAAATATTTTCGAAGCCATGTGAAGTTCGCCAACACGCATTGGGGCAACCCGACGGACACTTCCTTATCCTAAAACCCTCTCAGAAATGAAAGGTGGACGTGCTCAGCAGTGGTAGGTATATAGGCTGTAACTTTACTTTTTACTTTTATATTAGATGTACATTTTATTGAACTTCATAATATGTTCTTATAGGTTAGCCGGAGGGATTGATAACTTTTTTTGTGCTCGTATAATTATTTTTCTTGCATTTATTCATTAGTATTTTGTATTTATACATATTTTCATTTTATTATATATTGTTTATATCGTAATATAGTATTTTGAAGTAGGTACATTGTTACGGCTTGCAACTGCCTTGACAAGAGTAGATTCCTCCCGGGCCCTGAAGGACGAACCTACAAGCAGGTGCAAGTCGGGCCTCACAAAGCCAAGTGGAAAGTCCTTAATTGCAATGAACTGTAAGGGGCGACAGCCTGTTAATGGGAAGGCACTCACCTGCTTCTGGAGCGGAGACGGTTCACCAGGATCTGCCCGGCTGATGGAAGTGTGGTGAATGTATGTGACGACCCCCCGCCCCTGGGGGAACGACTCCCCGACCAGTCGGGGGAGGGACTCCCTTCAGAACGAGGGGCGCCGTGGTCAACTGGCGAGCGTCGAGCTTCGCCCGACAGAGGGCGTAGCGTAACGCCCCCGCCCGTGGGAATCGGGGGGCTGGCTGAACCCGGGGAGGACGCGCCACGTGCACCCAGGCACAACATGATGTGGTGGTTGCCCTGGCAAAGCGTGCAGGGCCACTGGTGCGGGCAGTCTCGTTGTAAGTGCCTCTCCAGGCACGAGTAGCACCAGCGGCGCTCCCTGGCGATGTTTCGCCTCGACGGAGCCGGCTTGCGCAACAACTTAGGGCACGACGTCGCTCGGTGGTCGGACGCTCGACAATAAGAGCAGGGAGGTGCCTCCCGGGCCGCTAGGCTACTATAGGAGGGTAGGGGGGAGACCCTCCCGCGGGGGCTCCGCTCGGCCTCAGGGGGGTGGGCGACACCTTGGCCGTCCGATTTCGCCTCTCCCTGGGCACCGCTCGGGCGGCATCCGGGGGGCCCTCGACAGCGCCTGCTGCGTTCTCTAACTGCCTACACTGCTCCTCCAGGAACCGCAGCAGGTCCATAAAGGGGGGAATATACGAGACGCCATCCCCTCCGTACCTCTCCTCAAAATGGAGCCGAAGGTCGAGGGGCAGGCGGGACAGCACAATATGGAGTAACAGAAAAAACCACTCGTCCACCGGTAAATCCAGCCGCCGCAACTAGTTGCACGCTACGACGACTTGATTCACGACGTCCTCCCGTACTCTGGTCCATTCCCTCAGCAGCGGGAGGTTCAGCAGCCCCCGAACATGCTCGTCAGCAATCCGCCGGACGTTGGTGTACCTTCCAGCGAGGAGGTCCCTGGCGTTTTGTTAGGCGTCGTCCGACAGCTTAAGGTGGCCGACGATGCTCAGGGCCTCCCCCTCCAGTGATGCTAGGAGGTACCCCATTTTTTGGCAGGGGATCAAGTTCCTCCGGGCGTCCACCAGGCTGTCAAACATACCGAAGAAGGTCAGCCATTCCGAGAGGACCCCGGAGAACCTTGGCAGGTCCAGCATGGGGAGTCGTCCTAACAGCTCAGGCTGAGTGGGCGGCTTCCGAGGGGACTCGAGCAGACCACTCAGCCGAGTCTCGCGCTCCTTCTCCGCGTCCTTGGCCCCTGCCTCGATCAAATCGTCCGTGAGCGCAAGGAACTGCTTGTAGTCCGCACGGCAGGAGTCCAGGACTCCCTTTCCCACCTCCAAGTCCTCGAGCTCAGCGTAAGCCTCTTCCACGGCAGCCCTTCGAGCATCGACCTGCTCGAGCCTCTTACTCATGTTATAAACCCTATCCGGTCGACCTATCAAAGCGTGTGCGCTGGTAGCCCAGCGCAACTCAGTCCGCAAGCAACGAATTAGTAGCTTGTGTGACGGCATCCCTACTAAATACAATTACTACGCGGCTCAAATATAAATCAATTAGCAAATAACAAATACAGTTCCTATCAATCAAGTTAAGTAGAAATTACACAATTATTAAATTAAATACAAGTTAACACGAAAAAACACAAAGCAAATTAGCAAGTAACAAATACTAGTGCGATCAAATCCAGTAAAATTAAAATTACGTAAATGCAAATTACTACTCTTTAGTTCAAATACAAATTACAACACGAAAGATACATAAACGAAGATACACATCACGGTCGATTAACGAAAAATGCCTAGCTCGGAAATCGACCCTTCGATAAGTAATCCACTACAACTATCCGACAACGATAATTAACCGATTACGTGAAAATAACCATCTACCTACATGACGCAAACTCCCGCTTGCGCACTAACCGGGGCCGGCTTTTCAAATTTACCCACTAACAACCAAAAGCAGCGAGGAAAATAATTTTATTATTACGTAAAAAAAAAACAAAGGAATACTTTTACGTATTATTAATGTCACGGCCGTGGCGTGATTGAAAGTCAATCAGCCACGCTACTGCTACCAAATGTTACGGCTTGCAACTGCCTTGACAAGAGTAGATTTCTCCCGGGCCCTGAAGGACGAACCTACAAGCAGGTGCAAGTCGGGCCTCACAAAGCCAAGTGGAAAGTCCTTAATTGCAATGAACTGTTAGGGGCGACAGCCCGTTAATGGGAAGGCACTCACCTGCTTCTGGAGCGGAGACGGTTCACCAGGATCTGCCCGGCTGATGGAAGTGTGGTGAATGTATGTGTTAATTGTATGAAGCTGTGTGTAAGTGGCCTGGGCTAGATGACACAATACTGTCCTGGAGAAGGTATCCTCTGGTCGCTCCGGAACTATTCCCTTCTTGAGGCACCCTTTCAGTCTAGTCACGTAACGGTACAGTCAAAGAAGAAGTTCAGAAGAAAATCACTATCAGAGTTGCACAATTAATTTAACCGAAGTTAATAAGTCTTTTAAGAACACACGGGTTCTCGTGGACACAACGATTTTCGCGGGTTTTTACGTTCGTAATAAAATAGGCGCTAAAAAAATAAAAACGTCCGTCGACTCGAAGTCCGTCCGTGGAATGTGAACGAGGACTGGGGCCGGGCGACCCTGTGACCGGTGCTATACCCCGCGCGTACGTTTAACAAATTCACGTTTCAAAAATTTAATATTTTTTGCCTAAACATACATATTTTATACTGTACCAAATCATAATATGGTATGTTATCTGATGATGATTCATCCTTTTCTGCTTGCGATTATTCTGCAAGCTTAGATTCTTTTGATGAACCTGAAACTCTGCGTAATTTGCTAGACAGCTCTGTTGTTTACATAATGATTTCATATATTTATTACTTTTAAACAGAAAATCTTCATCACTACAGATAGTTTCCTCGTACGGGATTCTTTGCGGTGTTATTGCAAAATCCAAGCTCTTTCACAATACTTTTATTGTAGGTTCGTCCAGTCTTTATTATGACAGATTATTGCGTTGTTTATTGTTTGCGTCTATAGTCAACGTTTGCGTTTCGTTTCTACGTTGACATTGATGTTTGGCATATAATTTGATTGTTAATTTTTGGTATTTTTCTATTTGTTTATTTTTGCATTCATTATATTCAAACACCTCAGGCCCCCCGTGAAGGTGGGTGCTGTAAAGCACCTGAAACGCCGGGAATTAAAAAGTTAAATTAAACGCGAGAAAATCAGTAAAAATTAGTTTTATTTAATCCTTTAATAACTTTAAATCTTCGTTCAACGTCTGCAATATTAATGGCCAGCTCCGTGGCGTAGTGGCTTAGCAATGAGTTGCAACGCTTGGGGCCGCAGGTTCAAATCCCGCACGGAACGAGTACGGCCTACAAATAATTGTTCCGGGTCTGGATGTTTGTCCTTGTGCAATATATGTTTGTAAACTGCCTCCACAATACAGGAGAAAATCCTAGTGTGGGGGTAACCTTTTTTATAAGGCAAAAAAAATGCACAGAGCAATCCCTCACGTTTTTCTGATCTTATAGATTTTCTTCTCTTCTTCTTCAACTGTGCAGGCCATTCTTGTTTCGGAAAGCTGGCTTAAGCAACTTAACTTTCAGTTTTATCCTACAGCTTACCCGGGTTTGTCTTAATCAGGTATGACAGAATTGGCAAGGGTGGAGTTGTCGTTGCCATTTACCTTCGTTCTAACTCTTCTCTTTCAGTCATGGCTTCGTCACCTTCACAATATGCCGCCTCTGCCGAATATTTATTCCTGGAAATTCAGGCGGGACGTTCCAAACACGTTCTGGGTGTCGCTTTCTTTACGCCCTTCTGTATAATTTTTCTCTAGCTTAGAAACCATCGTGGAATCTCTCAGTGCGGACTAACTACGTACATCACATTATCATGGGCGACTTTAATACTGACCTTCTCAATACTTCTAGTCAAAGGGCCTAAGCTCATTAATATCCTGTCCTCAGTTAACCTATCCATTCTTCCTTGCTCTCCTACTCACCATAATCCTGATTCTTTAGACAGGTGGCTTGGTTTAATATCCCTTCTCCAACTCGTAGTTAACTATGGTCAGTCTTCTGCTTCCGGATTTTTACGCCATGATTTACTTTACTTTGTATACAATAAACTAAAACTACCTCAATCTAAACCGGACACCATCTGGATACGAAATTTTGCCAGTATGGACTCTGTTATTTTAGAAAATAAATTTTTTACTGATGTATGGTGAGTGTTCAGCGGATGATAAAGTTTCAATTTTCACTGATTTAACTCTGAAACTGTTTGATTTGTGTCTCTGAAACTGATTGACCATACACCAGTGCAAGTTATTACAGTTAAGCGACGTCCTGCTCCGTGGATCACGAGGAGAGTTCGCGTGAAAATGACTCGACGTAACAGGGCTATCAGAAAATTGAAGCGTGACAGGTGTGATGATAACACGTTTATATAAAGTGGCTCGCAATCTCTGTAACCGCACAGTAAGGGCAGCGAAGCGTTGCTATTTCCATGATAAATATTTCTAAGTTTTCTCCGGCCAATGTATGTAAATGTAAATGGCTACCAATTCGTCAACAAAGACACATTATGATACTTAACACAGTTTTTCCTATTTTATTCGATAACCACTATCCAAATTATCTGAAACATAAGTTTCAGTTCCTGCGCGACACTCATTACAGACAGCTTCGTTCCTCGGTTCATGCTCTCTTTATACCCCTTAATCGTTCGAGTTTCATATCTTCATCGTATGCTATCCAAGCCGCGTGCCTATGGAATGACCTGCCCGAAAAATTAAGACAACCTACCTGCAAACAAACATTTAAGAAGAATGTTCGCGATCATTTTCGAAAATTGATCTACAACTGCTAAGTTCCGTCGCTTTATAGTTGTAATCTCTGTATATTTGTTTCATCAGTATATTACATATCTTTGTTTCTTGTATTATGTTATATTTTCTTATAATATATAAAAGACAATACCCATCTGTGCTCCAGAAATGCCCAGATAAAGTATATTACAAGATTGCTTTAATACATAAAAACTAGAATTATGTTGTTAATTTTAAATCATGTGAAGCACTGGATAAAAAATTAAAAAAAATAAGACGGTTTGTTGATATTGCAGTACGTATCATCGTTTCAATCATTAATTCATGCTTTATTTATTACGGTCTGGAATCACGTCCTTTGGCCCATGTAAAACTCAATATAATCGAATAATAATATACTGCTTTACAACAAAAGCAAATAAACATATGATTTTATAATAAACGTCATCAGATGAAAAAAACATGGTCCAGTTAAGCATTCATTTTTGTTATCAAAAACCAGAGACAGACTAGGTTTTTTACCAACGCCATTTATGGGACTATTTGTTTGTTCACCTATCCCTCATTGACAGTCTCATTATAAAATCTTAGGCTTTGTTTAGTTAGGGGCTAAATAATGGGCATGATAAATGAAATCTTTGAAAAAGGAATCGTTTTTTTGTTGATCAATTGATTTAAATAATCGATTGCGAATGTCAAATGTAAAATAATAATCGAATATCGATTATTATTTTACATTTGAATCATCAACGAGTTGAATAAAGATCTAAATGATGTCTCTAGACACTCAAAAGTACAAAAAAGTACTTTGTGGTAGTGTATAAGTATATCTAGCCTTCAAATAAACAAATATAATTAAAGCAAAAACCTAATGAATTAATGGCTCAAAAGGCTTAACTCCAAGTCAAAAACATTCCAAAAAACTAAAATGACTGTCACTCACTCTTGCACTGTATATAAAACCAGTAGGAAGTTATCATGTTTAATGTCCAATATCTTTTGAACTGGTGCTTTATATGATATTAAATCTAGATGTCATATAAATACTGTTAAAAAGTTATCATATGAGATAGAGCTGCAATTTGGGCATTGCATGTCATTGCTGACTTTTAGCTCCATACTAATATGGGCATGGTCCTTTAATATATATATATATATATATATATATATATATATATATATATATATATATATATATATATATATATATATATATATATATATTGATGTATGTACATATGTATGTATTTGTGTATGTATATATCTTTATAACCGCCTCCGTAGATCTACCACTGCCCTAAGGTTGACTGGCAGAGAATGCTTTTAGCGTTAAGTCTGCCTTTTATTCAAGCGTACTTAATATGTAAGGTTCAATAAAGTATAAATAAATAAATATCACAAACGCCGTTTCTTCTGCATATCAATGATGTGCAAAGCGATAATATTCATTGCTATGTAGATGACAGCACTGTTGATGCTCTAAACACCAGCCGTGCTAATATTTTTCGGGAAAACGTCACCAAGTATCCAAACGAACTTGTGTCTGGAGTTAATTCTTGCTAAACAAAGTATCGGTTTGGGGGCGACTAAATCTAATCTAGTTTAATCCCCAGAAGACACAAGTTTGCACGTTTACCGCTATATATCTCCTTAGTTTCAAGGTATTGTTGTTGTTGAATTAGTCAGTATCGGAATCCCCTACGTTGACAGATCTTGATGTGTAGTTTCGTCGTCACTTGGAAGAGAAGGCCAATTTGGCCTCTAAAAATCTTGGCGTGCTCAGCAGAGCGGGACACTATTCTATGGACATCATTCATCAACACTATCTGGATACTTAACGGTCCACCACTGTACGTTTTACTAGGAGTTTTTTACCTCGTACTAACAAATTTTTTCATAGAACAAGGCTGACAACGAGCCATTTCAGTCTTCAGGGAAGACGTATCTACATTTATCTTCAATTAGGAACCAAAATTCAGATGCGTCTTTCCTGAGGACTGAGATGGCTCGTTTCCAGTAAAAAAAGCTTTTCGGTTCTCTAGAACCAAAGTAGCCAACATAACCTAACGGATCAATTAGCTGAAGTGGCAATGAGCCAGCCATATAGTTTGGAGAACCGATAACTACTGAGTTACGAATGAGAATTTGAACGTGGCAGAACCTCCTGCAATTACGACATTCACCCCAGGTTGTCAACAACGTTCGTTACCCAAGAAAACGTTAAAATATTGTTAAGGTGTGACCATCCGTTATTTTGCAGAGATTTCAAAAGCTTTTGTTTGGAACAATTCAGTTTATTTTAATTCATACCATAAAATTAAAAAAGGTGGCCGTGCACCGGGCACCCAAAAGAAAGCAAGAGTTGACATTTCAAAGCTAGATTTAACAATAATTGATGAAGATCCAGATTCTTTTTGCGCTCTTTGCATGAACATAGATGAAACGTGGGTACAGGATTTCGACCCGGAGACGAAAAACCAAAGCATGGTGTGCTGTCTTCCCTGCCAGCCAAGAGGTTCAAGATGTTTGCGTCCGCTGCAAAAATAATGGCCTCTATCTTCTGGAATGCGGAAATAATGATCGACTTTTTTAAAGTTCAAAGTAGATACAATAACCGGAGATTATTTATTACGCATCATTATTAAAAAAAAACTTTGCGAAAAACTAAAGAATAAGCGTTGAGGACAATTGCTTGCTGGAGTGCTTTTTCTTCATGAAAATGCCCCTGCCCATCGATCTGATGTTGCAGGTGTTGCCATCTGAACTGCCGGGTTTCAGTTCATGCAGCACCTACCATGTTCTCCTATAAGTGATTTTCACCTTTTTACTCACCTGCAAAAGTACTTGCTTGATATCAAATTCGATGGCGACGATGCAGTGATGCTTGCTTGCTTTAGAGGCATTTTTCGAGTTCCAGGTTTTTTCATCCAAGGGAATTAACCAACTTGAATTACGCTATTCAAGATGTATTAACTAAAAAGGCGGTAAGTTGAAAAATAATTACAATTTACATATACTAATGCCAGCGTTTCATTGCGTTTCCAAAAACTTATTGATCAACCTTCTAAAATAGCGACTAGTGTCTACCATTGTATGTGATATATAAGTATTTTAACGTCTCACAGAATACCAGCGTAAAATAGCAGCTTAATGCTGCTGTGTTTCGTATGGTGAGTGTAGAGAACCGGAGACCCTTTTTACTGGAAAACAGGCATTCCATCTAAGTCCTCATGGGTGACAACGCATCTGCATTTTGATTTGTAATCGATGATAGATGTAGATGTCTATGGGCCAAAGCAATTACTTACCATGAGGTGGACTGTGTGCTTGTTGTCACCCTATCCTATAAAAAAGGTATTAATTTGTTTAAAAAGAAGAATCATATATAACAAATCGATAACTATTGCTTGTATATTTAAATGTACTGGTGTAGTTTAATTTTCACCCTCTTTCAAACGTCTGAGTAACTTGAGATTTTGTAGACGTATTAAGGTATGGCAATACACTACATGTCTATGACTGCGAGTTGTTTCAGTTTTTTAAAGTTTAATAATATTAATTTATATCTAACCTTTAATAATACCTACAGTAACTGTGCCTAAAATAAAAACATAATAGTAGTCGGAAAAATAATTCATTTTCATTCAATTATGAATAACATTCGCAAATTTCCAAAAAAATTGATATTCGACCATAATATTATTTTTCCTGGAATTTTCAGTTCATTAAACATAAAATCTGTCGTGAGTTGTTTAAAAAGTATTATTCGATGAGCTTAAAGGGACGAAATTATTTACAAAATGTCTCCGATTACTAGAAGAACGTAATACAACATTAACGTTGTTTTAATCTTCGAGCAAATTACAATTAACTTTACCTCTCAATACCGAGAGAGAAGGAAAGCAATTGAAACAAAATTCTATTCAAATACTCTAAATGTTTACTGTGTATCCTTAACTCTCTAGTTTTGGTACCTATCTACGCGGTGTATAGCGTAGGGTCCCTCAGAATCTTAAAACTCAAAACTTAACATCTTATATTGTATATTCTTATTTTCTTTTTAACTTCCTTAATTTTACTTATTCATGTAGTTTCGATAAAATCAGATAAATAATATTCATAGATAAAAATATAACATAAGCAAATTAAAGATTACAGTTGTTTCAATAAAATAGTTCAATTGTTTCACACTTTTATACTCAGTTATTAATTTGATGGATAACTTTTATTCCACTATTACATTTTCATAGCTCATAAAAAGAATTTCATTTGAAATGAGCGTTAACTACCCTATTAAAAGCAGCTTTCCTTATATTATCTTGTTGCAGATTTATGACTTTAGCCGGATTAGTTTAAAATAATTTCGTAATACTATAATTTTACTTAAATATTGTTATTATTAATTGTATTACGAAGACTGCGTAGTGAAATGTCGTGTGTTCTTAAAGTATTTCAAAAAATAGTTCAACAGAAGAGCTGGTAAAGTCTTCATAAAAAACTCCTCTTCGCATATAAAGAAAAACACACGTGGTAAATTTGATTTTTTTTACGGCCTATCTAGAAAAAGAAATTGCAGAGTACCTAATAATTTACTTACGCTTATTATGTACCGGTAAACGAAGAGTAGGCGACCTCACTAGATGAAGTAACGACTTGGTAAGAGTTGCAAAAAGTGGATGGATGCAGGTGTCTCAGAACCGTGCTGTGGCCTATGTTCAGTAGTGACTGTGATGTTGATGATGAAAATGATTTAATAAATGTGAGGTAAGCATTTATGGCGCTTTTTTAGGCTATTACTAGTCCTCCGCTGTCCGTACATCCGTCTGTCTGTCTCTCTGTCAGTGGGATGTATCTCATGATCCGTAATCTGTAGATAGTTGAAATTTTCACAGAATGTGTATTTCTGTTTCCGTTATAACAACAAGTAATAAAAATTAAAGTAAATTAAAAATTAAAAGGAGCTCCCCTACTATAAACGTGTATTACAATGGTACGGAACCCTTCAGGCGCGAGTCTGACTCGCACTTCGCCGCGTATTATACATAGAATATGGCTAACAAACCAGCACGAAGCCCACCGAAAGCTAAGTGGTTGCTGTGGCCCATGATATCTTCATCTTTTTTAGATTAAGAATCAAAATGTAGATGCGTCGTCAACACGAGACGTGAGGACTAAGATGGAATGTCTCGTTTCCAATAAAAGGATCTTCGGTTTTCTAGACTTACCATACGAAACACAGGAGAATGAAGCTACTATTTTATGCTGGTATTCTATGAGAGTGCGGCCCTTCCCCGAACAAGCCGACCCATTCGTGCTACAACCATAATATGGCTTCAGCATATCTCTAGTACGTATGAAATTTTCAAATTCGTTTAATGAATTTATCAAGGACGATACAATAATGATTATAATGTCCTCTGGATTAAATTTTAGTTACGGCGGCTAGTCTCTACGAAGACTAGTCATCTGCGGAAATAAGCGACTGTGACTACGAGAATATGAGGTCAAGGTCACTCTTACAGTCCAATGGCAATCCGACATGACCCGAGAGAGATTAAATGCAGGGCCTTTACGTTATTTACGAGGTACCCGAGTGAAACACCGCCAACTTCGAGCCTTCGAGCTGCTAGTGAGTATTTCTTAATATTAAAAGCCAAAAATTGATTTTTACCCCACTCGGGACTTAAACCCGGACTTTATGATAAGCAGTTACACTTACGACTACCAGACCAACAAGGCTATCAAAAAGATGATATAATAAAACTTTACAAGACTACAACTTAACTTTAAACGAACTATATGTTCTTGAGATATTAAGGTCTGAATAAAAAAGCGGCTAAATGCGAGTCGAACTCGCCCATGAAGGGTTCCTTAGCTGCAAGTAACATAATATAAAAGTTCTTGTAGTTCGTTGTAACTTTAATTGATGTTTTAATAATAGTGTGTTTTTTTAATTAAGTTATTGATAAGTAAACATTATAATTAGGTACCTAAATGATGGCATTTAGATCTAACTATATGCAAACCCATATAGGCTTGTGCGTAGGTGTGAATTGGGGCTTCTGCATCACTTGCTTTCGCATTCGCTCGAGCTACATGCCGCTGAAGACCCCAATTCTCTCCAGAGAGGTAAAAAATTTGTATTTTAACCAAATTAACGTCTACATACTCACAGTTATTTCCTGCGGAAATAAGTGTACTTCCACTTCCAGTTGAGTTATTGAGCATTATATTCAGAGCGTTTGCGAGATACTGATGGTATTGCCGCATCTATATGATTAATTTCTAATAATACAACTTGTTTAGCCTAATTCCATTCTGGTTAGTGCCAATAAACGTTTTTAAGCTATTGCATAGCCTTTATCGAGGGCTTTGGGCGCAGTGACCGAATCAAGAAATTCCGTAACGAAAAAAAAAACCTAAGACCCAAAACCTAACATCGTGAATCCATTACAATAAAGATATTAATTAATTTGCGTCCATCCGATAATTAAATAAAATGATGTGTCTTACGTGGATTGAAGAGCGTCTCCCACCCTCCCTCAATTGTTTCATCATTGTTTTATCTGCCGACTTCCAAAAAGGAGACGGTACTCAATTCGGGTGTATGTTTTTTTTTATGTGTGTTACCTCATAACTTTGTACTGGGCGAACCGATTTCGATGATTCTTTTTTTATATGAAAGCTGATAGTTCTCGTGTGGTCCCATATGAATTTGATCAAGGTCAGACCAATGGTTATTGAGTTATTCTTAAATAACCTATATTGAAGTCGGCTGTACAAAATTTTTAATTTTAAATTATTCTCATAGCGAGTGCACATTGATTACAACGCCCGTCGAATATCATCTAGATTGGTGAGTATAATCATTTTTTTTTACTATTTGACTTCATACTTGTTTTTGTTAATTGCAGATCATGGTCAACACTGAGGAACACAATGATTCTAATCCTATCACTAATCCGTATTACTATGTGCGGGATGTGGATAAATTTACACTAAATTATTACAACCGAATGGAGCAGCTTCTCGATTTACCACCAAATAGAATAGCTATTAATGAAGAACGGCAATCGAAATCAAAGAAATGTTACAAGAAGAGAAACCGTTCTCAAGAATCATCATCATCATCATCATACATTATCCGCCGAGATAAAGATAAACGAGGTCATCGTCTGATTAAAATCAGCATTTGCGAACTTAACGAGCAAGAAGAAAATGTCATCCACGATCTTAGTGCTAATATAAGTATTCAATATGTTGTGGATTCAATGTATGATTAAGTGTTAAATGCTACAAATTGTCTTATAAAAAAAATAGTTGATAAATTATGTGAGAACTAGTAATTTAAGTAATGTAGCTTATAAAATATAATAAAAGTTATACATTGAATTTTATTGTTGTTTTATTATCTATCATTATTATTATTCAATTGTGTAGAGGAAAAAAGAAAAGACATTATTGTTACAACGAATGTATTTATTAAAACTAATTATTTCGATTTTCGATTTTATCTGAATTTGAATTTAAATGTTTTAGTTTTTATTTCGATTTTAACTAAAAGCAACAACACATAGGTATATTTTATTGGAAATCAAACAATCATTTTGTTTTCAAAACAACATTTCTTAATACATAAAACATTTTTTAACGCACATATTTTCTTACGAGCTATTCATGATATTTTCTTAACCATGTTACTCAGTGGTTTGTATTCTATTATATACAGTCGTTTAATATCAAGCAATAGGCGGTTGATATAGTTCAGATTTAGAATTTCTTTATTTTATTATTTTACTTACGGTTTATTATTTTGATTTTCGATTTTACCTGAATTTTAATTTTAATGTTTTTAGATTTATTAAGATTTTAACTGAAAGCAACAACACATAGATAAGTAACACTGATTAAACTATTAAACTCAGTTTATTATAATAAAATATAGTTCAGATTTTGAATTTCTTTATTTTATTATTTTATTTATGGTTTATTATTTCGATTTTCGATGTTATCTGAATTTGAATTTAAATGTTTTAGTTTTCATTTCAATTTTAACTGAAAGCAACAACACATAATAAGTAACACTGATTAAACTATTAAACTTACCCTTAGTTGGATACAAAACTGGACGAACGTTGTGATAATTTTCTTTGATGCATGATACCAACTGGGTAACAGCCTTCCACGTTGGGGATTTCTCACCGACAGCTGATTTAAAGCTAATCAGAGAGTTCTGCCAGCGGTCGGTTGATGGAATAGCCTCCAGCTCGCGGAAGATAGAGATGCGCACTTCGATGTGATATTCTCCTCGCTTCGAAGGCTCGCTCCGGTGCATATATCCCGAACCTGTTTGGCGTGATAAGTAGCTTTTTAAAATCCTCGCTCGGATAGGTTCAGAATCTTCATCCTGGAAACAATAAAAATACTATTTAAACAAAAGCATACTGATAAGCAACGAACAATATTTATATTCCCTCTAACCCCGCATAAATATATATATTTATACAATGTTCATAAAATGACTTAGTAGTCCAATTCACTAACAATTGTATCAATCACATCGATTGTCTAAAAATATAATTAAATACGCTTTTCATTAAAAAAAATTAACCTATGACTGATAATTTATTCACAACATCCAATCAAATACAAACTAACTTTCATCATGTGAATGGCAACTTAAACTATTAAAATTAAATAAGATTTGCTTACCTCAGAATCTGGAAAAACTTTTAAGTTACGTTTCCTGCTGGTCGAAGCTGATGTGAATGATGATGATGTATCAGCCTCAGATTCCAACTCGCTTCCTACACTAACTAGGGAGACTAAGTATTACGTACATACTTGCTGTCTTGATGATGATGCTGAACACTTCCAGGTCTAGTAGACTGTGGAAAACATGATGCAACTAATAGTTAAACACCTCCCAACATTATATTTTATACCCTTAATTATAACGCTATTTCCACTTTGAAGTGTTTTAGTTTGACATGTTATAAAATGAAGAAATATTTCGTTTGGTAACTTTAGCATTGACCCGTATTAATGTCATTTTTAAGGAATATTTTTGCTTATTAACATTAAATGCTCATATGTGAAAAACACTTAACAAAAATGTTTGCATGCGATGTCAAATCAACATTGCGTTGTCAGCCGAAAACACCATTGGCGCCAGCCAGACGCTGTAATATAATATTACAGTGTTTTACAGGTAAACGTGTATATTTCACAATAATATGGAAATGGGTCAGCATATAGCGGTCAATGTACTCATTAAATTTAGATCCATTATAAATATATTTTTGTTTAAAATTAATGCTTTCTGAAGAAAAAAACTAACAATTTTCAATCTTCAACTGAATTTTATACTATTCGTAATATCTCTAGATCGAATATAGTCTGGAATAACACCCAGGCGTTTGTTGTAAAAGGGTATATATTGCCTACCCATTAATTAATTACTAATTCTATAAAGTCTAAAAACTGGTATTTGTAATACTAGTTTGTTCCTAGTGTTTAAAAATGAACATATTTTTTTCTTATGAAAGCTATTTATGTTTTTATGTACATACATTACATTTTCATAAATATATTTCGATGCTAAGTTAATATGTTTATTATTTTAAAATTTGTCTCTAAGGGACTCATTACAATTTACGTTATAAATCATCCGTATGCCTATCTTTTGCAAACAAATATGACTTCAATGTCAGTCGCATTATCCCATAGTAAGATTTCATAAGACATTTCGCTATGAAAGTAACTACATGCTTATCTTATTAATAACGTTTGTAAGTGGTAGAACTTTAGGGTCGGCTTGACCGGGGAAGGACCACGCTCTCACAGAATACCAGCGTAAAATAGCAGCTTAATGCTGTGTGTATGGTGAGTGTAGAGAACCGGAGACCCATTTTACTGGAAAAGAGACATTCCATCTTATTCCTCACGGGTGACAACTCATCTGCATTTTGATTCGCTACGAAGATAGATGTAGATGTCTATGGGGTACAGCAACCACTTACCATCAGGTAGACTGCGTGCTCGTTTGTCACCCTTATTCTATATAAAAAAAACAAATTAATAACATAAACATAAAAATGTATGTTAGATGTTTTTTATGTTTGTTACTCAATCATAATAGATTGTCTGAAGCGCTAACGCTCGCTAGTTACACATAGAAAAAAAGAAGAAAAAAAAGTTTCCAACAGTATATACGAATGTTTTCATGTATTCAGGCACCCTAATTTTTATACTGGATGAGAATCGAACCACAGCCACCAGGCTTTGTAGCTCAACCGTAGTACAAACCGCTAGATCATTTGCGATCACCCACCATTGGTTAAATAAATTGATCTAATAAAGAAACTTGCAAGCACTACTATTACTACTTACTAATTTGGTTAGACTAAAAAAAATTTGGACCTATACTTGAGAGAATTATGGTCTTCATTGGGCACATAGCTTGAGCGAAGCAAGAGTGAGTGAATGCTTTTACATGGTAGAGCCATGCTGCAGCTATATTAGTAGTATAGTTGTAGCACGAATGGGTCGGCTCGACCGGGGAAGGACCATGCTCTCACAGAATACCAGCGTAAAATAGCAGCTTATTGCTGCTGTGTTTCGTATGATGAGTGTAGAGATCCGGAGACCCTTTTTACTGGAAAAGAGGCATTCCATCTCAATCCTCAAGGGTGACAACGCATCTGCATTTTGATTTGCAAACGAGGATAGGTGTAGATGTCTATGGGCCACAGCAACCACTTGCCATCAGGTGGAATGTGTGCTCGTTAGTCAACCTATCCTTTAAAAAAATGCTTTTGAACTAAAGCTGATGATTAAGTTAATCTTCAGCAACTTTTTCAAGTTTTTAAATTATTAACATGATTGAAATAAAGTTAGTTCATTAAAACCTATTACCCAATACAGACAAGTTAACAAAACTGTTATGAAATTTCTCAAACAAAAAGAATCACTTAAATTAGAATGTATCTGTCCTGCACCAAAAAATAAGGTTCAACGTTATGGGAGCTTATTGCCAAATACGATACGTAGTATTGTATGCGGTCCATCAAATTGCGGAAAAACTAACTTAGTTATCAGCTTAATGTTACATCAGAATGGACCGCGTTTTCGTAACCTTTATATATATTCAAAGTCTTTATATCAACCTAAATACTTATTTTAGGAAAAGTACTGCAGAATATGGAAGGTATATCTTATTACAAGTATAATCATAATAGCAAAATTTTGAGTCTACACGAAGCTTCGCCTAACTCAATTATAATATTTGACGATGTAGCTTGTGAAAATCAGAACAACATACGCGATTATTTCGCCATGGGTCGACATAAGTACATTGACTGTTTTTATATTAATCAAACGTATACTATGATACCCAAGCAACTATTTAGAGATAACGCTAACCTGATCATTTTGTTTAAATAAGATGACGTAAATCTGAGACACATTTTATGACGAGCATGTAGGTTCTAACATGACATGGTCTCAGTTCCAGGAAATGTGTTCAACTGTGTGGAGTAAACCTTTCAATTATATTGTTATAAATAAAGACTGTGAACGAAATAAAGGCTGTTACAGAATGAAGTTTGATACATTCATAATTACCTAATTAACATACACAATATAAATACATAACATAATTTTAGACTAACGTTTAAATAGCTGCTATGTCACAAAGCAATCAGTTTCTGCGGAGTAGTCAAACATAGTCCAATTCCTTTACAATGAAGCGAGACCGCAAGAAACAAATTGTAAAATCTGCTGCAGCTGTAAAAAGAAAGGTAGAAATGATAAAAGATGCAAAAAATAGAAACAGTCTGGCTTTGGAAACAATATTTAAACCTATCGTTGATCCACTTAATATGTTTACCAGAAAAACTGAAAAAAAGCAGCATTTAAATGAAAATACAGACCAAGCTCACCTTATTAAAAACCTAAGTACAGCACAAATGAGTCATCGATTTCTTCAAGTGATGTGTTTGAAGATCCTGTTAATAATGAAGAAAACTCAGATAACAATGTTTATACAACATCCCACAAAACCCTTACTCACTCGCTTCCTGCGGATGAAATTTCGTTTAAATCACATCAATCAACACCAAGTATTGCAAATGATTCATCATCATGGACTATGTCATCTGAATTACTAAAAAATGTGCCCTATGGTGTCAGAAATGAACATGGGAAACTAATACTCGGCCCATTTCGTGTCTATGATAATGATCACATCTTAAAAATTGGAAATCATAGTTTGAAAAAAACTCCAGGCTTAAAAGAGTTACTGTTTAAAAAGCTACCAAATATAGATATTGTGACAGAGGAAGACTTACAAAGTTATAAATTGTTACTTTTGCATACTAATGCACACAAACGTAATTATGATCCATCCAAACCGATTAATCGTAACAAAGGATTTAAATATATGCAAGTGATCAAACCATTGTTTAAGCACTCGAAAAATCTTAAAAGTAGTGCAGAAAGTCTTCCAAAGGGAGAAGGAGTTAATATTTTAAAAGAAGTTAAAAAAGATACTGATTTGGTTTACTGGAACGATCCAAACGAGTTAGTGGAACGATTAAAATTGCTACTTGGATCATGGGCAGCTGGTAACACAGGAGTTTACAATGAAATTTATGCAATAGTGGAATAGTGGAAGAATTGCATGAATCTGGTATCATAAAAGATATTAAATATATTAAACTGCCTACAGGAGGATTACGCAGTACCATTTCATTACAGAAGCCGATAAGACGGCTATGAATGTAGACGAATTTGGTCATCATGTTCATAAGCGTTTACGACTATCTGAATGCTCTGATATTCTCAGTGAGGCTTTGGTAAGAACAGACGCTGGTGATTTTGATTTGAAATCAACAAGATTAAAAGGACTGCAAAATCCTGAAAAAGAGGATGAGGCCGTGAATAAAGAATATGTGGATAAATAATAATAATAATATTTATTTATTTCTCCCACTTTTTATACAGTTTCATTTCTTACATAAATAGTTTAATAGTTTTAAGTTGTTGTGGGAGACAGGAGCCTAAACTAGGTAACCCTATGCTATGGATCTCCTGGCTCCCCCTCTTGGCTTTATTACAATTCGATGAATATATACCTATACATGAAATGAGCGTTGCCTGTGAAGATCGAGTATAAGATTTCTTAGGTGTAAATAACAATAAAAGGCATATTGAATATATAGTATAGCATGCAATATGTTTAAAATTGAAGTATATAATCAAACAGTTATATAAAAGCATATATCTTAGTGGTTTTCTGTATGCGACTTTTTAGTAATTTTTTTTTTGTAATGCTTTGTAATATGGTAAATAAATAAATAAAAATAAATAAAAAATATATAGATATACATGTATGTGTGTGTGGGTGTGTGCGTGTGTGCGTGCGTGTGCGTGCGTGCGTGCGTGCGTGTGTGTGTGTGTGTGTGTGTGTGTGTGTGTGTGTGTGTGTGTTTCTATCTCACTATTCCGCTATTTCAGTAAATTCTCTGTTTCTTCGTAATCTAACCTCATAAGCCAATCTCTTAACTTTTTTTTACATTTATATTTTGTTACTTGAAAAATTGAGTGTTGTCTATTAATTTTATTATATAACCTGCCTATTCTGTACCCATAAAACTTTTGGGCGAAAGTAGATTTTGCTTGTATCGTTTCGCATACCTCATAATTTCTTCTCCTGGTTTGTATTAAGTTAGGTGTGAACTCAGTGCAAGTGTGTTTTTTCAAAATTGTAGACAATATATATAATTGCCGTACTGTAAGCACTTTAACTTCCTTGAATAAACTGGTAGTTGAGAATAGTTTTGGCTTATAAAGTGCAACTTTTAGAATCATTCGTTGAGCTCTTTCTAATTCAAGCATGTGTGTCTTATTGGAACCTCCCCAAACGGTAATACCGTAAGTTAATATAGATTGGCACAAAGATATATAAACGGTTTTTAACAAAGTCCAATTGGTGACATGTCTTAAATTTTTAAAAATGTAAGTAAGTTTTCTGACTTTTTGAGTTAAATTTCTTATGTGTGCTTTGAATTTAAGATTATTATCTATTGTTATACCTAAGTATTTAATTTCTTGTGTATTTATTATATTAAAGCAGTTGCAGTTTGAACTAGGAAATTGATAACATGAATGAGCTATAATTTTATAATTGTTAATATATTTTGGTAATTTGCGAATCGAAAACGTAATATATTTGGTTTTGTCAACATTAAGTGAAAGTAAATTTATGGCTAGCCACTGACAGGCGATATTAAAACCTTCTTGTGCAATATTAAAAACTTCTTCCCATGAATCCCCATAAAAAGTTAGTGTAGTATCATCGGCATACGATATTATTTTACAATTTTTTATATTTAAGTTACAAAGTTCATTAATGTAGCATAAAAACAGTGTTGGGCCAAGTATACTGCCTTGTGGGATGCCATAACTAATTGGTTGTTCATCGCTTAATATGTTACCTATCCTAACACGCTGTGTTCGATTATTTATTTATTTATTTATTTATTACATAATTATAACATCATAACAGTTATGTTAACCAATGCGATGCTATAACTAAACTATATATAAGAAAACTACTGCCTTATAAACAATGACTATAAAATAATGAATAATGAATAATAATATTAACATGATTATAAAATAAAAAAAACTAATTAAAAAAAATTACAAGTTTCAACGCATTTGTATGCTGCAATTGTGAACTTCGTCTGACTACACGTAAATATGTCAATATCCTGTGAGATGATATTAACGTAGTGTATGGCACGTGTCAATGGTGCATTCTGTAGCAACTTCGTCCTAGCAGTGGGCACGAGGAGTAAAGGGGCGCGGCGACGAGAACTCACGTAATTATCAGGTACCCGTAGCCTTAGCGCAGCGAGCACATCTGGGCGATGTATCCATCCACGTAATACGTTCCACACATATTTAATAAGCGCGATGTCTCTCCTCACACTCAGGCGGCTGTAACCGACCATGCCCATTACAAATAGACTCGGATTCATGAGTGGAAAACTAGGATAGATACCGTACTGCTTGAAATATAAAAAACGTGTAAATTTATTTTGTAGTTTTTCGAACATGACATTATATTTGCTTTCATGTGGATTCCAAATAATGGCATTCGTTTCAAGTTGACTTCTTACAAGAGCATTATATAAAATTCTAATAGTAAGTACATTACGGAAATCCCTGCACTGCCTTAAGATAAAGCCGAGATTCCTAAAAGCTTTTTTACAAATATTTAAAATATGGTTACGAAAATTAAGTTCCGGGACCATTTCGACGCCTAAGTCTCTAATATGTGTAACTCGAGCATCATCGGCAAATAACAAACACTGTGCCTCCTCAACGACCGTAGGAAGATCATTAACCTATACCATAAATGATAAAGGACCGAGATTACTCCCTTGACTCACTCCAGAATAAATACAGTACGGTTGCGATTCAATTATGTAAATAATCCTTAAGAAGAAGTAACTGTTTATCCCTTATGCCCAACTTTTCTAGTTTTTCAGTAAACTTATCGAAAGAGACTGTATCAAACGCTTTTTGGAGGTCAATAAAAATGGTTAGACATTTTTTTTACTATCCAATTTCTCGACAATAAAACTTGTTAAGGCGTGTACAGCATCAGTTGTTGACTTTCCCTTTCTAAAACCGTATTGAGCATTCGAAATTATTTCATTTGCTTCAAGATATTTAATAAGCCTACAGTTAATAATCTTTTCAAAGATCTTAGAGAGGTAAGGTAATATTGAAATAGGACGATAATTTGAGATACAGCCTCTTTCGCCAGTTTTAAATATGGGAATGACTATAGATTTCTTTAATGAAGGAGGAAAGATGCTTTTTGATATACATAGATTAAAAATATGTGTAAGGGGGCGTACAATTAAGTCTTTAAGAAGCTTTAATACTCTAGCAGAGATCCCATCCCATCCTGCACCGCTGTCTGACTTAAGGCCTAAAATGTGCCTTCCGATTTCTTCTTCACTAGTGTTTAGGAGAACAAACGAGTTACACTTTGATGTTCTTTTATTTATTTTTTGAGGAAGTAAGGGAACATTTAGTGGAATTTTATTCGCTAATTCAGCACTTATTTTAGCAAAGTATTCATTCACCGCGTTTATAGATTTAAGGGGACTTATTTTAGCTTTGAGAAGTTCCAGCGGTGAATTCTTAGGATGGTCAAGATTATTAATTTTTTTTATAGCACTCCAAATTTTTTTATTATCATTACCTGCTATTTTTATTTCGTTGCTTTCATAATTTCTTTTACATTTTTTAAAAATGTTATTACAATATTTTCTATATCTTAAGTATGTGATTCTTAATATCTCATTATAGGGGTCTTTTTTCAATTTAAAGTGCATTCTGTCTCTTGTTCTTATGCACCTAAGTAATCCTATTGTTATCCATGGTTTTATTGTTATTTTACTTCTAGGTATTTTTTATGTTAATAGAATTTTTTAAAATCAATTGGTTTGACTTGGATATTATATTGAAATCAAAATTATTGCAGCCTTCAAGTAAAGTCTCATAATTAATTTTTTGTTTATGTTTTATTTTCGATTGTATCAAACATTTTTTTGTATTTAAACAGAAGAACACAGGTTCATGGTCTGTAATGGCAGATTGCAAAATAAAAGTATATGAATTTAATTTCGTTTTTAGTATGATATGATCTAAACAGCTAGTACCTCTAGTAGGTGTGTAGTAAGCAGGGGTCAAACCAAGGAAAGATAAAGTTTCGAGATAGCTGGATGTTGTTTGGTTTAGGTCTGCAATATTAATATTTATATACCCTATAACTAGGATATTTTTGTGTTAAGTGTGTTTTACTAGTATATTATGCAGAGACTGAATAAAATTGTCAATGTTATGAAAACTGAGGGGTCTATAAATGGCAATTATAACGGTGTCATTATTTATTGTTAAAAGTAAACAATTTGCCTCTAAAATATTTGGCTCTTCAATTTTAAAGACAAGATCATTATTAATCAAAACGACTACACCGTCGTTTTGATTATAGTTAGGAGTTGTACTAAAGGTAGAATATCCTGGCATATAAGGTAGGTTAGTAACATGTGAGAGCCAACATTCAGAGAGAATTATAATATCACAAGTTAATTCTAATCTTCCCAATAAAGCATTAAAAGAACTTCAAGAACTTAAAAATGAAATTAAAACAATTCACGGAGGAAATGTTTGAGCAACCACTTCAAGCAGCCAATGGACAAACAGCCAATGGACGGCCAGTTGTGACCCTTTCTTCGAGGGATATAAACGTGGAAGAACTTGTAATTTTGTGCGTATTTCGTATAAAACGCAAAGCTAAAAGACATTGGATTCATCCTTTTTTTCCAGAACGGCACTCAAAAGGTTTATTTCATACCTATTGTAAAGATTTTTGTAAAGATCCAGCCGGTTTTTTAACTACACGAGAATGTCAGTGCAATCATTTGATAGCCTATTGAAATATATAATAAATTCAATTTCGCAAATAAATTTCTTCGTATCAAAAGTCATTTTGTGGTTTCGGAACACAAATTACGCCTGGCTGCTACGACAAGTGCGCGGTAACCGACGGCAGCCACATACATTTGCCCTGCTCGCTCGAACTGCGCGCAGCCAACGGGCTGCCGTGCAATCGGGCGCGCTTTTATGGCTGCCGCAGCCGGGAGGTCGTGGCTGCTTAGGTGCGCCGGCTCCCATACACCGTCATATGTTCGACTGGCTGCCGCAGCCTGGCTGCCGCAGCCAGGCTACCTAGTGCGCGTGGGGGCCTTATGTCAATCTGACCTGATTGATTTTTAAAAATATTCCACGTTTAATAAAGGATATAAATATATTCTAGTAGTAATCGATGCTCTATCAAAATCCGTTTGGGTTAGACCATTGAAAACGAAACGTAAAAATTGTGTCAAAAATGCGATGCAAAGTTTATTATCTGAATCAAGACGAAAACCTAAAAATTTACAAACAGATCTTGGTACAGAGTTTTATAATGATTCTTTTCAAAATTCTTTGAAAAATTATAATATAAATCATTATTCTACGTACTCCGTTAAAAAGGCCTCCTTTGTAGAACGAGTAATAAGAACTTTAAAATCTCACCTTTACAAAATATTCAGTCTATGCGGTCGATACAAATGGTTCAAAAATAATTTAGATTTTGTTGTAAAGCGGTATAATAATACATTTCATCGCATTACAAAATTCAAACATATCAACGTTAATGATTCAAATGCGATTTTAGTTATGTCAAACATCAAGAAGTCTCAAAAGCCTAAGATACGTTAAGGATCGGCATTTCACGCTGGCGATTACGTTCGCATAAGCATATACAAAGGAGATTTTTACAAAGTTTATACCCCTAATTGGTCTACAGAAATATTTCGTATCGTTAAAGTCAACCAAACCAATCCTCAAACCTATCAAATAGAAGACAAACGCAATCAAAAAATTCTAGGCTCTTTTTACGGTTACGAATTACAAAAAACTAAATTTCCAGACCTTTATCTTTTTGAAAAAGTCATTAAAAGAAATGGAAATAAGTTTTTAGTAAAATGGTTAGGTTTGAGTGATAAAGAAAATAGTTGGGTGGATAAAAGTGAATTAGTGGTTAGGTATACAAATAACGTATTATTACTTAATAATCTCATTTTATACTTATCGATGAAGGAAAGCAGTGGTATAATTACTAAAGTAATAGACAATTTACCGTTTGTGTTACATTTACCCGGCTATCAATTTTGCGGCCCCGGAACGAAACTTCAAAAACGGTTACTCAAAGGCGAACGTGGGATAAACAAATTAGATGAAGCGTGCATGCTCCATGATATTGCTACTACTAACGATTCGGGCGCTCGACAAAAAGCGGATTTAGAACTTTTAAAAATTGCTAAGAGAAGGTTGAAATCAGAAGATGCTAGGAAAGGAGAAAAAATTGCCTCATGGATAGTCAAAAATGCGATGAAAGCGAACATCTGGGCGGAGAGCGGCATAAAAGCATTTAAGAAGGGGATAAAAAAATACAGTCTCGGTTGAAAAAACTAAAAACCAAAGACAGTCACTCGGCTATAAAATATGCCTATGCAGCTGCAAAGAAAATATTTAGTAAAAAAAAAGGAATAAGTTTACCCCGTTGTATTCCTCTTCCAAAGTGTGGAGGATTTTTACCACTTGTTCCCATATTTGCAGGATTGTCAGCTTTAGGATCATTAGCCGGTGGAGCAGCGGGTATAGCAAAAGCTGTTAATGATTCAAAAGCAGCACAAAAAGATCTTCAGGAATCTGAAAGGCACAACAGAATGATGGAAGCCGTTGCTCTAGGAAAATGATTATATATTAAACCTCATAAACAAGTAGCAGGTTTATATCTTAACCCCTCAAAAAACTAATTAAACGGTTACCCAGACGGGAGCTCACTAATCTCAACATATTAGAACATGCAAGTGACATTCCATATTTCGCGACGTTTTCATGAGAAATAGATTACCTTTGAAACCGAGAAAGATAGAATGTGGAATACTGAATTTGGATAGCTACAGAAATCCTGGAACGCACTGGGTAGCCTGTGTAAAGCACAATAAATACGTAGAATATTATGATAGTTTTGGTAATTTAAAGCCCCCGTTAGAATTAGTTAAGTATATGCATAACTTACATATTAACTATAATTATGCGCGACATCAAGCGTTTGGTGCTACAAACGGTTGTCAATAGAATACTGACAGGATACTTTGATTCAGTACTTATATTTACTTTTATTGTTTCCATACCAAAGCTTAAAATTTTACCCAGTGATTCGCTTCTATTAAAGTGCACATCTTCAGAGCAAAAATATTTGTTTTCAATGTATTATTGTTACAAGTTAGTTTTAGTACAGCGTTCTTAATATTAATTTTTAGATAATTACAAATATCTTGAAGCTCGTAAGACCCTTCAGGAATTTCGATCATTTCTTTTTCACCATAATAAACTTTATTGTTTCTTTCATCTATATTGGAAATAGAATTGAAAGTTGAAAAATACAAAAGGCCACATTCGTAGTCTACTCGTAGTTCTATTGTCGGTGAATAGTTCGTTGATAAAGAGGCTACTGTCCCAGTTATAGACACAGTAAAAGTTTTATTTTTATTTCATACACTATATAAATGCTTTTTCCAGTAATTGCTTAAAAATTTTAGACAAAGATAGAGCTATTCTATTGGCATTCCGTTCCTGGGACTTGTATGAATATCCATTGCTACCCAAAACACGTAAACATACTTGGTCTATAAAAACTTCATCGCAAATAGAGAAACCACGATTTGTAGTCATCGCCTTGCAAACCAACCGCAAACATAACGCGAAATTATCAATGGCAGAGTTTGATCATTGTCACGTACGAGATGTAAGGTTTAAATTCATTTTTTTTAATTTATAATATTATCCTTATGAGGGGCTGAATGTTAGTTTTTCAGAAGATAAGTTTACTTTATTATACGATCAGTATGCAAGATTTCAACAGTCGTATCATGGACGCCGGTCAGAGCCGTTGCTCAGTTTAAAGTAGTTCAGAGACGTGGCTCCATTATTTGTAATTGATTGTTCAAGACAACACGAAACTTTAAAAGGTTCGATCGATGTGAGAGTTGAAATCGAAACAGACCAAGAAATAACAGATCAGACAACCACTTATTGCTTGATATTAAACGACTGTATATTCGAATACAAACCACTGAGTAATATCGTTAAGAAAATATCATGAATAGCAATACAATAATCGTCAATCTTCAAGGCTTCAAAAATAGCAAAAATAAATTTATAGTAAAGGAGTTTGCTATAGCCACTCTAGATTACACCAATATATTCCTAATTAAACCTCCTTACTCATACACTTCACTATCTCCTGAAGAGAAAAAAAATGGGCTAGATTGAAAAACACAGAGGGTATCGATGGAGTGAGGACTTTGTTGATTATAGAGGGTTTCACAGAATTCATCATCATCATCATCATCATTACAGCCCTTCACAAGTCCACTGCTGATCAAAGGACTCTCCCAAAGAATGCCACAAAGCACGGTCCTGAGCCACCTGCATCCATCGACTTCCTGCATATCTTACCAGGTCGTCACTCCATCTAGTGGGGGGACGCCCTACACTTCGCCTGCCGGTACGAGGCTGCCACTCGAGAACCTTTCTTTCCCATCGGTTGTCGGTTCTTCAAGCTATATGGCCGGCCCATTGCCACTTCAGCTTACTAATCCGTTGGGCTATGTCGATCACTCTGGTTCTACTGCGGATATCCTCATTTCTGAGTTTATCACGCAGAGAAACTCCGAGCATAGCCCTCTCCATTGCTCGCTGAGCGACCTTGAGCTTCCTCATCTGGCCAGCAGTGAAGGATCACGTCTCAGTTCCGTATGTCATCACTGGCAAAACGCACTGGTTGTACAGTCTCGTTTTCAAGTTTTGAGGTATACCTGACGAGAAGATGTGCCGTAATTTCCCGAACGCTGCCCAACCGAGTTGAATCCGTCGATTGACCTCTCGGTCGAAGTAGGAATTACCTAGTCGGACTATTTGTCCCAGGTAAACATACTCGTCAACAACTTCGAGCTTAGTGTTCCCAACAACTACCGGCACAGGTGTGACATGGACATTAAACATGATCTTTGTTTTGTCCATGTTCATCTTAAGACCTATCCGTTGGGAAACACTATTGAGGTCATTGAGCATAGTGCTTTGGTCCTCCAGCGATTCTATCGAAGGTGAGTGATGTACTCGCCATTGATGTTAATACCGTATCCTTTCCAGTCCAGAAGCTTGAAAACACACACGGAATTACTTTGTCTTTATTTTTATAAGAATTAATATTTGAAAGATAAAAATATTTTTTTAAAAGGATGTGAAAATATTTAATGTGTGCAAGATATTTGTGATGAAAATAATACTATCATAGATATAATTTGCTTAGGAGATCCCAATTTAAATACTCTTTGTGAACTTTATTATAAAGATACTTTACTGTATATCTGTTTTACTCATAAGAAAATTTGTGTTAAAAAATGTTTTATGTATTAAGAAATGGTGTTTTGAAAACAAAATGATTGTTTGATTTCTAATAAAATATATGTAATTAAACAATTCATCTTTTAATTTAAACTACCTTTGTGTTCGAGAAGAAGAAAAAAAATAGCTTCAGACCGTTAACGATTAGTACTTATTATTATATTATTGAAACATTTGTATTTGAGATTCTGAATAAAACGGTATTAGAAATGGAGCAAACATAAAAAAAGCGGATCAAGAATTAGACTAAAAATTTAGACCTCTAATGGAGAAAATTGGGGCCTTCAGCGGCATGTAGCTCGAGCGAAGCCCCAATTGACAGCTACTCTTGTGATAGCTAAACAAGCTAATATATTATATTCCAGTTTGACAAGCGGGAACCTGCCCCACTGCGCGCTCCGCACACATTACCGATTAAGCCACGCCCCGCGCGAATTATATTTATTATTTACTTAGACACCTTTTACAGATTTATTATTAGAAAACAATGGTTCACGGTTTATGCATTAGGTTTATGTCTATGAAATTAAATGTTTTTTTTATTTTTATATTTGAGTTGATTGAATGAAATGTAAATTGCGGTTTACGATTTATGACGTATGAAAAATAAACTACTTACTAGATCTTAATGATTTCTTATATTTACGCGAACACTACACATTGAATAAAACTGTTTTTTACGGATTTTATCGCGTTTATTTTATTATTTTTATTCCCGACGTTTCGAGTGCTTTTCAGCAACCCATGGTCACGGGGGGGACTGAGATGTTTGACGTCCCGATGTCACAGTTAGCCCGGCTACCTTCAGTTTTTTAATATTAATTTTTTGGTTTGATTTACGCAGAATGAACTTACAGTATCCTGAAGTCTTGCAGTGTTATGCTTGGGTTTAGATTTAATTTTGTTAATTATAGGATCCCAAGCAGATGGCAGCACCCATCCATCTTCTCTATTGAAATTAGGATGTTTTTTAATTTCAATAGCCTCGCGTATCATCCTTGGTAGGAATCGGTGTTCTTTTGCAAGGATTTGTGGTCTATCAAATCTGATGTAATGGCGGGGACGATCTTGAACATGTTCACAGACTGCAGACTTCCCAGAGCGTCGGTGCTTCACGTCAGCTATATGTTCTTTCACGCGGGTTTTAATGGATCTTTTTGTTTGTCCTATGTAAGAGAGACCACATTCGCAATCAAGCTTGTACACTCCTGCATCTTGTAGAGGGATATTACACTTGACGGATGGTAAAAATTGACTAATCTTCTTCGGCGGCTTGAAGTATGTTTTAATAGAAGCTCGCTTCAAGATGTAGCCAACCTTGTCTGTGACTCCTCTAACATAGGGTAGTACAGCAGGCACACGCTTGACTGTGGTCGGCTTCACTCGGTCACTGTGACGTAGGCGCGAGACCCGAAGCTTGTTGTCTTGCAATACTTGCTCGACGTACTGAAGCTCGGCGGCCAGATGTTTTCTGTCACAGATCCCTCGTGCTCTCTGAAACAAAGATTTTCCCACGGTAGCTAACTGTGATGGATGATGGTGCGATTTACCATTTAAATATCTGTTAGTATGGGTCTTTTTTCTATACACAGTATGACCAATAGTGTTATCAGGATTTCGGATGACTAAAACATCTAGGAAAGCTAAAGAATTGTTTGCCTCTAACTCCATTGTGAATTGTATTTTAGACTTTATGGAATTAAGGTGGTCTAAAAATGCAGTTACTTTGTCAGATGGTAAAATTGCGAAAGTGTCGTCTACATACCGCTTGTAGAATCTTGGATTTACAGGAGCAGTAAGAAGGGCTTTCTCCTCAAAGTTCTCCATGAATATGTCGGCGACTATGGGAGATACAGGTGAGCCCATTGCCACTCCATCTACTTGCTTGTAAAACTCCTCCTTCCACAATAGATAGCCAGATGTAAGGCAGTGTTTGAGTAATACTGCATATTCTGTAGGCATGTTGTATTCTTCTAGCTTCCTGGTTACAATTGAGATGCAGTCTTCAATAGGTAAGCATGTAAATAGTGACTGAACATCAAAACTGACCATAGTTTCATTGTCAGCAAGATGTAGGTATTTTATCTCACTAACAAAAGGGTACGAATCCTTTGTGTGTGCTCTAGTTTGTCCTCTCAGTGGTGACAGAATTTTTGCCAGGTGTTGAGCCAACTTATAAGTTGGTGAATCGATTTGGCTCACTATGGGACGTAGTGGAGCGTTTGGTTTGTGTATTTTCGGTAACCCATATAACCTCGGTGCTTTAGTACACGGTGGTATTATCGAATTTACGTCGAGATTTAATTTTTCGGAGTAATTCTTTATTAGATCGCTAGTTGTTTTAAGCACATTGGTTGTAGGGTCTGTTTTGACCTTTTTGTACGTACTTTCGTCCGATAAAAGTTGTTGTATTTTCAAATTATAATCTGACGTATCCATTATTACCGTAGCATTTCCTTTATCTGCACGGAGAATCGTGAGCTCTGGTTTGTTGCGTAAGTTGTACAACGCTTTAATCTCGTCTTTGGGGAGATTTAGTTTCGGCACTGAACTACGACGTAATAAGGACGAAATGTCTTGACGTATGGCCTCAACATCTTCCTTTCCCACATTGTTTTTATACAGACAATCCTCCACGTTGCATATAATTTCCTCATACGGAATTTCTTTCGGTGTTATTGCGAAATTCAGGCCCTTCGATAATACTTTTAATGTAGGTTCGTTTAATGTAGGTTCGTTCGTAGTTCGGGTTGCTGAAAAGCACTCGAAACGTCGGGAATAAAAAAAATAAAATAAACGCGATAAAATCCGTAAAAAACAGTTTTATTCAATTACTAGATCTTGTTCAGACCAATTTTCGGTGGAAGTTTACATGGTAATGCATATCATATATTTTTTTAGTTTTATCATTTTCTTATGTTAGATGTTACGGGGGGGGGGGGGGGGACACACATTTTACCACTTTGGAAGTGTCTCTCGCGTAAGCTATTCAGTTTAGAAAAAAATTATTTTAGAAACCTCAATATCATTTTTGAAGACCTATCCATTCCACAAGGATTCAACAAGGAAGTTGTGCGAGGAAGAAAACTTCTTCTATATCGCACAGTAGTGGACCGCCAACCATCCAGATGGTATGGATAGTATCGTAAGTTTGTTTCGATGAGCGATGGTGAAATTGAGCGGCTGGAATCAGTACGAACAATTCCACAGAGCACTCCCCGTGGTAGTTTCGATAAAATACGCAAAGAGATGTAACATCTCTTCGCAGCGCCAGTGAATCGAGCCGATCGGAAACGTCTCGGTCGTCAACGATTCGAGCCGCTCTGCGCTGGATGCGGTCAAGTGGAAGGAGCTGGCACTGGGGAGCCCCAGCCCAGAGATGGGAAAAGTATTCCTGGTAAGGCCGAATCTGCGCCTTATAAAGTTACAGGCGGTGTTTCGGCATGAAATTCTGTCCCGCTCTGTTGAGCACGCCAAGCTTTATAGAGGCCAATTTAGCCTTCTCTTCCAAGTGACCACTAAACTGCACGTCACTCGATAAGTCGACGCCGAGGATTCCGATACTGGATGTAAGTTACTTATCAAAAACCTTGACCACTTCTAGGTTACTTCGAAATTTTAAATTACACAGATCTTTAGCAACATACAAAAGGAAAAATCTGAAACTGCAAGTTATCGATTTTGGCATCGACAGTGTTTACAATGTTATTAGTGCGATTAAAAGTACTGTACTTGAAACTAACCGAACATATAACACTGTCGATATTTAATTCTTATAGCTTATACGAGTATAAAAAAAATCAGGAGACAGAAAGCGTAAACGCAAGAAGAACCATTGTAAGTCATATATTTATTTACATTAATTAAAGGATAAAACTTTTTTTAAGTTAATGATATCTGAACACTGATAATAATAGTCCACTTTCAAATTACGGCCAACACACCGACATCGCACATGTAATAACCGTGAGAACGGTATTAGAAGTTCTGCAATTTAGAAGAATAATTATCTCTCCTACTAGATAGGGAGACGTTAGGAAAGATGGCTTAGTTTCGTGATTTATGGAAATCTATAGAGGAAACCTATGTTAAGCACTAAGCTTGTGATGAGATACATGTTGTTTTTTTATAGGTTAAGGGTGAAAAACGAGCACACAGTCCACCTGATGGTAAGAGGTTACTGTGGCCATAGACATCCATATCTATCCCCGATCACGAATCAAAATGCAGATACGTTGTCAGCCGTGAGAACTAAGATGGAATGCCTCGTTTCCAGTAAAAAGGGTTTCCGCTCCCTATACGAAACGCAGACGTTAAGCTGCTATTTTATGCTGATATTCTTTGAGAGCGTGGTCTTTCCCCGGTCAAGTCGACCCATTCGCGCTGCAACTATACCAGTAATATAGCTGCAGCATGGATCTCATTCTTCTTCTCATCTCATTCATATCTATGTCCATAAAGTTTTAATCAGAAACCCCATTTGTTAGTTTATACATCTGCGAAATTAACAAATTGTGACGGTTTTTTGTATTGTCAGATTGAATTAACTTTTTAAGGGATTATCGTACAAATATGTTTAGTTTATCTACAAAAATAATATCGATGATATCTAAATGAGAAACTGGTCATATTAGAGTCGCGTGAATATCACAGCTGTCTACATTTTCATAACATATTGTGTTATTTGTATTAATTCGGAAAATTATTAAAAATCACAATCATTATGTTTATAAACATTTCGCTTATCGTCAAAAAAGAGGCATTAATCAAATCATCTTCATCATAAAAACATCTTCGAAATATAGCAGATTTGTTTGTATTGAAAACTATTCTTATATTCGGATCCTCTCGCTCATTGGCCGTTTGTTCGAAAACTGGTCCCAAATTATAAATTTTAACCTGATAATAATTCAAAGTCGTTATAATTTTTTTATCGACAATCCGCCTGCCTAGCGTGTCCACCGTGGTAAATTCTCCTCACAATGACAGAGGTCCAAGTCCAGCAGTTCATAATTAAAGGAAAATGAGGAAGACGTAAATGAAGTATATATTTTAGGGTTCCATAACTCATATGAAAAAAAATCACTGATCAAGACCTATTCCATCTTATGGTTGTTTGATAGTTTCTGGTTTAACGTATGCCTTAAGAAGATTCTCTCACGAAAGAAAGTTGTCGTAAAATTTGACATTTGCTGTCAAATTCTATAAATTTTAGTTCGCGTATTACTAGTTTAAGCCTGGAACTGATAATAAATTGTTTTTTGTAATAAGTAGAATAGGGCACTTGTTCTGACCTAGATTAATGAAATTTGGAACGAAGTAAGGTCACATAAAAATAAAATATTTTTGCGATTGCAAGCCTACATTTGCATTTAGAGCATGGGCCATGACGTAGACCGATATATGAGAGAACATTTTTTCCCACTGCAAGTTTCTTCTTCAATCCGTTAGAATCATTTCGCTAGAACAATGCTCAGTCAATAATTTTTGGTATAGATGTATAATCTAAATACATATTTTTTTCTTAGAAATCATCTAGGCGGGTGTCCAACTCACAAATAAATGGTTATTTTTATAGCAATAACGGTGAAAACCCATGATCCTTTCTTATATATTCTATTCTTCACAGTCGACTTGACATGCATCTATCCTCGAAAAATATTCAAAATGCAGATGCGTTATCAACCCTTGGAACTCAAATGTATTGTCTCGCTATCAGTGAAAACGGTCTCCGGTTCATTTCTCACTACACAAAACATATTATGACATTATGTTGTTATTTGATGCTGGTGTTTTATGCGAGTGTAGCATTTCCCCGATTAAGTCCACGCATTCGTTCTACAGCCGTATTAAGCTGTATTCAAGATTGGATTAAGTAATATTTGATTTATTGCAATGAAAACTTTGAAAACTAAAATGAACAAACACCAAATCCTTCGCAATTAAAAGAACATCTAGGCTACAAGATATATGGCGAATAATTTTTAACGATCTGTTGCTGTCGCCTTTCGTCCAAACGACCAGCCAAGCTTTCTAAATAGATACAAGGGCAGCTGAAACACTAAAATTTATAAATTAATTTAAATAAAATAAATTAGCCATAACAAATAAATATTAAAATAAAAAAACAAAATATAATAAAATTAACAAATTATCAACAAAAGGAAATGAACAATTTTTATATTATATTCTATCTGAGTATATATTTTACTCCATGTGATATACCCTATGTAAAAGTTCAATTACTTATATCGAATTCTATTAGATAACATTCGAGTAAGCAAACTTTACAGTCTATTTATATTTGTTGCCAGAGGATAACAACATTATGTCATCTAATGGGCATTCACTGTAGGGGCACTATTTTATTCCTTTGGCGCGTTACATAAATGCATTCTACTAACGCATACTATATAATGATGCATATGGGGGCAACACATACCTACATGTAGACACTGTTGCCTGTTCATATCGTGACCTCATTATCTGCACATAATGTTACAATGTTTTACTGTCACACCACGAAGTAGCTTAGGACAATGGTTAGGTGAAATTATTAGGGAGTTAATATGATCTTAAGCATTCATTTACATTTTTTTAATAGGATAAGTGTGACAAACGAGCACACAGTCCATCTGATAGTCAGTGGTTGCTGCAGCTCCTAGAAATCTACATCTATCCTCGATTACGAATCAAATTCCAGATGCGTTGTTACCCGTAAGGACCAAGATCGAATGCCTCGTTTCCAGCAAAGAGGGTCTCCGGTTCCCTACACTCACCATACGAAATACAGCAGCGTTAAGCTGCTATTTTACCGTATTCTGTGAGAACGTGGTCACTCATGATCGAGCCGATTCATTCGTGCTATAACTATACTACTAATATAGTTGCAGCATGGCTCTACCACGCAAATTAAATCCCAGTAAGACTCAAACAAAGTACTGGTCTCCAAATTGGATAATCACATAAGAAATCCTGTGAAAGACCTGTGGTAAATATCAGAACCATAGAAATGAGTCCGGGAGAAATAACTTTATTGCAACATCTACGAGTATCTTACAATAGAATTAACTAGCACAGTCCTTATTCCTCTTACTAAGGATTAATAAAGTAAACTTGAACGTTATCAGAATTTTCCTATAAGGCCTTCACAAATATAATCATGTTTCCGAGTTTCGCACTAAGCTCAAGTGGCTTCTAATGACACTTCGTTGGAATAACATTTTATCTCTACTGAACAGTGTACTTTTTTATCCGAAAACACCGAAAAGATAAAAGGCTATTCTACTGTACTCGTATTTGCTTACCTCATTTTAAGAATTCCTGCTCTCAACTGATTTTTTTACGTCTTCATTATAGTGGTGTCTTCCTTTAAATATCAAGAAGGCTCAAAGTAATTCAAAACAGTCATGAAAGCCTACTTAATATATTTCGCTGCCTAATCACTTCTCTCCATTAAGTTTATACATTTATGTATGTATGTATACTATATATCGCTGTGCCTGCCAAATTACGTTAGTTGGTTTCTATATGGAGTAGGTAACTAGCTGCTGTACCTCTCCAATTGGCTGAGATATTTTTACACTTCCTACATAACGTACTTAAAAATAAAAATACAGGATGTTTAGTGATATTTCACATCCTACATTTTGAAAGTTCTGTGATGCCACTGTGATCGTGGTGGGCAGAACAACGATTGAAGCGTAAGGTATTGAAGTTTCCGATCAGCGTCAGCACCAGTTGGCTCGTTTGTCACCCTTATTCTATAAATAAAATAAAACATTCAATATATCTGTGATTATAACCTGTCTACTGATGAGATGCACGTGAATATATATTTTTTATACGCGGTAGAGCCATGCTGCAGCTATATTAGAAGTATATTTGTAGCACGAATGGGTCGGCTCGACCGGGGAAGGACCACGCTCTCACAGAATACCAGCGTAAAATAGCAACTTAACACTGCTGTGTTTCGTATGGTGAGTGTAGAGAAACGGAAACCCTTTTTACTGGAAAAGAGGCATTCCATCTTAGTCCGCACAGGTGAAAACGCATCTGCATTTTGAGTCTTTATTAAGGATAGATGTAGATGTCTCTGGGTCACAGCAACTACTTACCACCAAGTGGACTGTGTGATTAAAAAAATTGAGTAAGTGCCCAAACCAAAAGCAACACTTCCTATTATAATACTCAGTATCAACAATATTACCGATTGAATTATTTAGACGAAATCCCTGAGAACTTTGCTTGCGCTGAATTTTATACTGCTCAAACAAGTGGGGGTTTTTATTTCTACCCTTACCTACTTCTATTTATCTAATTTTGTTTTCTACCCTCTATCTCCAAAATATTTTGAGAAGTTTTAATAAAAAGTGCGCTTTGGAAAAATGTGACTTACTTTAAAAAATGAAACAAACGCATAAGTTTTTAATTATATCATAATGCGCAAGTATACTACAAGATAATAATAATATATTGAATAAAATTACTGTGAAAAATCTAGGTCTGATGGCCTAAAACAATATTCATTCATTCATACATTCATTACAGCTTAAGGTTCAAAAGTCACTGCTGAGCATTGGTCTCCTCTAAAATTAAAAAAAAAAAAACTTCAGATACCAAACCGCCTGTTAGGCATGACAACTAAGGCAAATAGATGGTGGATGAGGAAAGAATTTTATTTAAACGTAAATTTCCTTTTTGTACCTTTGTAAATTTAACATACAAGTTATTACATTTTTATATATAAGGAATATACGAGAATGATAGTGATATAAGGAAAGTTCCAGTCTTGCTTCCTCCGACGTTGTCAATCACTTATACCCATGTCACTTCGATACTGCCTATTGCCCGTCTTTACCGAGTTCAATCATTGGCTTCATCAGTTACTTTTTAAAGTGTATTCTATTCACAATAAAGAATATTGTCCCACTGCTGGGCACAGGTGTTTTTTCACTTCCGAGAGTCTTTTGAGCAGGGAGAAATCAATTCCACTGTATGTTTTTTATGTGTGTTACCTCATAACTTTTTTCTAGGTGAACCGATTTTGATGATTCTTTTATTATTTGAAAGCTGGTGCTTCTCCTGTGGTCCAATATACCCAAGATACGAGTACCTGCAAAATTCCTTTCGGCATTAAAACATTAATATGAAACGACATTTAATCGGTTAAAAAATAGTTGAAGTTTGACAAGTGAAATTCTAATTTATTATGTCAAATATATGTCCCCATTCTTTAATTAGTAAGACAGTATTACTGAAAATTGTCAAAATTACATTTTTTTATAGAATAGGGTGACAATCGAGCACTCCGTCCACTTGATGGTAAGTGGTTGTTGTTGCCCATAGACATGTACATCTATTCTCGTTTGCGAATCAAAATGCAGATGCGCTGTCAGCCGTCAGGACTAAGATGGAATGCCTCTTTTCCAGTAAATAAGGTCTCCGCTTCTCTACACCCATTATACGGAACACAGCAGTGTTAAGCTGATATTTTACACTGGTATTCTGTGAGAGCGTGGTCCTTCCCCGGTCGAGCCGACCCATTCATGCTAAAACTATACCACTAATATAGCTGTAGCATGGCTCTACCACGTACAAAATCCCTAAGTTCCTAAATTGCATACTATATTCAAAAAATATAACATAAATTCTACTAACTTAAAAATTAAACAAATCAAAGGAAAAAGTATTAATCAAAATTATATCGTATGTAAAGGTTAACATAAGTAAAAAAAATACTTGCTATATCGTCGCCGTCTGTTAATTGTACTAAAATTCATTTATTTAAAAGTAATATTGTTCTTTATTAATTATTTTATACAAATATTACCTTAGTTCTAAGGGTAATAAAGTAACTTTAATATTCTTGGGGAGTGCTTTTAGCCGGGATGGAAGATGTGATTTAGATGTGGACAGGCAGGTCGCTGCCGGGAACAAAGTCAATGGTGCCCTGACTGCGTTAGTCAAAAGGCAAGGCATAGTGAAGAGTGCACGCCTTGCAATACATAACGCAGTGTTATATGGCAGCGAAATCTGGGTACGTCAGAAGAAGCATAAAAGCAAGTTGAATGCAGTGGAGATTCGAACTCTTCGTAAAATGTGCGGCGTCACCATGGCCGACCGAAAGCGAAACGAAGAGTTTCGCAATATGGCAGGTTTGAAAGATGACCTTATCACAAAAATTGATAAGGGCGTGCTTCGATGGTTTGGGTACGTTGAGCGAATTAGTGAAGACCGAATGGTGAAGAAAATATATAGCGCGAAAGTTAATATTAAAAGGTGTCGAGGTAGACCGAGACTAACTTTCGAAGACCATGTGAGCAAATTGCTCGAAAAGGGGAGGGTCAAGAGTACTCGGATACCTAGACGTGTATGTATGACGAAGTTAATGAATCTGAAAGAAGCAAAAGAGGTATGTAAGGATCGTGACACTTGGCGATCTGTTCTCTCTGGCTACCCCGTCAGGGATTGTGCGTGAAGATAAGTAAGTAAGTAAGTTAATATTCTCAAGTCAAGAAAAATTTCACTCCTACATATTATACTTTTAAAAACATTTAGATCGATCGACTTGAAATCCTCATCACAGTCCAATTTATTCACATCTCACAATACTTAACATATTTTCGTCACGTAATACAATTCCTTTGTACGATGATAAACATGGTGTTTTATATACGTTTAAAACACTCGTATAGACAACATAGAGTATTGAAGGGTGGGTGGTAAACACGTCCCGTGGTAGTAGACTGTTTACGAACATGCAAAGAGCTACAAAAACTGTTAGGAATTTTAAATTTGGAAGTAATATTTACCTTTAATAATTTATTATATTTTATTATATATTTATTTACATATAAACTTAATTATACATAATATATTTTTATCAAAATTCTTTTCTCGTAAAACGCTTTTATAAATAATTATCTGAGGCACACGCAAGCAACTTGAGTTTGATCTCCGTCGGTGGTGATAATGAAATTGTTAATAAGAACTTTTATTACTGATTTAGCATGCAGTACATAATGAAGTAATTCTAGAGGTAATTGAAATGTCTGAGAAATCGGAAATAATATAATTTATGAATGGGAAATCATCCTACAGACAATGAGGCAGCGCATCGGACGCTTCAAAAACCCTGTCCATCAGTTGAACATTTGTACGTTATGACTATTCACAGTATTAAGTATGTAAAGGATTACCCGCACTTTAAAATTCTTACAGAAAATTGTAAAAGAGGGAATAAAGTTATTGTAGTTGCAGTTGAAATTTCACATTTCCGTATCTTAAACGATTTTACTTAGTGTTTTACGTGGTAGAGCCATGCTGCAGCTATATTATGGTTATAGCACGAATGGGTCAGCTCGACCGGGGTGGGGCCACGCTTTCACAGAATAATAGCGTAAAATAGCAGCTTAATGCTGCTGTATTTCGTATGGTGAGTGTAGAGAACCGGAGACACTTTGTACAGGAAACGAGGCACTCCATCTTATTCCTCAGGGGTGACAACGCATCTGCATTTTGATTCTTAATCAGGGATAAATGTAGATGTCTATGGGCCACAAAATACACTTACCATAAAGTGGACTGTTTGTTCGTTTGTCACCCTTATTACATATAAAAAAATCTTTGCGTAATTTTATCTATTTGGTATAAGTCTTTCAACACAGTAAAAATTGCATACGACAACCCTCAACCTTGGCTTTTATTTCTTTTGAAAGAGGTCGATACGTTTTAAAAAGTTCTTATGTTAAGAAACAACCCTCTATATTGACATAATCACTCACCACCTCTTAAGATTTTTAAGGTCTTACACATAAAATACGACGTCAATTCAGAAGTGCTTAAAGTTGCTGTTTCTCTCTCATTTCAGTAAATTACAATAGAAAGAGCCAGTTATAGAGATAATTAATACTTAAGTAAGCGATAATCGATGTCTGTTGGTAAGGCCCACGTAGTGCTGAGTTAAGGCTGTTAATTGCTACTTCGAAATTTAAATTTCATGTACAGCATTGTAATATTATTGAAACTACACACGCGTAGCTCAAGTTTTTTTTTATTAAAATTGAAAATCACGTCCTTATACGGAATTCAAGTTTAAGCCAGTATTTTGCAAATACAAAACTGTTAATTTTTGAGCTATTTGTGTTCTTTGTTTAAGACATTGCATACTAGCCTACCTACAATCTTATTGCATAAGTGTTTTATTGAGCACTGGTAGAATAAGATGAGATACGAAAAATTATCTACGAGTATTAAACATTTGACAGCTTTTTATATTTAGAAAAAACGCTATCATAGAAAATGAGCCCGGGTCATTATATAATTTTAAAATCTTGCAACATAAAACATTAAGTTCTTATTTTTACGTTCGATATTTGTTTTGTGGAATTTCGGTCACGACGGCAAGTCTTGACAGCTACTAGCGATCTGTACTGGACAGGTCTATAGTGCCCGAGAGTGTGCGTGAACGAACACAGGTGCACACTCTATTTCCTCACTCTCATAATCCAATGGGACGGTAATCTGACATGACCGGAGGGAGATCAGACCTACGGCTTTAAATGCTTTTGAAAGCACGGGTGAAAAAAACCGCCAACTACATGCTGCTACTGAGAATTTCTTGACATAAAAATCCAATAACGGATTTTGGCTCAAACCGGTATTAGAACCCGGGATCTATCAGCAATCAAATTTACGACAACTAAACCAACTAGGCAATCATGGTCATGGTCAACGATGGTCGCGTGAAAGTGTCTTTCATCAAATTTGAACCGTTGGCTGTTGTAGATTCGACTAAGGGCAATGAACCTGAAAGTTCTTACGACATGCGACACATAGCTGTATATTATTATTAACTATCTTCGTTCATTTATCTACACACATAATATGCATGCATGTTAGCGAATAATTACTGATGGCGCGAATATTGTTTAGCGCTTAAGCACCGTCAGTTGTCACTGTGGTTTGATGTAATCAGCTGTGACTAGATAATTAAATACCTCTTCAAATATATGTAATATTGTCTTTATTCAGGTGTAAATAATATTTTGACTGAGGAAATAATATAGGTGATCAAGTTAAATGTAATTCACTGTTTTTTATGGTCCAACTACCATGAGATGAAGGATAATTTAATTATTTTTTAGTATGATGAGCAGTGATAAATATGCTTTATACAACTGCATCAAAGCAGTGGTTAATCGATGCGGGAGAAATCTAAACGGTTTTTTTTACGGTTTCATCAGAAGTACGTTCTAAGTATTTGAATACGTTCAAATATATGCTTATATGGGTTACGGTATAGTTAGAACATTAAATACTAAATGCTCTTGTTTTAGAGTTGCCTACAAATGGTAAAGGCAAATGGCTCAAGTTTACGACAATTTTTGAGGAAAGTTTTTTTTATCATTTTAACGTACCTCCTTATTTCTTGTATATTTTGACGTCTTCTTAAGTAATGTTATATTTCATAGCTTCATTCTTCAGATATAACTGATATAATAAACAGGTATTCATTTTACCCACAAGGTAGCTATAGCACGCAATTATGAGATTTTTAAACGATTCGATATATCGAAAGTTTTAACGACTAACGACTAAAAACAAAACTATCGGTATCATACCTCATTACTAGTCTGTACGCCGAGCCTTCTTTTTCGCATTCGTAGTAAGCACACGTCGCTCTCAAAAACTTTGCAAGATAAAAAGTTTTAAGCGTATTTAACAATCAAATGCCCAAATCTAAGGAAGATATTATTATAAGATCGTTATCGACGCAAAATTAAAAAACTTTAAGATGAAAAGAAACGATAACGTGGTCGTACAATTATTGAATTGTCATCATACAGGTACGCTCAATTATAATATTAAATTATTCTGATTTAAATTTTGCTATTCTTAGCAAATTAAGTCCTGGCGGTTAACCAAGAGTTAACACGTGGGCGTTGAGTAGTGTCACATTAATATGTAACACCCAAATATTTTGATCTAAAATTTCATGCATGGTTTTTTTCGTTTTATATAAAACTTTTTTCAATATACTTATTTTCAATAAGTAATCATGTCAGTACTGACTTTCTTCTAACAACCTATCTTCTTATACAAAGATATCTTAGTGTTATAATTATTTATAACTATTTATTTACCTGGCGGTTAACTGAGGGACTGAGGTGTTAGACGTCCCGATGTCATAGTTATCCCGGCTACCTTCAGTTTTTGAATATTAATTGTTACGGACGGCGAGGGGAGCCGCCACTCCGCCGCCCCTTCATACTTCGTTACGCCCCGCACACCCCGCACACTGCGCCAACATCACGTGATGCCGCCGACCAATCAGCTCACGGCACACCTCATAAGACCATGCTCGTGCCGAGACACCCTCACGGGAATATAAGAAGGGCGTTTTGGGCTCTGAGTTGTTTATTTCGACAGCGCCATTTCAAGAGGAAATATCAAGAAGAAACATCAACAGAGAAACCTCAATAGAGAAAAGCAAGAAAAGACTCCATAGAAGACTCCCGTCTAGTGAATAATAGTTATTGCCGCATTGTAAATAGTTGTAATATATAATCGTCAAGAGTACCATCTGTTCTTCCATAAACGTCTCTAGTATATTTCACGCTAACACACAGTAATTGTAAAATCAGTTAAAATCAAATATAGTCCATTGCAGACCCCTACATTAATTTTTCGTCCGATCTACGCAGAATGATCTTATAGTATATTGAAGTCTTGCAGTGGAATACTTGGGTTTGGATTTAATTTTATTAGTTATAGAAGCCCAAGCAGATGGCAGCAGCCATCCATCTTCTCTATTGAAATTAGGATGTTTTGTAATTTCAATAGCCTCGCAAATCATCCTTGGTAGGAATCGGTGTTCTTTTGTTTTTCTGTGTTTCGGTGACTTGTGGTCTATCAAATCTAGTGTAATGGCGGGGACGATCTTGAAAATGTTCACAAACTGAAGACTTCCCGGGACGTCGTTGCTTGAAGTCAGCTATAATATGTTCTTTTACGCGGGTTTCTATAGATACTTTTCTATGACCTATGTAAGAGAGACAACATTCACAATCCAGCTTGTGAGTGTACGAGCTGGATTGTACACTCCTGAATCTTGTAGAGGGATATGACACTTGACGTATGATAAAAATTTACTAATCTTCTTCGCCGGCTTGAAGGTCGCTTCAAGATGTAGCCATTATTATCTGTGACTCCTCAGACATAGGGTAATACAGCAGACACACGCTCGACTGTGGTCTGGTTCACTCGGTCACCGTGACGGAGTCGCGGGACCCGAAGCTTGTTATTTTACAATACTGGCTCGACGTGCTGAAGCTTGGCGGCCAGATGTTTTCTGTAAAAGATCCCTCGTGCTGTCTGAAACAGAGATTTTCTCACGGTAGCTAACTGTGATGGATGATGGTGCGATTTACCATTTAAATATCGGTTGGTATGGGTCTTTGTCTTATACACAGTGTGACCAATAGTGTTATTAGGATTTCGGATTTTCGTCATCGTAACTCTAAAATACAATTCACAATGGAGTTAGACGTAGGTAGTTAGAGGTTTATGGATTTAAGGTGGTGTAAAAATGCAGTTACTATGTCAGATAGTAAAATTGTGAAAGTATCGTCTACGTACCGCTTGTAGAATCTTGGATTTAAAGGAGCAGTAAGAAGGGCTTTCTCCTCAAAGTCCTTTATGAATATGTCGGTGACTACGGGAGATGCAGGAGAGCCCATCGCCACACCATCTACTTGCTTGTAGAATTCATCCTTTCACAATAGATAGCCAGATGTGAGGCAGTGTTTGAGTAATACTGCATATTCTGTAGGAATTTTGTTATTGTCTAGTATCCTAGTTACAATTGAGATGTAGCCTTCAATGGGTAAGCGTGTGAATAGTTACTGAACATCAAAACTAACCATAGTTTAATTGTCAGCGAGATACAGGTCTTGTCTCATTAACAAAATGGTATGAATCCTTTGTATGTGCTCTGGTATGTCCTCTCAGTGGTGACAGTATTTTTTCCAAGTGTTGAGCCAACTTCTAAGTAGGTAAATCGATCTCAATCGCTATGGTGTGTGGCTATGGTAGTGGAGCGTATAGTTTGTGTATTTTCGGTAACCCATACAACCTTGGTGGTTTGGCACATGATGGTATTGTCGAATTCACGTTGAGATTTAATTTTTCGGAGTATTTCTGTATTAAGTCGGGAGCTTTTTTTGGTGTATTTAGTTGTAGGGTCTATTTTGACCTTTTTCGTAAAAGTCGAAGTAAAAATAAAAAGACGTCCGATAAAAGTTCATTTAGCATAGCATTTCCTTTACTCATGTGGAGAATTGTGAGCTCTGGTCTGTTGTGTAAATTGTACAACGCTTTAAACTCGTTTTTTTATTATGAAATTAGGGTGACAAACGAGCACGCAGTCCACCTGATGGTAAGTGGTTGCTAAAGCCCATAGACATCTGCATCTATCCTCTATTAAAATCAAAATGCAGATGCGTTGTCAGCCATGAGGACTAAGATAGAATGCCTCTTTTCCAGTAAAAAGGGTCTCCGGTTCTCTACACTCACCATACGAAACACAGCGGCATTAAGCTGCTATTTTGCGCTGGTATTCTGTGAGAGCGTGGGCCTTCCCAGTTTGAGCCGACCCATTCGTGCTACACCTATATTATTAATATAGCTGGAAAGAAAGGCCATCGAGTGGCAGCCTCGTATCTATAGGCGAAGTGTAGGGCGACACTAGATGAAGTGACCATCTGCTAAGATATCCAGGAAGTCGATGGATGCAGGTGGCCCAGGACCGTGCTTAGTATCATTCCCTGGGGAGACCTATGTTCAGTAGTTGACTTATGACTGGGCTGTAATGATGATGATATTTTAACATAACCTCATTAAAATAAAACTAACAATTCCAATTTTTATAACATTTATTATTTGCTGAATTTAATAATATAATCAATAAATTATTGTAAATAATAAGGAACATTAGAAAATGTACAAAGGATAATACTTATTATTTAATAATTTAAATAACAATAATAAATAGAAAACAAAAACATTACACAATTGCATATATATAATATATTTCTCAATTTACTAAGAAATTATTTTGGACCCTTAAAATTACTTACGGACCTAACTTCATTTACGACTTAACTTAATTTTATTTTATTGTATTACAATACATACAGAAATAGTGATACTTCTAGTATTTGCGTCATGGCTCATTAGACGCGAAGACTAGGAATTCGCAACCATTTCTACAAAATGTTATGCATATTAAATATTTTACAATTATCAAAATTAAACTTCATTAAAAACTATACATGATATACAAACATATATGAAAATTTTAACTTAGCTCAATATTTTTTAATACTATTTATATATTATTTAAATCTGATTAATTCTATTCTATACATACATTCCAATATTATTATAAAACTATCGATAGATTAGCTAACTATATATACTAATGGCTCATGAAAAGCTATTATTATTAATACAGTATAGAAGTTCCAAAGAAAAAAATGTGCTAAGCTAACTACTATCTCATATTTTCGATGAAATGTACTCTCGTCTCGAAAACCGTATTTCTGAAAAAGTAATGAAACAATTAAAAATAACAGAAAAATTAAAATATCATCGAATAAGATTTTCGTCTAGATAAAAATATTAGAACTCATTTCGATTGGACTTAAGTTTAAATGGGGCTTTAATTTCCTTAGTCGGAACTAACATAAACTATAATTATGGAAGAATATTATTAAAATCGATTTTAACTTTCCGATTGCAATACAGTTCTTCTTTTACTTCGTCGTAAAGAACTATAATAATCAGCCCATCATCATCGTTACAAAGTCGTTGAATAATCTTTAGACTTCAGCAGAAGTGCTATAATGATACTAAATATCAAAGGATGGAATGGAGGGGGTTTTTGACGTTGTTGGTTTAATTCCTTCATCATTACAGCCCGCTGCTGAACGTAGGCCTCGCCCAAGGAATGCCACAAAGCACGATCCTGAACTGCTTGCATCCATCGGCCACCTGCATATCTTACCAGGTCGTCACTTCATATTACATAATAGAAATATGGAACTTAACGAAATGCCGCAGGCAACCAGAGACAAAAGTTTATACTGACGAATTAAACGTTTGCAGTCTTCTCAAACCATATTTTTATTATAAAGTTAGCCGTAGCATCAACGTGACAAAACTGTTTATTTGCGTTAAATAGAAAAAAATGTGTCTCTGAATGAGAGAAAGTAATCCTCTGAATTTACTGAAGAGTAAAAGCGAAATGATTGATCGTGTCGAATCTTGTCTCAATTTTCACTGAATTAAGACAAGCTTTGATACGAGTTCGACACACATGAGAGGATTCTGAATCGGATTGTCACATATGATAGAACAGGATAATTTTTTATTCAATATACATTACAAGTAATTTGTATTGAAAGTCATTTTTTTCTTTACCACTGAATCGAAAAAAATCCTCTGTCCTGGGAAAAACTAGAATGAAAACCCAGCGGGACTTTTTTTAAATAAATTGTACAATACAAATGATTACAAACTATTTACATTTATTTTAGAAACAGCTTGGAAGCGACCACCTCATTCCCAAGGATTATTATCAACCATGTATTCATTTATATTATAATAATCCTTTTATACAGTTTCCGCTTAACAAAACATTTAAACTTGGAAATAGAGATACCTTGTATATTTTCTGGGACTTTGTTGTAATAGCGTATATACGGAGGGGCACACTGAAATGATCGGGAATAGAATATTTCGGATTGAGTTACAATAAAACCTATTTTAGAATTTGGATACTGGCTTCTTAGAATCTTAATGACATTTAAACAAAAAAAATGTTTAAAAACAAAAACTAGGTTGTTTTAAAGTTAACACGTAGTTAACAGAAATTGAGCTACCGCGTAAACATTTCCGTGCCATAATTTATCACAATTTTCGTCGCGGCTATTCTCAAGATAAATGTCTCAGTGAACTTGTTTCGATTTATGATGTTGAAGCACAGAGTCAAACGACAATATACCGCTGGTATGCCAAGTTCCGACGCGGTCGTGTGTCGCTCAGCACTGTTTCTTCTGCAGGTCGACCAAGAACAGCGGTCACGCCTGAAAATATCGCAGCTGTGCGAACTTATAGTTATATTAGATGACCGTCATGTGACTAACGAGCAGATTCGGGCTGTTATCAGTATCGGAATAACTGCAATTCAGTCGATATTACATAATGAGCTGTGTGTAAGAAAGCTAGTTTCCCGCTGGGTTACCCACAATTTGTCCAAAGAGCAAAAGGCGGCTCGTGTAGATTGGTGCCGGAATACTCTGCAACGCTTCAACGGAGGGAAGTCAAATGCTGTTTATAATTACGTCTCAGGTGACGAATCATAGATTTATTTAACCAAACCTAAAAGAAAACATCAGTCAGCAGTTTGGGTCTTCGAAGACGAGGTCAAACCAACGAAAGTGGTTCGCTCCCGCAGCGTGTCAAAGAAAATGGTCGTTACGTTGTAGTGTTATGCTACTTACATATCATTTTACACTATTTTTCCATTCTGTTTTTGATTTTCTGCATTCATATTTTGCATCACTTTTCACGCTATCAGTTATGTTACTTACATATCATTTTACACTATTTTTCTATTCTGTTTTTGATTTTCTGCATTTATATTTTGCATCACCTTTATTTCCATAGGATCCTGTAACGTTTTTACACAATAACAAATCATTTTCACTTCGTATTTTCACGCTATCAGCACCTTTGAAATCGCTGTCAATGGAGTCTTACCTTTTTCTATCTTTTATTGAGTTCTCCGTAACTCTGCAATTTCAGGTTTCGTGCGCGCTGCCGCGCTATAGTTTTTCCTATATGAATAATATCTCATTTCTTACTTAAATGTAGCTGTTTTTCAATTATATACATAAAACCAAAAATTTATATTTTTGACAACCATTATTTATATGGTTGTTATGGTAACTTTTATTCAAATTCGTCACTGTTCTGATGTTCTTATTTCGATATTTCCACATAAATACTCTTTTGCTCTAGGTCATTTACAATAAATTTCCTTTAATTTAAATAATTTCTTGTTCTCTCTAAAAAGGTATAAAAGCCGAACAATCGGAGAATACAGGGAGTCTCGCTTCAGTTTTCAAACAAGAAGCATCTACTAAAAGCCTTATCCGGCCTGATCCCGGGGCCGCATTGCCCCGGGATCCTGCAAGCCTCCATCTACATTTGAAGTCGTCGGCGTAATCTACTTCAAGCGCGGGGCCACACTACTCCGGGCGCTACGACTGCTTGCTCCAGGCGCTGAGTGCACCTACTACCCGCGCTACCTTTGGGCGCTACGACTGCTTGCTCCAGGCGCTGAGTGCACCTACTGCCGCGCTATCTTTGGGCGCTGCGACTGCTTGCTCCAAGCGCTGAGCGCACCTACTTCAGGCGCTACGTGCGCCGGCTCCGGACGCTGCATGTGACCAGACCAGGCGCTGCGTGCCATCACCGCCAAGAAACTACAAGCTCAGCGTGTGCCTACTTCTACTCCAAGCGCAGCGTGCGTCACTTCGACCTTTAGGCTCCACTACAATACAACATTCTCCTATCTTTACTTTTTTTTATCTAATTGTAATTACACGTCATCCATCATCATCATCATATTTCATTTTTTTTTATAAAATTGTAAATACCTTTTTAAAAATTTAAATATATTATTTTCTTGTTCTACTTTTGTTGTTTTGTTGTTCTTAGGTTAGGTTCTATTTTATTTTTTAATTGTCGCTTCACGACAACGTTTGTCTCGAAAAAGGGGCATGTTGCTACAATTCCTTTACAGAAACGCAGAACGGTTACCGCTGAGTGGTATATCACGGTTTGTTTGCCAGAAATGATAACCGAACTCCGAAAAAATAACCCGAAACGTCGCATCATCTTACATCACGATAATGCTAGCTCCCATACGGCTCGGAAGAGATATGATTTTTTGAAGCAGGAAAACGTTGAGCTGATGAGCCGTCCTCCTTACAATCCTGACCAGAGCCCAAACAATTTCTTTACATTCCCTAGAATGAAATATTTATTACACGTTCAACGGTTTGAAGACCCCGAAGCAGCTCTGGAAGCGTACAAATCATCCATTTTGTGAACATCAACTTCAGACTGGAATTACTGTTTTAATGATTGGTTTGCACGAATGGAAAAGTGCAATAAGTTGAACGGAGAGTACTTCGAAAAACAATAAAATACAATTAAGCTATACAGTGCATGTGGTTTTTCTTATTCCCGATCATTTCAGTGTGCCCCACGTATTGTCCTAAGAAGGAATTACAGGCTCTGTGAAGTCGAGAGACCGTTATCACTAGCTTGTGTTTGTTTCTAGTGTTTTTAACGGTGGTAGAGCCAAGCGGTAGCTTTTGCTGTGGCACGGATGGGCCAGCTCGAACCGGGGTGGTACCACGACCTCACAAAATACCAGCGTGAAGTAGAAGTTTACCTCTATTTCACGCTGGTATTCTGTGGTATTCTATGGTACGCTTGGTGAATGGGCTAATTGGCCCTCCGGCCTCCTGCATTCACCAGGAACACATAGGGGGAATACCCCCCCCCCCATCAACATGGTAGTGGAATTAAATAAAAGACTACCCCAGGAGGGTACCAGCACCCCTGAAGAATCCCTCGCTGAGCATCCACGACCAAACTAATCCACTCATGAGCGTGGATACTCAGGCTGCCCTGCGAATTCGGGGTGGGGGGGGGGGCGAAATTCCGCTCGCGGCTACTACTGCTCGGGGTAAGCGAAGCAACAAACCTTGGTTTTGTTGCTTCGCTTATTAATATATAATTTTCGCTTATTAATATATATAAATTCACGGATAGCGTGACAGGGGTCGCTTCGCGACCCCTGTCACGCTATCCGTGAATTTTTGCAACATCAGGGGACTTCATTCCAACCTTAACGCTGTCCATTACCATCTAAAGACAGCGAAGCCGGCCTTGTTCATTTTAACTGAGACTCAGGTGTCCTCTCCGGCTGATACTTTATATCTCTCCGGCCCGGGATACAAATTGGAATACTCCTTTGTGTCCCGCGCAGGAGTTTGCGTATACGTCAGAGAGGACATCTGCTTTCGACGCCTCGGCAGTCTTGAAAGTAATGACCTGTCCATCCTATGGCTGCGCGTAGACAGCGACGACCATCCCCACGTCTACGGGTGCCTCTATAGGTCCCAAAGCGGTAATGCCGACACAGACCGACTCATCGAGCACGTCCAAATGGCTGCAGACTCCGTGCTACAACAGATTCCATACGCAGAGATCGTGATACTCGGTGATGTGATGTGATGTGATAACGCCCACCACACTGAATGGCTTGGTTCTCGTTTAACCGATCATGCGGGTAGATCTGTCTATGACTTTGCTTTGGCATATGATCTAACACAACTGGTTACTTCGCCTACGCGGATCCCAGATGTGGAAGACCATGTACCTTCCCTGTTGGACCTTCTGCTGACCTCTCATCCGGACGGATATCAGGTCACCGTCGATGCCCCTCTGGGCTCTTCGGACCATTGTCTGATCCGGAGTACGGTGCCAATCACGCTCCAATCGCAGTTACGATCTGCAGCTTGCCGTCGTGTTTGGCACTATAGGTCAGCTTATTGGGACGGGATGCGGTCTTTTTTTGCATTCTAACCTTGGGGGTGGGTTTGCTTCTCGCCGGAAGATCCCAGCGTTGTTGCCGATTCTGTTGCTGATGTGGTCCTTCAGGGTATAGAACTCTTTATTCCATCCTCTGTGGTGCTCATCGGAGGCAGATCCCAGCCATGGTTTGGTCGCTCTTGTAAAATAGCATCACGCTATAAGCAGGAGTGCTACCGGGCTTGGGCTGAGGCATCAACGTCTCGGGATGTAAACAAGCGCACTTAAAAGGAAGTATAATTCCGCCTCCAGGTCCTTCAAAAGCGTCACTGCCATGGCAAGGTCTGAGCACATTGGCAGAATTGGCGAGAAGCTAGTTCGCCTTCCTTGGGGAACCCGTGCATTCTGGTCTCTCGCCAAGGCTGTCCAAGGGAATTTGTGCCAGCCATCTCTTCCATCTCTGCACAGAGAGGACGACTCACTGGCCCATGCCGCAAAGGAGAAAGCCGATCTGTTGAGCTCTCTTTTTGCGTCCAACTCGAGTCTAGATGACTGGGGGAACACACCGCCGACCATCCCGCGATGTGAGTGCTCCATCCCGGATGTGCGGTTAACACAGCGCTCGGTTTGCAAAGCACTCTTCTCCCTGGACGTCAGCAAGTCGAGTGGGCCCGATGGAGTCCCTCCCATTGTGCTGAAGACGTGTGCTCCGGAGTTGGCACCGGTTTTAACGCGTCTTTTCCGGTACTTCTATTTTTTTTTATTGGATAAGGGTGACAAACGAGCACACAGTCCACCTGATGGTAAGTGGTTACTGCGGCCCATAGACATCTACATTTATCCTCGTTTGCGGATCAAAATGCAGATGCGTTGTCACCCGTGAGGACTAAGATGGAATGCCTCATTTGCAGTAAAAAGGGCCTCCGGCCACCTGCGCTCACCAAGCGAAACGCAAAGGTAAACTTCTACTTCACGCTGGTATTCTGTGAGGTCGTGGTACCACCCCGGTTCGAGCCGGCCCATCCGTGGAACAGCAAAAGCTGCCGCGTGGCTCTACCACTGTTAACTATAGCTATATTTCCAAAGCGTAGTCCCAAATTCATGGAAGATAGCTTTGGTCCACCGAATCCCTAAACAAGGCGACCGCTCAGACCCGTCCAAGTGCAGGCCTATCGCCATCACCTCCTTGTTCTCCAAAATAAAGGAATCCATTATAAACCGCCAGCTCATGAGGTACCTTGAGGATCACCAGCTGATTAGTGACCACCAGTATGGTTTTCGTCGGGGTCGATCAGCTAGTGATCTTCTAGTCTATCTGACTCATAGATTAGGCAGTAGAGTCCAAGGGGGAGGCATTGGCCGTTAATTTGGACAAAGCGAAGGCTTTCGATCGGGTATGGCACAAAGCGCTTCTTTTGAAGCTTGTTTCCTATGGGCTTCCCGAGAAATTGTGCAAATGGATCACCAGTGTCCTTGCTGATCGGAGCATCAAGGTCGTAGTAGACGGTGCATGCTCTGATTTCAAGCCTATCAACGCTGGTGTTCCATAAAGCTGCGTGCTATCATCAACGCTATTTCTCCTGCATATCAATGATATGTTGCTAACTGGTAGCATTCATTGCTATGCGGACGACAGCACTGGTGATGCCTTATATACCGGCTGTGCCAATATTTCTCGGAGAAACGTCACCGAGTACCAGGACAAACTTGTGTCTGAAGTCGATTATTTGCTTAACAAAGTCTCGGATTGGGGGCGACTAAATCTAGTTCAGTTCAATCCCCAGAAGACATAAGTTTGCGCGTTTACCGCTAAAAAGAACCCCTTTGTCGTATCTCCTCAGTTTCAAGGCACTCCCCTTGCTGCCTGAGCTAGTATCGGAATCCTTGGCGTCGACATATCGAATAGTGTGCAGTTTTGTGGTCACTTGGAAGGAAAGGCCAAATTGGCCTCTAAAAGCTTGGCGTGCTCAGCAGAACGAGACAGTATTTCATGCCGGCACATCGCTTGCAACTTTTCAAAGCGCAAGTTCGGCCCCACATGGAATACTGTTCTCATCTCTGGGCTGGGGCACCACAGTGCCAGCTCCGTTCACTTGACCGCATCCAGCGCAGAGCGGTTCGAATCGTTGACGACCGAGTCCCTTCCGATCAGCCCGATTTATTGGCACTGCGAAGAGATGTTGCATCCCTTTGATTTTCTTTCGCATTTACCACGGGGAGTGCTCTGAGGAATTGTTGGGACTAATTCTAGCCGCTCAATTTCACCATCACACATCGCGACAAAACTCGCGTTACCATCCATACCATCTGGATGATTGACGGTCCACCACTGTGCGATTTAGAAGAAGTTTTCTCCCTCGCACAACTTCCTTGTGGAATCAATTACCACCAGCAAATTTTCCGGACCGATACGACTTAGGAACCTTCAAGAAAAGACCTTACACCTTTCTAAAAGACCGGCAATGCATCTGCAATTCCCCTGGTGTTGCAGTTGTTCATGGGCGGCGGTGGTCACTTACCATCAGATGAGCCGCATGCTCGTTTGCCCCCTCTTCTATAAAAAAAAACATCACTTTTTTACTATAACTATCTTTGTTTTTGTGAACATACATTAAATTATCGTAAATATACTGAGAGGCCAAAGGTAATATATTTATCACTTTAAAATTTTCTCTAAGAGACTCTCTTGGTTTAAGGTTGTAAATAGCTCTTATGGCCCTCTTCTGCAAAACAAAAATAGTTCCTAAATTAGCCGCATTTCTCTATAGCGAAATCCCATAAGACATTATGCTTTGGAAATAACTGAAATAAACTAATCTAGCTGTCTCGACACTAGTGAGATCTCTAATAATTTTAACAGCATAAGCTGCAGAGCTTAGTCTGCTTGCTAGTTTGGATATTGGTACAGTCGAGTGATGCCAAGAAAAACAGAAGATTCAACAGGGCTCAGTTCTTACCCATTAAAATCACTTTTAATGCCGTTTAAATACGGATAATTAACGTTAGATCAATGCACTTAATTTGATATGGCATTATTAACTTCGTCACATTTAAATGATAGACGTTTAAGTTTAAAATCAAGAAAGTATCATCAGCAAATATTATTATATCATGATTATTCCCTACAAGGGAAGGTAAGTCATTAAAACACTAAAAATATGAATGGGCCAAGAATCGAGCCCTGAAGGACACCCAACTTTACGGACAACCCGGAAGAACTTTGATAATAGCTTTCTGCATTCTATTACATAAATATGAAATAATAAGTTTAAACGCTGTGTTCTTGACACCATAGTACTGTAGCTTCCTGATTAATACCTCATGGTGAATACAGTCGAAGGCTTTGGAAATGTCACAAAACACACCCAAAGCATCCTCTGAATTCTCCCATGCTTAAAAATATGTTTTATAAGTTCGACTGCGGCGTTGAATTTGGTTTTATAAGGGGTCGAGCGACCCCTTATAAAACCAAATTGATTTTTATGAAGCAATTAATTTATATTAAAAACACTTAACACCTGATTTAAAATTTTTTTTTCAAAAATGTTACTTAGTGTTGTTAGTACAAAAATTGGTCTAAAATTGGCGGAGTCTAATGTACTACAAGGATTTACTATGTTTCATTACATCAGAAAACACACCAGATTCGACGCTTGTATTAAAAATTGTGGCTAGATAAAAATTGATTTTGTAATATAATACTTGGAAATGTTCGTCACAGTGATTTGAAGTTGAATTGAAAAAACGACTTTACAGATTTTAAGAATTTCCACTTGAGGATTACTATAGCAAATATATATATTATAAATATATTAATATAGGTGCTAAGCTATTAAAGATGTTGAAAATTAATCATAAGATCTATAAGAAAATGGATTATATAACATCTTTGGTTTCCGCCTGATATTATTAATTGCATTACTAAGCTTTCATTTACTTCGATTAATTAAGTGTATGCAATTCATTAAAAGTTAATAGTTAAAAGGCTAGTAATTTTTCCTCGCACAGCTTCCTTGTGTAATCGATTACCACCAGCGATTTTTCCGGACCAATACGAATTAGATCTTCAAGAAAAGAGCCTACTTCTTTTTAAAAGGCCGGCAACGCATCTACAATTCCTCTGGTGTTGCAGTTGTTCACGGGCGGTGGTAATCACTTACCGTCAGGTGAGCCGCATGCTCGTTTGCCCCCTCTCCTATAAAAAAAACACAGTACAGACATATGAGTAAATAAACGGAATAGAGATAAAGCTTCTAAAGAACGTGCAAAATTGTTACCTATTTTGGTATGGTTGCCACAATAGGTGAAGACAAATTAAACAAAACATTTGTAAAATAGTTTTATTTTTCAGTATGATAGAATACTTTACAAATTAATTACTCTAATAATTTTCTTTTTATAATTTTTGTTTCTTGATAATTTACAGTGTCTTTTGTGGTCGGCTTCCAGTCTAACCACACAATGGTTAGACTGAAAGCCGACAACAAGCTAGTTAGAAAAAGGGTAGGGAGATGATGATACCTATTTCTGAAATATTTATAATTTAAAGACAGACCGACTAGAAATAAGAACGATGTAGGTATTAATGATAAGTTTTATTAAAATGCTTTTTAAACACGTATTCAAACTTTTATGATCATGCTTCTATAGCTGTTGAGGAGTTCCCTTGTAACTAGGGACTATCCTGTCTGCAGTAGCAGTTTATGGTGAAAATCATGTTTAGCAAACAAAATTAAATTTAAATACAAAGTTTCGAATCCATGCTACTTACCGTTAAAGAGTTTTCTCGTAAAGAGACAATGCTAGTTGCAGCAGCAGTTCATAATAAAAATCGTGAAACTATCAAAATTAAAGTAACACAAAATGTTGTGACCCTGCCACTACCCGTTTAAGAGTTCTCTAGTGAGGAGACAATCTTGGCTGCAGCATTAGGCTATATCTATCATATTATTGCATTATCACTGAAATTATGGTAAACAAAATTTCAACTCAATCATATATCGGGAAGTGGTTCAAATCTTACTTGCAATATATGAACTTAACACAACCTACTACATACCAACCCACAAACATACTTACAAAGGTTTAGAAACATCTTGTAATGACAATAAAAAGGTAAACACACACTGTCAATAAAATAAAGGTAGATGAAGATCAAGATGTAGCCAATCTTCTCAGTGACACTCTGACATATCGCTCGACTGTGGCCGGCTTCACTCGTTCACTGTGACGTAGGCGCGAGACCCGAAGGTTATTGTCGTGTAAAACTTGCTTGACATGTCGGAGCTCGGCGGCCAGGTGTTTACTCTCACAAATCTTTGTTTCAGACAGTACAAGGGATCTCGACGGAATGATCACGAGAACGTACTGTCATATGCCAGAGGTGTCACTGACAAGATTGGCTACATCTTGAAGTGTGCTTCCATTAAAACATACTTCGAGCCGCCGAAGAAGATGAGTCAGTTTTTACCATCAGGCAAGTGTAAAGTCCCTCTGCGAGATGCAGGAGTGTACAAGCTTGATTGTGAATGTGATCTCTCTTATGTAGGACAAACTAAAAGATCCATAAAAACCCGCGTTAAAGAACACATAGTTGATGTGAAGAATTGACGCTCTGGGAAGTCTGCAGTCTGTCAAAATGTCTTGTACGTTTTTACAGATCGCCCCCGTCACTACAGTACATTTGATAGACCACAAATCCTCAGAATCGTCCAAATCGTGAAAGAACACAGATTCCTTCCAAGGATGATTCGCGAGGCTATTGAAATAAAAAAAAACATCCTAATTTCAATAGAAAAGACGGCTGGGTGCTAACATCTTGTGTGATCCCATAATTAATAAATTTAAATCCCGACCCAAGCAACTGTAAGAATTCAAGATACTGTAAGTTCATACTGCGTAGATCGGAACAAAAATAAATAATTTTTAATCTGGAGGTAGCCGTGGTTACCAATTACATTGGGATGTCATCCTCCCCCCCTATCCCCGTGATCATAGGTGCTGTAAAGTGCTCGAAACGTCGGGAATATAAAATAAGTTAATATACGCGATAAAATCCATAAAATTAGTTTTATTTAAATATTTTGGTACGACTTTCCATTGACATCCGTCGAGTTTGGTGTTAATACGTATTTTTACAGAAAGATTACATTTTTATAAGCACACACACAAAGTTTCAATATGCGGAAACACGTACTTTTTGAGAAAAAAATATTGAAAATTAAATATTTTTGCAATATTTATGTCAATTCCTACCGTGAAACTGACGCCATTTTTATTATTATTGTCAGTAGGGATGTCGATTCTTTCCGAAAAAGATCGATTTTTTAAATAGATTCGAAATGTAAGCTGATGTATCGGTTCTCAAAAAATCGATTTCTAAAATATCTATATTTTTTCATGTTTGCATTTATAATGTGAACATAAATCCATTTTATGAAAAAAAAATCCCTTCATCATAAAAAATAAGAAGACTGATTCAGAAGGAGTTCTGTATCTATTTTGAGACTGCCACGTCTCCGGCGCTGTGGGAAGAGCAGCCTCTACGCCTTAACGTAACAAATCGCAGGAATCGGACGAGCCGGAGCGGCTGAGGCTGGTCGCCAAAGGTGACCAACAAGCCGAAGCTGCGGAGGCGAGGAGTTCCTCGCCTTCGCAGCATCGGCTTGTTGGTCGATTGGTCGGTTCAACCGGTTGGTCGGTTGCTACGATTTGTCATAGCAGGCGGAGGCTGCTCCCCCTACGCGCCTCCGGCTCTATAAAACCACTCTAGGGGTAGGACAGACTCGTACCAGGTGGAGTCGGGGTCAATCAATTCGGTTCTTTGGCATAAGTTAAACCTAACTTATTTTATTTGTTATCTACCCTAATAGGTACTGTTAAAATAAAACAAATTTCAATAAGAGATCATTTATCATGGTATTTTTCTTGTTTTTCATAAAATGGGTTTATATTTACATTATAAATGCAAACATTAAAAAATATAGATATTTTAGAAATCGATTTTTTGTGAACCGATACATCAGCTTACGATTTGAATCGATTTAAAAATCGACCTTTTTCGGAAAGAATCGACATCCCTATTGACGTCGACAATGACATTACAAAATGGCGCCAGTTTTACGGTAGGATTAGGGATAAACATTGCAAGAATAATTGATTTTCAATAATTTTATCTCAAAAATTACGCGTTTTCGCATGTTGAAACTTTGTGTGTATGCTTATAATAGTGTAACTTTTCTGTAAAAATACGTATCAACACCCAACTCGACGGACGTCAATGGAAAGCTAAACCAATATTTTGGTTATTGTATACGAGCATATATATAAAATTTAAGTGTTTATAATATCCAAATAACTGCATTTTATTGAGCTGAATGGGCCATTTCCATGAATTCCTATAAGACATGAGTAAACTTTTTTTAATTTTGTGTGCCTTTTCGGGCTAATATTTGGAATGGCTGAACTGATTGTAATGAAACTCCATGGACAGAGAGTAATATCAGGAGTGATCATGTGTATTTTATCCGAAAAACTTGGATATATTTTATAACGATTTCGATGGAATATATAGAATATAGGGGTTTGCGAAGGCAAAAAATCGATTAGTTTGGTCTCATTTCTAGGAAATTTTATTTCCTCCGTATTTTCAGGCACAAAGGAACAAATTGATAATGCGCGGGCAAGTCAAATTTTACAAAATAAATTATCTTCTCAATATCTAATGGCTAGGGCGTAGGTCTATCACGCCGGAGTGCGCGAGTTTGAATCCTGCAATGTGGTAAGGTTGTTCTTATTTATTTTCTTCTTTAATATTCATGCCCATACGACCCCACACTGCCCTAAAGTTGGGCAATCAGAAACACATTTTTGTTTGCCGAGTTACATATAATTTTATGGCTCTATGTGTCCTTTTTAAACGCGAGGTCGAAGCTTGGGTCGAAAATATATGATTTAATTATTTTTACATAAAATCGTTGTTCAATTGATATACAATCGAACCTACTATTTTGAATAAAAAAAATGTATTTATGTGTAACTTATTTCTCGGAAACGGCTCAAACTATTTGGCTGAAATTTCGTTGTTAGATACTGTTTTACTTTACAAGTTTTTCTATATAGATGGAATGCCTAAGAAAATTTTATTTTATTCTAAGACCGAGCAAAGCTGGTAGGTAGTTTAAATTACTAAGCTAGCAGTCATAGAGCTGTTTTTTTATCTTATTAATTAAATATAACCTACCGTGATATCCTCCACCTATGGCCAAGTTTTTCAGTTTTTTTTTTATAGAACAAGAGTGACAAGCGAGCACACAGTCCACCTGATGGTAAGTTGATGTTGTGGACCATAGACATCTACATCTATATAGCATTTGCAGCGGTGCAAATCTACTTTTTGTCATATATATTTATTTATGAATTTTACTAATTACAATGTATCTGGGGTATTACACATAATAAATTAAATGAAAGTACCTGATTTACACTAAATAACGCTCTCCTCCACCACCCTAATTAGGGCGGGTATTTGTCGCTAAAGTGGTCCTGTAACCTACGAACAAAAATAGTCTTATTTTACTACAGAATTAGTAACCTTGCTCTCATCTCTTAATGTTTTGGAAAATCGCAAATCACGAAAAATATTGCAAATGTCTGAACATATGTACATTGTATAATCCTTAATAACTATTTTTGTGAGTTACAATACCTGTGTGGTAGGTTCATGCTTCGCTGAGAATTTCGGTGGCTCCTCAACAGTGGATAGCATACGACGTGCAAGTCGAGCAAATGTGCAACGGAATTGTCGACTCATGCTACAATACAAGACGAAGTTCACTGATGATGTAAACAGGGCCAACACGTCCATTAGATCACCTGAGAAATATGTTTTACCTTGTTAGTTATTTATATTATTTATTTCATTAAATGAAACAAATTTTTATTAAATTATTCCCGACGTTTTGTTGTTCAAAAATGCGCAAAAATTAGTTTCATTTACTGTGTAGTCTTAGCGTAAATATAAGAAATTATTTATTTCATTTAAGAACAGTAATGAGATAAATGATGGCTCATTGCCTTTGTAATATGGCAATGCAACGCGAAAAAACCGCTAAAATATAATTTAGGTTTCTGCACTAGCCATTGCATAAAATTTAACTAGTATTTTAATTGCATTTATTTGAATACCTGAACGTATACGTTTAAATTGTAGAAGAACGTATTTGTATATTTTATTTTTAATTTTATTTTGTAGTATAAGTGTTACGTACGGGCACACAGTCCACCTGATGGTAAGTGGATGCTGTGGCCCATAAAAATCTAAATTTATCCTCGATTAAGAATTACCCCTGAGGGGTCCGTTTCTCTACACTCACCATATGAAACACAGTAGTATCACGCTGCCATTTTACGCTGGTTTCTGTGAGAGCGTGGTTCTGCACTGGTCGAGCCGGCCCATACGTGCTACAACTACTGTTAGTGACATGCAGGCACGTGCGTGTGTGCACGCCTATAGGCATACTTGCGTGCGTGAGTGCAAATACGAGTGGATGCATGTGTGCGTGGGTGCGTGCGAGCGAGCGTGCGTGCGAGATTGCGCGCGCGCACGTGTGTGTATGTGTGTGAGAACATAGTAGTAGTATTTGTTTTTAGTATTATACAACTCAGATCGAAATTTGCGATATTATAGCGCGAGAGTCTGAAGTCGATCCATTGTTAAACAAAGTCTCGGATTAAGGACGACTAAATCTAGTCCAGTGTAACCCTCAAAAGACAGTTTTGTGTGTTTACCGTTACAAAAACCCTTTGTCGTATCTCTTTAATTTCACGGTACTACCCTTGCTGCCTCGGCTAACATCAGTATCCCTGGCGTCGATATATCGAATGACGTGCAGTTTTGTGGTCACTTGGAATGGAATGCTAAATTTATCACTAAAAAGCTTAGCGTGATCAGCAGAGTGGAGCAGTATATCATGCTGGCACACCAATTGTAATTTTACAAGGTGGAACTTCGGCCTCACATGGAATACTGTTTTCATCTATAGGCCGGGGCACCCCAGTGCCAGACCTTACCACGCCTTGACCGCATCTAGAACAGAGCGGCTCGAATCGTCGACGACCGAGTTCTTTCTGCTCGGCCCGATTTACTGGCGCAGCGAAGGGATGTTGCATCCCTTTGAATATTCTGCATTGCTTTGAAGTGCTCTGAGGAATTGTTCGAATTAACTCCAGCCGCCAAATTTCAAGAACGCACATCGCAACTAAATTTGCAATATCATCCACACCTCTGGATGCTTGGCGGTCCACCACTGCGTTTTACTGCGAGTTTTTTTTTTCTCGTACGACCTCTCTATGGAATTGTTTACCACCGGCAACTTTCGGTTGACCGATACGACGTAAGAACCTTCAACAAAAGAGCTTACTTCTTTTAAAAGGCCGGCAACGCACGTGCAATTCCCTTGGTGCTCAAGGACGGCGTTAGTCACTTACCATCAAGTTGCCTACCATGCTCGTTTGCCCCCTCTTCTAGAAGTCAGTTTTAAACGTGGTAGAGCCATGCTGCAGCTATATTTCTGGTATAGTTGTAACACGAATGGGTCGGCTCGACCGGAGAAGGACCACGTTCTCATAGAATACCAGCGTAAAATAGCAGCTTAATGCTGCTTTGTTTCGTATGGTGAGTGTAGAGAACCGGAGACCCTTTTTACTGGAAACGAGGCATTCCATCTTAGTCCTCACGGGTGACAACGCATCTGCATTTTGATTCGTAATGGAGGATAAATGTAGATGAATATGGGCCACAGCAACCACTTACCATCAGGTGGACTGTGTGCTCGTTTGACACCATTATCCTATTAAAAAAACTGACGTGAATTGTTTAGGTACTAATGCCGATTGTCTTTTGAGTGCGTGTATCCCGCGAATGACAAACAAAATTGTAGTACATAGGGAACTTCGCATATTTTCAGCGTAACATTACGTGAATAGGCCCTTATAATAGTAAACCGGCATCGTGGTAGAGCAACACAAATCACACGAAATAAGTTTTGTTTTTGTTAAATGTTTGGTGGTGTGCATATAACTGGTTTACAATAATATCATGTCTGGAGGCATTCGCCTTGCAGTGAAAATTTCCTGTCTATGCTACTTTTCTGCCTTTGCATGTTTTCTAACAATTGTAGTCTATCATAATATCATATTTGTCATGAAAATAAATGTTTCGCACGAAAATTATTTGGAATTGTATTATTCTTTAGATTATTATAACAAAGTTATTAATGGTAAATGTTTTTTTTGTATTTGAATTATATTTAACAGAAATTGTATTTGACTGTTATACATAAAAATATAAATATCTTTTACCCGAATGCATTTGTGATCAAAGGAAGGTTCATTTTTAACTGCTATGCCCGTACGTACATTTTTTTAGAGCGTAACTCCTAAAACTAATCGTCAGGTTTTAACATATTACATATGTCTCAACAGATTTGTCAAAATCGTGCGGATAATATACAGTACTTGTAATATATTTGACTGCCTCGTTGGTCGTAAGAAACGCAACTACTGATCATAAGTTCATATATTCATATATAAGTTAAGTATCAGTTAGCCGTTCCATCCGAGTATCAGAGTGAGGGAATAGAGAGTGCACCTGTGCTTGCGCATACATTTGGGCACTAATATAATCCTGTCTTGCACAGATGGCTAGTCTCTATTGAGACTGGCCGCTGCTAGACTGGAGGACATTGTTATGACGTCAGTAATAAAAATGTAACAGAAATTAACTGACAGAAATGTACGAATTCACATAAATTGACCATATGGATAGTAAAGAATAATTATTTATAGCAGTGGAACTATTATATGCTACAATGTTTTACTACTTTTATCTCGAATTCATTTCACGCAGCCTGTAACATTAATTTACGCTACGCGCTGTTGTCTTTCACCGTTTTAATGAGCCGTGAGATAAAAGTGCGAAATTAGATCAGAATAACAAATACGTCCCACATTTGTCTGTTGCCGAGTTTATACGACTATTGTATTTTGTATTACAGTCATAATACTATTAGTTTGACGTTATTTCAAGACTAGATTTTTGTATTGACTCTAAGACAGGAACTCCCTACCAGCGCAGTGGCTTAGCGTTGGATTGTAACACTAAGAGCTTCGGGTTTGAATTCCGCACGGAATAAATATTTGTATGACCTCAAGATAATTGTTTTGTGTCTGCGTGTTTGTTTTGATGGCGCTTGCCGTCGCCGGTCTAGATATTTTACTTAATATGGCATCCTATACGAGATGTTTTTTCCTTCATATATTAGAAGTCATGAACTCTTTCCCATAATCGCGTAAGATACTACCATTAGATTTTCCACAAGCCTATTTCATCCCATGGGTGTCGGAAGAGGTGATGACAAAACCCAAAAAAATTCTATGGTTACAGATGGGTATTGGTATAATCACTTATTTTAAGCCAAATGTCAGCCAGTTATTAAAGACGCGTGGTGCATGATGTACAGTAGTGCGATCTCCAATTCGCCTGCCAAGCGGCAAATTCTTCCTAACAGATAACGCTGATGAATAATAAGAAGATATCAGTAGGTACCAAATACTTTGCACCTTTGGCAGTGCTTCTTGCCACATAATATGTCATAATCAGAACCTTTAACACATTTCTTTAGTAGACTCCTATGATATATAATATCGCTATCTAAATAGCTCTTTGATGTAGATGCGGCACTGTCGACAAACCGCAGTGGTTTTTATCGGTGCTATTTACATGTTTAGCTTTAATGTACCTATCATATCATATTAAGTGATAAAAAAATTCTAAAATTGAAGGCACGATCAGTTCACTTACTATGTCGCTTCGATGTACATATTGAAAAAAGAAGATAGCAAATATAACTAATTCGGAATAATTTCAATTCATATGATTTAGTGACAAATATAATACATTGAAACATAATAATATAAGTCTATATTCAAAGAATTTTAGCTTTGATTCGGTATTTAAGGTTATTAAGGTGTCATTTTATGTTTTCGCTAAATGTAAAATCTTGTTTTTAATACAATAGTTTTTAAAAACATTAATATAACTATTATGTAGTTATATTGTTTTCTAAGCAGTAGTAAATTTTAATTTCTTTTAAATTTTTTACTAATGATGTTGCTTAGAGTAGAATGGAGAATCCGCTATTTTTGACAACAATGGAAAAAATAATAATAGCTTATACGTTGATACTTTGCATTATTTGAGTATGACATCATGTGTATTGTTCACATTAACAATTGTAAAATACAGAACAGCAACTTCAAACATTTTTAGCGTATAAAGAAAAATGGTGGATTTAAAATAATTGATAAAAATCTTTGTACAATAGAGAAGATAACTGTTGTTTATTTTGTATAAATCGGCGGAGTAACCTCGCACAAACATGTTGATAATTAAAATAATTTCAAAATTTAAGCAAACAATACTTGTTGAGGACAGCTAGAGACCCGCCGCCCCGTCGCCCCTTCGTACCCCGCTACCCCCCGCGCACCCCGCACACCGGCGCCGATCCAGTGATGTCGGCGACCAATCAGCGCACGTGTGGCTTCATTTATCGACGCACGGCACTACTCACAGACTGAGACACCTTCTTGCGAGATATAAGAAGGGCGTCTCGGTCTGTGAGCTGTTCATTTCACTTCGGAAGCGGCACTCGAGAAGACTCCAAAGAAGACTCAAGACAACAGATCAAGACTCCACAACTGAAGACCTCTCTCTGTACATATTAGATAGTTTATTTTAATAGTGCCGAATATTGCAAATAGTGTAATACAGTATAGTAAAAAGTACCATCTTTTCTTCAAGCAGTCCCCTAGTATAGCTAACCTCAGATCAGTCAATAAGTAATCAATCATAAATAAATATACAGTCCACTTTTCATCCATTATATTCTTGGTCCATCGCCGCCGGATTCAAGCCAGAAGAAACAAGCAAGAAGTAAGAAGAAACAAGAAAGAAGCCAATTACAGAAGAAAGAACATAATTATAGAAGAAAGAACATAATTATAGAAGAGAGAAGATCATTATAGAAGATCTTCAAGGAAGAAAGAAGTTCGTCGACGAAGAGAGAAGATCGTCGGTACTAATTTCTTCCCTGTTTCTTGTTACGACTACGTCACATACGTCTATTGTCTGTTTCCAGACAATTTCTTGTTTCTTTAACCGCGTTTACGCGGCCAGGTGGTTGCTCCCTAACGGTGTCAAACTGTGACCATCTGGTAACGCCCTTGTGGCGGGAACGACATCCAATACGTGCGTCTTTTTGAAGACGATACGTACATCTTTTTGAAGACGACCGGAGGTCGCAACGTGGGACAATGAGGAAGACACGAAGCCAGAAGGAACGAGGACGACACGCCGGTAGGAATGCGTATATTCGAAGAAGCACCCGCGTCCCCGTCCGATTATCTCGCGATGGCACAAGCGCCCTCCGCCGCGCCCGCGCCCCAGGCCCCGCTCGCGCCAGCATCTACGCCCGCGCCCGCGCCCCCGCCGCCGCGCCCCGCTATGTCCGTGTCTACGACCGATCGCTTGGGAGAGGTTAGCACATCCGCGCCGCGCACAGAGACACTCGCCGCGATTATTGAAGATCTTCCGTCTACAGAAACTAGTTCGATAGTACGTACCGTCGCGCCTGTAACAGACGTCGTACATAGGCCCGCACCTCGAGCTCCGTCGGTCCGCTCCGTTCGTTCAGCCCGGTCGACAGCTAGCGCGATAGCTAGGTTAAAACAAATTGAATATAACGCCGCGGAGGAACTAGCTGCAATTAGGAGGAAGCAATTGCAACTTGAAGAAGATCTTATTAAGAAGAAGTACGCTAGGGACGTCGCGCAACTGCAAAAAGAAACAGATAGGGAAAGTATTAACGAAGACGAGTTAGTTGAAAATAGGGTACGCGTTGATAGGTGGTTAGAGCACGTAGAGACTGTGCGGGGGGAGTCGCCTTGCCGCCCGTCTCAGCCCGCGCCCCGCATCGAGTTAGAGCAGACCCTACCGAACAGGGTAACCGGTTACGACCACAGTGAAGATGCCCAGGGGAGGACGGTAGCGAATGAGGTTCAACCATGTCGCGTAGAAACGATACAGAGGGATAGTGGAGTCGCCGTAGAAATGAACCAGGTGGATCGTCGTGTACGGGTTACGTCGCCGTCGCGCGTCCAACGCCGCACTCTATCGCCTACACATAGATCGCCACATCGCCACGCGGATCGTAGATCACCGTCGCCGTATAGGGATGTAGGTGTACATAGATCGCCATCGCCACATCGCCACGCGGATCGTAGATTATCATCGCCGTGTCATATGGATGTAGGTGTACATAGGACGCCAGCGCCACAGCGTAGGCTAGAGGGAGATAGGGATAGAGATAGGTCGCTTACTCCGCGAGGGAAAGAGAGGGGTATAGAGCGACTAGCGGAAGCTCTAGAGAATATGATTAGAGTCAGGCCCGCTGCCGCGAAGCAGACGCAGGACTTGCCTATTTTTAACGGTTCGGCCGCGGAATGGTTAGCCTTCAAAGCCGCGATGAAAGAATCCACGCGTTTATATGGATTCACAAATACGGAAAATATGGCAAGGTTAAGAAACTGTCTACGCGGTGAAGCTAGGGAGGTAGTATCGGCACTGCTGTTTACCGCGAAGGATCCAGCAGATATTACGCGAACATTAGAGCAGTGTTTCGGCCGCCCGGAAGTAATTATCGATCGAGCGTTAGAGGAACTGAAACGCCTTCCGCGCCCGGGTCAAACCGCTCAGGAATTGAATTCGTTCGCGATTAAGTTACAAAATATAGTATGTATTTTACAGAACGTCGACGGCAAAGGGTATTTACAAAATCCAATGCTGACTAGGGAAGTAACTAGTAAACTAAGCCCTCACTTACGGTCGCGTTGGTGCGATTATGCGGAGCACTACGGAAGTGCAGACGAACCGGACATCGTTACACTGTCTAGGTTCATGATGAGAGAGGCTGACCGTGCGTTGAGTCATGCCTATACGTCCGTAGCGCCGACCAAGGAATCGCCCGTAGGACGAGAGGCGCCGCCGTCGAAACGAGTTGTATTAACACGCCGCGTAGAGAATAGGGCCCGCGACGTAAAGACATTCACTGCCCAGGAGGACACCGGTAGTGCCTCTTGTATGTGTTGCGGGGGTGAACACGTGATCGCTAAGTGTAGAAAGTTAGCGCAAATGGGTGTGGACGACCGGTGGAATTGGGTAAAGGAAGAGGGGGTGTGTTTTCTCTGTTTGAATAGTAAACACCGACGGTTTAAATGTTAAGCGAAGAAATGCGGCGTCGACGGCTGCAACGCCCCCCACCATGCCCTCCTTCACACCCGCAAGACTCGCGCACCTGAGACATCGGCAAAACCGGATAAGACCGTGCTCGTCGCGTCTAACGTTGGTAGTAATGCGTCCGTATTATTGAAAGTGTGTCCCATTACGCTACGTGGACCACGCGGTAGGGAAATAGATACGTATGCGTTGCTTGACGAAGGCTCGACTATTTCGTTGATCGACGACGACTTAGCGCGCGAGTTAGGAGCGGAAGGACCGGTAAAGCCGCTGAATATTAGAGGAGTAAACAATAGTCAGCGCGAGGCCGATAGCAGGCTAGTTAACATAGGCATATGTGGCAAGACGCGCAGCTTATAGAATAAATGCGCGTACAGTAACAAATTTACAGATAGGTTCGCAGTCGGTAAATAAAGAGTGTTTACGTTTTAAACACTTACGCGACCTACCGAGTTCGGTTTGTTATGACGACGCAAAACCGAGATTATTATTAGGCGCCGACAACTGGCATTTAATAATCACTCGTAATTTAAGGATAGGACGTCGAAGGCAGCCTATAGCTGCACGTACGTTATTAGGATGGGTGATACAGGGAACCGTGCCGCGATTCACGTGTAGGGAGGACGGTGAAACCGTTTTACACGTCGTAAGCAGTAGCGGACGGTTAGATAGGGACATTCGAACGTTCGCCAGTCAGGACGAGGAGTTAACGGAACTCCTTAAACGGCAGTACGAGATCGATTCCATCGGTATCTCGCTAAAGAGTAGGCCGCGACGGGAAGAGGAGCGCGCTGTCGAGATATTCCAGCGCACCGTCAAGAAGGTCGGCGAGCAATACCAGGTGGGACTGCCATGGAAGGACAACGACGTGCGGATGCCTCCCAGCTACGAGATGGCTGCTCGAAGACTGCGGACGATCGAGAAGAAGATGGACAAATCGCCGGAGTTTCGAGACGCCTATACAGCACAAATAGACAACCTCCTGGCAAAAGGATACGCAAGGGAAGCCGAGGGGACAGAGAGAGAGGACCCCAAGAGCTGGTACCTGCCCCACTTCGCAGTACGGAATCCGAACAAGCCTGGGAAGACAAGAGTGGTTTTCGACGCGGCAGCGCGTGCGTCCGGTAAATGTTTGGACGATTATTTACTTGACGGCCCCGACTTGTTACGGAACCTACCGGGCATACTGTTTAGATTTAGGGAGAACGAAATAGCTGTGTCCGCGGATATTAGGGAAATGTTTTTACGCGTGAAGATAGACCGTCGCGACCAACCCGCGCAATTGTTTCTGTGGCGAGGTAACGAGCGATCCAGCCCACCGCGGGAATACGTTATGACTTCAATGATTTTCGGTGCGAGGAGCTCGCCGTTTCTCGCACATAGCGTTAGGGATCATAACGCGCGCGCACACGCAGAGACACATCCGCTGGCACTTAACGCTATCGTACGTAGTCACTACATGGATGACTACCTAGACAGTTATGCTACGGTAGAGAAAGCGGTAAACACTGCGAGGCAGGTTATGGAAGTACACCAGCAGGCCGGCTTCACCTTAGCAGGCTGGAATTCGAACCACGCAGCCCTACTAGAAGACAAGCCGGAGGAATTACTAGCGAGCAAGCCTAAGGAGGTAGGCTTGAGACAAGACAGCCTAGGCAGAACCCTAGGGCTATTATGGATGGCCGATGAAGATGCCTTAACGTTCAACACATCCATTAACAGGGTACCGAACGAAGTGAAGACGCTGCAGAGGCCACCGACCAAGAGAGAGGCGTTAAGCGCAGTCATGTCGGTCTTCGACCCGCTGGGACTGCTGAGCTACCTCACCATCACCGCCAAGATCCTGTTGCAAGACCTGTGGCGGATGAAGAAGGTCGGATGGGACGACGAACTACCCGAGGAGGCAGCTGAGGAATTTCAGAGGTGGCTGCGATTCGTCGAGGAAGTATCACGACTGCGGCTGCCTAGGTGCTATGCTCCTACGGGGGGAGTGGTAGAGCGTCAGCTTCACGTGTTTAATGACGCAAGCGAACGTGCGTACGCATCCGCGGCGTATTGGCGAATACGATACCGCGACGGAACGGTTAAGGTACGGTTAGTGGCGGCCAAGGCGAAAGTCGCCCCGATAAAGACGCAAAGCATACCGAGGTTAGAGTTGCAGGCGAATCTGATAGGCGCGCGACTCGCGGAATTCGTGCAAGGCGAGCACAGAGTGGTAGCCGATAGGGTAGTGCATTGGACAGACTCCACTACGGCGCTCCACTGGATACAGAACGATACGGCGCGTTACACCCCATACGTGGCTCATAGATTAGGGGAGATATCGGAGAAGACGTCACCCGAGCAATGGAGATGGATACCGACCGCAGACAACATCGCGGATCAGGCAACGCGCATAAATTATACGTACAAGGAAGAGAGCGACAAATGGTTTACGGGACCGCCATTCCTGTACGAAGATGAAGATCGATGGCCTCGACGTCGGGAAGAGAAGGCAGGGGATGAAGATGACGAGTTGGAGGAAGTCGTGGCGTACCAGAGCGACACCAGGGACGCTCCACTCCTGCCAGACATCGAGAGGTTCTCTTCTTACGAGAGATTGGTCAGGGCCACCGCTCGGATATTACAGTTCGTCGATGCCATGAGAGGAAAGGCGCACGGACTAACATTGGACCACATCCAGAGAGCAGAGCAGATGTGGATAGAGCGCAGTCAACAAGAGAGCTTTGCTGAAGACATCAGTCGACTGCAGCGAGGAAAGAACTTGGCAACCGGCAGCGCGTTAAGGAAGCTCGACCCCATATTCGAAGATGGCATACTGCGAGCTAGAGGACGGATCGACGCAGCCGATGTGGACAGCCAAATGAAGAGGCCCATCATACTGAACGGAAGCCACCAATTTGTAAAGCTGTTTGTGGAGAAGGCGCATAAGGAAGCAAGCCACGCCAACAGGGAACGGGTAGTGAACGACCTACGCATGAGATATCACATACTTCGACTACGACCGACCGTAAGAGAAGCGGAGCGGAGATGTCTGCGGTGCAGGGTACGCAAGGCGACACCACGGCCAGCGGTTATCGGAGATCTACCACCTGAACGGTTAGGGGCATTCGCGCGACCATTCACCTACACCGGAATCGACTATTTCGGGCCTATAACGGTAACAATAGGACGTAGGCATGAAAAGCGGTGGATAGCGTTATTCACTTGTTTGACGACGCGCGCGGTACATCTAGAGATAGTTTATTCCCTAACGACGGACTCGGCGATATCGGCATTGCGGCGCATGGCGGCTAGGCGTGGGTGGCCACGGGTCATCTACTCTGACAACGGAACGAATTTCCATGGGGCGTACACCGAACTACGACCGCCAATGGAGGAGTGGGCACCCCTGCTGAAGGACTACGCGTTGACTCGGCGGACAGACTGGAAGTTCATCGCGCCGGGCGCGCCGAACCAGGGAGGCGCATGGGAGCGTCTCGTGCGCTCAGTGAAGACCGCGCTCGAAGCCACTCTACACCAGAAGAGCCCGCGGGAGGAGACGTTGGTGACGCTCCTCACAGAAGCCGAGAACACGGTGAACTCTCGACCGTTGACACACGTACCGGTCGACATCGACGAAGAAGAGGCGCTGACACCCAACCACTTCCTGCTGCTGGGACCATCGAGCCTTCCAGTAACCGCGCCGTGCACGCCTAGTGATCGTCGGGCGTGGAGAGCGGCGCAAGGACTTGCCGACGAGTACTGGAAGCGCTGGATGAAGGAGTACCTGCCGACGCTGTTTGCGCGCGGGGACTCACGGGATGTGCAGCAGCGACAGCTACAAGAAGGGGACCTCGTCGTGGTGGCAGACGGTAGCCTGCCAAGGAACGAATGGCCGCGTGGCATTGTAACGCGGACCTTTCCCGGACCAGACGGCGTGGTGCGCAACGTGGAGGTGCGGACCAGGGGCGGATTGCTGCGGCGGCCGGTCAGGAAGATCGCCGTCCTCCCGAAAGAAGATGAGGCTCGCGAGCTACGCCGGGGGGAGGATGTTGAGGACAGCTAGAGACCCGCCGCCCCGTCGCCCCTTCGTACCCCGCTACCCCCCGCGCACCCCGCACATCGGCGCCGATCCAGTGATGTCGGAGACCAATCAGCGCGCGTGTGGCTTCATTTATCGTCGCACGGCACTACTCACAGACTGAGACACCTTCTTGCGAGATATAAGAAGGGCGTCTCGGTCTGTGAGCTGTTCATTTCACTTCGGAAGCGGCACTCGAGAAGACTCCAAAGAAGACTCAAGACAACAGATCAAGACTCCACAACTGAAGACCTCTCTCTGTACATATTAGATAGTTTATTTTAATAGTGCCGAATATTGTAAATAGTGTAATACAGTATAGTAAAAAGTACCATCTTTTCTTCAAGCAGTCCCCTAGTATAGCTAACCTCAGATCAGTCAATAAGTAATCAATCATAAATAAATATACAGTCAACTTTTCATCCATTATAATACTTATTAGAAAAAATTAGTAGTCACCGCAAGGTTTTTGTAAATCAATTATATTAGAAAATATGCAAAGATATGTTATTTTATAAAGAAACCGAGACGGCAAACAAACATTAAATCATTAGATAATATGGTTTCATTTTATTCAGTTTACGTAATTTAACATTGAAATCGATGCTAATTATTTTATGCACTAAAAAAACAAACACCATTTCATATTTTTTACACCTCTAAATTGCAAATTATGGTTTAAAAATAATCAATCTCGAAACGGTTTAAAAATCAACATAGCTTATCATTTTCTTTACATATTCAATTCATCATCATTAGAAGCCCTGGACATAGCCAACCACTCCTTACATAATTTATTATTTTGTCAAAATCCGAACGTAATTTGTAAGTTACAACAGTATAAAAACTCAGTATAAGTAATTACTTACTCACCATACGAAACACAGCGGTATTGAGCTGCTATTTTACGCTGATATTTTGTGAGAGCCGACCCATTCGTGCAACAACCCTAATATACATATAGTAACATATTAGGATTGTATAATCAACATGCTCCTAAACGTGTCGTTCGACTTAAGCGTCCTCCTGTTCCATGGATCACGACTGGGGTAAGAATGGCTATGGCAAAACGCGACAGAATGTTTCGCGCTTTTAAGAAGAATCGCACTGATCTAAAGTGGCAGGCATATAAAGCTACGAGAAATCGATGCAATCAGATGGTGAGAGCTGCTAAACGCCGATATATCCACGAACAAGTACTTAATTCATCTTCGGCTGATATATGGAAGTTTCTCAAAACGCTTGGATATGGAAAATCGCAATTTGACTATAATAGCATAACCTTTTCTCCTGACGATTTCAATCGTCTTTTTCTGTCTTCTCAAGCAGTTTCTGATATTTCTAGAGCTAATGCTATCTCATTTATATCTTCCATGCCTCCTTATTCTCACGAAACTTTCACTTTTTCTCCTGTAGACGAAGGCGAGATACGCAAAGCACTTTCTTCTATTAAATCGAAAGCCATTGGTTGTGATGATGTGAGTAGGGTAATGGTTATGCACGTGTTGGATGCTGTTTTACCCGTGATAACTCATATCATTAATTTTTTGCTAATGAATGGTGTTTTCCAAACTCTCTGGCGTAAAGCCTTTATTATTCCCATTCCTGAATCCAGCGATTGCAACGCTATGTCCAATTTCAGACCAATTTCTATTCTGCCTTTTCTCTCTAAGGTTCTGGAAGCTGTTGCTCATAAACAGATTTCTTCTTTTGTTTTTTCAAATAATATTCTTTCTCCTTATCAGTCGGGTTTCCGCCCTGGTCATTCTACTACTACTGCTCTTCTCAAGGTGACGGAATATGTTCGAGAGGGGATGGAAAAATCAAAACTGACCGTCCTCATCTTAATTGATTTTTCTAACGCATTTAATTCTGTTGATCATTATATCTTGTTGGCCCTTCTTTCTCATTTGAATATCTCGTCTTCAGCTCAGGAATGGTTCTCATCATATCTTCGAGGGCGCCAACAGGCCGTGCGCACTGGACATAATATACTATCTGACTGGTGTGATGTGTCTACTGGTGTCCCTCAAGGCGGTATAGTCTCTCCTCTTCTGTTTTCAATTTTTATCAATCTCATCACATTAAACCTCAAATGCTCTTACCATTTGTATGCTGATGATTTGCAGTTATATGTGCAAGTGGAACCCTCAAACATCTCTAATGCTATCTCATTATTGAATGATGACTTGAAATACATATCCGAATGGTCCACTGTGTATGGCATAAACGTGAACCCATCTAAGTACCAAACAATAATCTTAGGTAGCCCACGATTATTATCGAAAGTAGATATTCCCACCGTACCATCAATTATGTTTAAAAATAATGTCATACCATTCTCTCCTTATGTAAAGAACCTTGGTCTGTACGTTGACGGTTGCTTAACATGGAACAAACATATACAGGAGGTGAGTCGCAAAACTACTGGAACTTTGCGATCTCTATATCGATTAAAAAAATTTCTTCCCACCGATACCAAGATTTTACTTGTCCTGTCACTTATCTTACCGATTATTGATTATGTCGATGTGTGTTGCTCAGACCTGTCTCAACATCATCTTAATACATTGGATCGTCTACTTAACAATTGTATCAGATACATTTATGGTCTCCGTAAATACGACCATGTATCTTCTTTTCGTGCTCAGCTAAATTGGCTGCCTATCCGTCAGCGCAGACATGTCAGAATGCTCTGCACCATTTTCACGATTCTGAACGATACATGTGCTCCCGAGTATCTGAAATCCAAATTTCAATACCTGGAAGATTCTCATAATCGCTCTCTCCGTTCATCGGCTAACCTTAAGTTGCACACTCTTTTACACCGTACTGGTTATTTATCTCAATCTTTCGCCCTCACGGCCATCAGACTCTGGAACGACATCCCTCTTGACATTAAAAAGCTTCCAACAAGTTTCTTTTTAAAAATCAAGTCCGTAAGCATGTGAAAAATTGTTGCAAGTTTGAACTAACATAGCTTTTATTTTCATACGCATATGTATATTTCATATTTGTTCTGACATAGATAATATTTATATGTATTGTGTATATATGTAGTGTATGCGTGTATATGTGTATGTATGTATTTATATATGTATATATTGTGTGTATTTAAGTATATATGTCTATGTTTGTGTGTATATTTATAATTATATGTATATATGTATATACAATTTCTTTTCTTTTAGCGCTTTCTATTTTGATTACTCCTGCACCGCCTCTTGTTTGTATATCTCTGTTTAGCCTAATGGTTGACTGGGAGAGAATGCACTATGGCATTAAGTCCGCCATATGTACAACTTTGTGCATGAAAGCTTAAATAAATAAATAAAATATAGCTGCTACATGGCTCTACCACATTAGAATACTCTAACACTTACTCAATTGCAATTACTTTTGTACTATACTTGTTTGAGACAATTCATATCTTGTTACGGCCAACAGCTGCCTATCCCAGGAGTAGAATCCTTCGCGGCCCATAGACGAAGAAGCCACAGGCAGATACTGGTCGGGCGTCCTCACGCCACGGGTTAAAAGTCTAATTACACTAAACAATCCGGGGGGAGCGTTACAATTATTGAACAGAGCTTACTTACCTCTATTCAAGGCGACTGGTCCCTCAGGATTCGGTCAGGTCTCTTGTGGATGTATTGTGCTAGGAAAGTAAGGGTCAGTGATGTGTATCTGGGTGTGGCTGGTAGTGTTGTTGACCTTATTTGACCGTTCCCCCTGCAGCAGTTCGGCCCTCAGCTTCTCTCCAAGCTAAGGTCTCCTTCCGCAGTCACTTTCTTCCTTTGTTACGATTGACTCGCGAAAATGAACACAGAACGTACGGATCAAAGGTCACCGTTATTTCTAGAATATTAACTACCGCACTAGTAACTAATACAGTCGAATCCACTTATACAGATTCTGCGTTAAACCTAAAGTCCCGGGTAGAACTCTCAACACGCGCTACCATTCCCAGTGGTATATTTACTATACGCGCCTAACATAAAATTAGATCTAAGAGCTCCCAAACAAAACGGACCGCCTTCTATCTCGACGCGCAGAAGACTTCTAATTTTTCGCTCTCGACTCCCACCTTTCAGCAAGCTCGGACGTTCAACACGCACGAACGTCATCCCGTATCAGCCGAGCCGAGCGCCATCTAACGTCGGTGCCTGACACTAACGCTTTTGCGTGAATAAACCCCCGTCCCGGACATAAGGATTTAGGTCCGCGAGCAAACCGGTCAGCGGGACAGGGTCGCGACGGCAAGTTGCAAGATCGAATCTACAACCAAACTAGGCCACCTTACGCACCCAATCAGATCTTGCAACCCTAACCAACGCCCCAAAATTGCAGCCCCAACGTGGGCTAGCCGGAGAGTTGAACTGGATGTCCTTCCTGGACATCGCAGCACATAAATAAGTCCTATTCCTAGACAGAAGTCAGACGACCTCCTTCAAACACCTATCTGCGCTCCTATGATTAGTTCCGCAATTCGACCGGATCAGGTCTGCAAACAGCGACGCGACACGAAGCGGCCCAGAGGGACCTTCAAGCTTCAGTGCAGAGAGCACCCCCAAATTCCCCATGAACGTCGTCTGTGGAGAGCTGAACGAAACGCACAGATGGTCCCTAGCATGTGATCCTATGCTCATATTTCAATTAATTTTTCAAAAGCATCAATGTTCAATTACAGAATTAATTAAAACAAGTAATCACCGATGCACATAGGTCAACTTGGCAAAGTAAACAAAACAATAAACGTAAGGGACAGCCCTATTTCTTATTTCAAATAAATATCTTAGACAGTGCCAACAAAATCTAAACCAAAAGAGAATTGACTCCTATTTCCTTCGGCAACCACAGGGTTATCTAATTTCAACCTTCCTTATCACAAAGCAAAATGATTAAACACTATCACAAGCAAATACATAACTTTCAAAATAGCGCGCCATTCAAATTTCAAATGAATTCAAACTTCCTTTCATCACAGACGCGACAATCAAATACAATTACAAAGCATACGCACAAGCATTAAAAAAGGGCACACAATTTAATCTCAATTTTCCGTGCAACAACAAACGCAGTGAACAAATGTATTTACAAAACATATGCAGCAGCATTTAAAGGAGTATTTTAAATTCAATTCTTTTAATCACAACCGCTACAATATGAATTTCGCGGAAAACTCAAAAGCATTTTAATTTAAATTTAAAGAATTTTTAGCTAAGTGCTCGACCAAACCAAATCCAATACCCCTTGAGAGCGTGATTCAACTCTCCAGGGGGCCCTAATCTTCCCACCACCAAGTGGAGGCCACACCGCGTGAACCCGATACTAACAGAGCGCAACCGCTAACAGTCGCCACTCGGGTTGTACGCCCTCACTGAGGCCGTCGGCAACAGAACAGCTTGACAAGTGGACTGTTGACGGCTTAAGGCTCAGTAGAGGCAGCTATGGTGGGAGCTAAGGCGGCAGCTAGCTAGGGCCGCCTCCATCAAATGGGGTACAGTGGTCCACCAGTCGCGGCCACTCAGCTAACGGGAGTGAGAAGGGTCCAGCGGACTGATGAGTGGCCGTGAAGTTCCTCTCCGCACGCTGAGGGGGGGTGATGACACCCCCGCCCCTGGGGGAATTACCCCCCGACTGGTCGGGGGAGGGACCCCTTTCAAACCTAGGGGCCTGGTGGCTGGCCGGCGGGCGCCGAGCGTCGCCCGTCAAAGGGCATGGCGGAGCGCCCCCGCCCGTGGGGTCGAGGGCCTGGCAGCGCCCCGAGGGGAGACGCCGTTCGCAACCAGGCACAGTACGGCATGGTGATTGCCCTGGCAATGCAGACAGGGCCGCCGGTGCGGACAGTCTCGCTGGAGGTGCCCTTCCAAACAGGAGTAGCACCAGCGGCGCTCCTTGGCGATAGTTCGCCTCGCCGGACTCGGCTTACCTAATAATTTTGGGCAAGACGTTACCCGGTGATCAGATGCTCGACAATAGGAGCAGGGGGGGGTTGACGACGACTTGCCCGGCGGATTTCGCCTCTCACTGGGCACGGCTCGTAAGTCGTTGACGGTGCCCGCCGCGTGCTCGATCTGTCGGCACTGCTCCTCCAAAAACCGCAGCAGGTCATAGAAGGGCGGAATATAGGAGGCCTCGTCCCCGCCGTACCTCTCCTCAAAATGCATTTGAAGGTCGAGAGGTAGACGGGACAGCACGATGCGGAGCAACAAGAAGGCCCATTCGCCCACTGGTAAATCCAGCCGCCTCAACATATTACAGGCCACCAAGACTGGATCCAACAGGTCCGGACGTAGTCTGGCCCGGTCACTAAGCAGCGGGAGGCTCAGAAGCTGCTTAACATGTTCGTCCGCAATTCGCCGGAAGTTGGCGTATCTTCTGGCTAGGAGGTCCCGAGCAGTCTGGTTGGCGTCGTCCGACAAGCTCAAATGGCTGACAACGCCCAGGGCCTCCCCCTCCAGTGAGGCCAGGAGGCACGCCATCTTCTGGCTCGGGGTCAAGTCAATCCGGGCGTGCACTAGGCCGTCGAAAAGACCAACGAAGGTCAGCCACTCGGAAAGGACCCCGGAGAACTTTGGCAAGCCCAGAGTTGGGACTCGTCCCAACAGCTCCGGCTGAGGCTGCTTCTGAAAGGACTCGGGCAGGCCACTCGTCCGAGCTTCACGCGCCTCCTCGGCATACCTGCCTTCAGCCTCGATCAACTCGTCCGTGAGCGAAAAGAACTGCTCGTAGTCTGCGAAGCAGGAGTCCAGGACTCCCTTTTCCACATCCGAATCCTCGAGCTCAGCGTAAGCCTCCTCCACTGCAGCCTTTCGAGCATCGACTTGCTCGAACCGCTTCATCAAATTATGGACCCTATCCGGTCGACCTATCAAAGCATGGGCGCTGGTGGCCCAGCGTAACTCAGTCCGCAGGCAACGGATTAGCATCTTGGGCGAGGACATCACTACTAAATACAAATTACGACGCCGCTCGAGCACAATTACAAAAATAACAAATAAAAAATACAAAAAAAATTAACAGCTAACCAATGCAGTTCCTATCAAATCGAGTTGAATAGAAATTACACAAATAAGAACCGCTATTTATTAAATCAAACACAAGTTAGTACAAAAGAAAAGGCAAATCAAATTAACAATAACAAATACTAGTGCGATCAAATCAAGTTAAATTCAAATTACGTAAATACAAATTACCACTCTTTAGTTCAAATACAAATTACAATACGAAAGATACATAACGAAGATACACATCAACAAAAAATGCCTCGCTCGGAAATCGACCCTTCGATAAGTAATACACCACAACTATCCGCAACGATAATTAACCGATTACGCAAAAATAACCATCTACCTACATGACGCAAACTCCCGCTTGCGCGCGAACCGGGCGTGGCTTTTCAAATTTACCCGCTAACAACAAAAAAAATCAAGCCACCAAAGAAAGGAATTTTATTATTACGTATATAATAAAAAAATATGTTTTTACGTATTACGGACGGGCGTAATTGTAGACACAAAATTAAACCAATCAACCCAACGCTCCCTGCCATCAAATTGTTTAATTTTTATCAAACACTACGGTCGGTGGATCGACCGGGAATCGATCCCGGTACCGCGCTCTGCTACCAAATGTTACTGCCAACAGCTGCCTATCCCAGGAGTACAATCCTTCGCGGCCCATAGACGAAGAAGCTACAGGCAGATGCTGGTCGGGCGTCCTCACGCCACGGGTTAAAAGTCTAATTACACTAAACAATCCGGGGGGAGCGTTACAATTATTGAACAGAGCTTACTTACCTCTATTCAAGGCGACTGGTCCCTCAGGATTCGGTCAGGTCTCTTGTGGATGTATTGTGCTAGGAAAGTAAGGGTCAGTGATGTGTATCTGGGTGTGGCTGGTAGTATTATTGACCTTATTTGACCGTTCCCCCTGCAGCAGTTCGGCCCTCAGCTTCTCTCCAAGCTAAGGTCTCCTTCCGCAGTCACTTTCTTCCTTTGTTACGATTGACTCGCGAAAATGAACACAGAACGTACGGATCAAAGGTCACCGTTATTTCTAGAATATTAACTACCGCACTAGTAACTAATACAGTCGAATCCACTTATACAGATTCTGCGTTAAACCTAAAGTCCCGGGTAGAACTCTCAACACGCGCTACCATTCCCAGTGGTATATTTACTATACGCGCCTAACATAAAATTAGATCTAAGAGCTCCCAAACAAAACGGACCGCCTTCTATCTCGACGCGCAGAAGACTTCTAATTTTTCGCTCTCGACTCCCACCTTTCAGCAAGCTCGGACGTTCAACACGCACGAACGTCATCCCGTATCAGCCGAGCCGAGCGCCATCTAACGTCGGTGCCTGACACTAACGCTTTTGCGTGAACATATCTAGAAGCGTTTAAATCTACCCTTAACACATACGTTGTCATATTTAAAACAAAGAATACAATAATAATCTGTTTAGATATTGAAATAAATATCATCACAAAAGTGTTTAAATTTATTTCATTTTTTGGAGAGGAGGATTAATATTTTTAAACTCAAGCAAAAATATTTAAGACCATTTCAAGTTATACTTACCGAACATACTATAACAGCTTTTGAAGAAATCTGGTGCTAAAGCACTTGCAAGACCGAGGAGTCCTTGTGGTACCTCAGTTGATAGAAAAAGGCCAAGCACAGCCAAAAGCATTCGCGTCGTGCGATCTGTACGACTAGAACGCCGCGCAGCACTTGATTCTTCTGCCAAGCATTGTTTCTCAGCCTGAAAATTTATTCTGATACTAAACAGATTTTTCACTTCTTAATTAGAGATAGTTTAAAATACTTAATGAATAACTACTATGTTCCTGTTTTTATTTTTCAAAATTTATCCAATATTTTAGAAAATACAATTTATTTAACTATAAATTTTAAGTACATACCTACATGCGCACTGAATACTTTTTCTTTAATTTTCACGAGTTATTAAAATAATATAAATAACGCGAACGAAAAAATGTGAAAAACGTAAAGGTTATATTTTGTTCGTTTTTATTAGACATATATTTGAGATAGTATTAAAGTGCGCGCAAAATAACTCTACGCGCGGCCAAAGTTGAAACTAATTGTGTGCCGCCATCTTACTGTTTATGTCAGGTGTCAAGACAGAGTGTTAGGTGTCGTATTTTTATTCGTTTTTGCAGTAAATAATCGTTAGCATTATCCCGAAAGTGATTAAAAGTGCTGGTAGGGATGTTATCTTCAAGTTCAAACGTGCTTGTGAAGAAGAACGAGACAATAACAGGCATTTTTGACAGGTAATTTTTAGGCTGCCATAACAATAAAACTCCCCAATTATCTCGATTTGTTCATTATTAGTTTCCTCGTGTCATTAATATCATGTATTTATAATGCATAGTTTTTATTTTGTTTTAGGCGTTTCTGAATGCACCGTCACCCAGATAACTCAAGAGAGTAATGTAACAGCAGCTTCACATTCTAAAGTGGTGACGCCGGGAAAATCTTGGAACCGCAGGATTTTTTTTTTAATTTAGACGTGTTGTTATGTGCGTAAGAAATTTAATTCAATCGTTTTAAGTCGTGAAGAAAGAGATTTCTACCATAAATAAACACTGGTTGGAATTAAAAGCTATATTGATTTTAAATATGGCAGAACATCGTTGAGGATAACTCAAGAGGATAATGTTGCAGCAGCTTTATCTTCTTAAGTTGTGACGCAACGCGGAAAAACTAGGAACCGGAGGAATAAAATATGATTAAGACGTTTTTGATATGTGCATAAAGCATTTAATTCTTTCTTTTTACGTCGTAAAAAAGAGACTCCTACAATAAATGAACATTGGTTAGAATTGAAAGCTAATATTGATTTTAAATATGGCAGAACATCGTTAAGGAGTATTTTAAAGACCATGGGCTATCAATACAAAAAAGTGCCAGTCTAAACGAAAAATATTGATAGAACGCTGTGATGTTGCAGCTTGGAGAGCAAAATATATTCTGCGGCTGTGCAAGACTCTTCTGTAAGAAAATCGACCGGTCATTTATGTTGACGAAACGTATATAAATGCTTCACACCACCTTCAAAAAAGTTGGCAATCAGAGAACAGCCTGATATTATTGCTTCTGATAGCGTCGGTGTAAGATGAATAATAGTTCATGGTGGAGGTAAAACTGGGTTTGGTGAAAACGGACTGCTATTGTTCAGGTTTAAATCAAAATCCCCTAACTTCATGCGGCGGATGAAAGAAAAATTGTGTCAAATCTACCAACCAATTGCATTGTGGATAATGGATCATACCACTGCACATAGATAAACAAGGCGCCTATAATTGGCAATAAAAAGCAGAGCTCTAAGAGTGGCTTACGAGAAATGGTAATGAATTTGGCGATTGTTGGACAAAAGAGCAGTTATACGAATTAATCAAAAAACACAAAGGGGACCCACAGTATGAAATAGACCAAATGCTAAATGAACATGGACATAAGGTATTCCGTTTTACGCCTTACCACCAAAATTTGCCACCAATCAAATTTTGGGCAATAGTAAAGAGGCGCATTGCAGAGAAAAATATCACACAAGCTCCTAGCGAAATAGCTGCTATTACTGAGACGGCTAGAACAGTAAAGACAGAAGAATGGCTCAATGTATGTTTTCATGTAGAAAAAATAGAAGATAGATATTTTGAATCAAATAGAGTGATGGATATGAAAATGGATATATTTATAATTAATGTTACAAGCGACACATCCGAGTCTTCTGATGAAGACTCTAGCATGGATTCTGGTGCGAATGCACACTGCAGAACCATTGTTAAACCAAATTTACAAATAATACCTAGATTCAATAAAAGACTTTCAAGGTTTCCACTGAGTTTTAATTTCGTTCTAATCTTAGTGATAGTAATTTCTAACACGCATATAATATCATCATCTGTAATTATTTTTAAAACAATTGGAAGTTAAAATTGACCAACTTCTCGGTTTTTATGGAGCTAAAATGTAGTATAATATACGCATAGAATAATTACCCAGTAGAAACGCAGTCTAGTACAAAACACGAGCGTCAAAGTGACGCAGGATTATTATGTTACTGTGCGCGAGTCCAATGTGCCTACGCTCATCATACGCAGACATACACGACATTCAGTGATACCAGTTTCTGGCGTTTGCAATCAAATTGTGCAAATCGCAAATTCATTAATTAGTTATAATTAACTGATAAAATAAAGATTACGTATTACGTACGATGACCTATTTTATGAGTATATAAAATGTAATAAAATAAACACGATAATGATGGTACTAAAATAAATTTATTATCCATATTTTAATGGTAGAAAAAGGCAGACGTAATAAAATTTAAGGATATTACGTTATACAAAATTATTCGATCAAATACTATAATTTAACAATTGTATAATATTTAATTTTAACAGACTTCAAAAAAGGAGGAGGTTCTTAGTTCAGTGTATTTTTATATTTTTTACCTCAGAATTGCGTCACTTATAAATTGATTTGGATTTTTTCTTATTTGAAAGAAAATATACACGCTAAAATTTTAATGGTTGTTTTTAAAGTTACTCGCTTTAATTGATAGTAGTAAATAAAAAATCTTTATTTTATAGTCTAAAACTTTTACTTTGTCAATGAACAACGCAATAAAAATAAAACAGCGTTAAAATGAGGTCAATAGATCGTTTAAAATAGACACCCATGAGGTACCAATTGTTAATATTATGATAATACTTAGACTTCATTTAAACGTTTGAGTTTTACACAGAGCGTTGCGATTTAACGTTTAAAATAAATAATAGCTGTTAAAGATACGTAATAATTCTATGAATATACGTTTAATTTAGATGAAAATGCATGGTTAGACAAGTGACGTGACTAAATTCAATATCGCGGACTCCCAAAGATGGAGGATTAGTAATTTTTTATGCATTCCCATGATATGGGTATCAAATATAAGGGTGCAAACCCTTATAATAATACCAAAAAAAAGTGAAGCGTGTTTTTTAGTTTTTGTCTCAAACTCGCTTGCATAAATTAAACGTTTTCAAATGATTTTAAGCAATAATTTATATTAACATAAGTGTATATTAACATGTATAATAGTACATTAACATGAGTTATAGAAACTTGTGCAGTGTAGAGTCAAGAAATATATTTTAATAAATATATTTCTTACTTGACGAGAAGATGTGCCGTATTTTAATAAATATATTTCTTGTCACTACATAGTTGCGGATCTTAAACAATAAATACTCATAGGACTTTTTTTTGGTCTTTGTAAGTTTAAGTTGAACATTAGTTTTTTCTTAACTGAGCTTCGTCATTAATTCGGTCATGTTTGTAATTTGATTATCATAATCATCATTACAGCCCTTCACAAGTCCACTGCTGAACATAGGCCTCACCCAAGGAATGCCACAAAACACAGTCCTGAGCCACCTGCATCCATCGACATCCTACATGTCTTACCAGGTCATCACTCCATCTAGTGGAGGGACGCCCTACACTTCGTCCGTCGGTACGAGACCGCCACTCGAGAACCTTTTTCCCCATCGGTTGTCAGTTCTTCGAGCTATATGACCGGCCCATTGCCACTTCAGCTTGCTAGTCCGTTAGGCTATGTCGGTCACTCTAGTTCTTCTGCGGATATCCTCATTTCTAAGTTTATCATGCAGAGAAACTCCGAGCACAGCCCTCTTCATAGCTCGCTGAGCAACCTTGAGCTTCCTTGTCCTGTCAGCAGTGAAGGACCACGTCTCAGTTCCATAGGTCATCACTGGCAACATGCACTGGTTGTATAGTCTCGTTTTCAAGTTTTGAGGTATACCTGATAAGATGTGCCGTAATTTCCCGAACGCTGCCCAGCCGAGATGAATCCGTCGAATGACCTTTCGGTCGAAATTGGACTTACCTAGTCGGACTATCTCTTCCAGGTTAACATACTCGTCAACAACTTCGAGCTTAGTGCTCCCAACAACTACCGGCATAGATGTGACATGGCAGTTAAACATGATTTTTGTTTTGTCCATGTTCATCTTAAGACCTATCCGTTGGGAGACACTATTGAGGTCATTGAACATAGTGCTTAGGTCCTCCAGAGATTCTGCCATAAGGACTATATCTTCGGCAACTCCAAGGTGAGTAATGTACTCGCCATTGATGTTAATACCGTATCCTTTCGAGTCCAGTAGCTTGAAAACATCTTCCAATGCAGCGGTGAAGAGTTTCGGGGATATAACATCGCCCTGTCTTACACCTCTCTGTAGTTGGATAGGTTTCGTACTCTGGCTCTGTATTCGGATAGCCATCGTAGCCCTACTGTACAAACACTTCAGCTTGGCATTGCTACAGGGACTGTAGCACCGCCCAAATTTTGACGAAATCAATGGCTTTCTCATAGTCCACAAACGCAAGGCAAAGTGGCAGATTGTACTCTTCTGTCTTTTGTACAATTTGCCGAAGGGTGTGTATGTGGTCCATTGTACTAAAGCCTTTTCGGAAACCGGCTTGTTCGAGAGGCTAGAAATCGTCGAGTCTGTGTGCGAGATGATTCGTAATGACAGCACGTAGACGCGGCTCAGAAGGGAAATCGGTCTGTAGTTCTTCAAGAGAGAGCTATCGCCTTTCTTTAAGAACAAGATTACCGCACTTCTGCTCCAAGTCTCAGGAGTAGTATATCCATGGAGGATGGAATTAAAGAGCTTCTGAAGGACTACAAGTACCAGTTTTTCACCACCTTTCAGAAGCTCCGCTGTAATTCCATCCTCGCCGGTGCCGTTTTATGGTGCTGGAGAGGCATTCTAATCTCGCTCAGACTGACGTACGCAAAACTTTTGGAACAGTATCGGATAAGACTCGCTCTTGGATCGTTACTCACACTTGCGTGTGGCTCCAAGAATAACGTGTACAGCTGCCCATAGAACCTCTCAATCTTACTCAAAATCTCAGGTGTCCCGGAAACGATGCTGCCATACTCGATCTTCAGCTTTGACAGTTGGCTCTTTCTGGCAGACAAATCTCTGGCAAAGACTTGGAGCCTTGGTTCCGCTCAACCGCTTCGTCAATATAAGCTGTATTGAAGTTGCGTAAGTCGCGCCGTATGCATTTGGAGATCTGTCTGTTCAGTTGCCTGTATGCTGTCAAATCTGTTGAATACTGCAGCTTCATTCCCGTCTAACAGCCATGAGATTAAGATTGTGATCGGAGAGTTTTTGTGTTATTCCGCGGCGGGTCTTACAGAACTTTGCTCCGACCGCATGGACAGTTTCCACAAGCTTATCATTTATATCGTCCAATTCATTGCAGTCTTCCAGGCACTGAAAACGGTTCAGTAACCCGAGCTGAAAGGTTTCGGGACTTAGCACTAGAGCACGAGGGGGACGGAGCATTGACTTCATTAGACGAGACCTCTGCAACTTAACGTTTAGGTTCAGTATGCCTCTAACCATTCGGTGATCGCTACCAGTTTTCACTCACGTTCACAAAGACTTCACTGAACAGTTGTAGTCTGGTTGTCATAATGAAGCCAATGTCATATTTTGTAATTTCATATAATTACATAATTCTAGTAATAAGATTAAATTAAGGAAAAAAATATTAGTTAAGCAACATTAAGTACGCCATCAGCCGCGCGCAGAGTTATCTTGCATGTATTTGAAATAGTATTATTGCTTGTAGAGGTCGCTAAGACATGTTTTTTTTATAACTATGTCTCATTTGTGTACAGTCCGAATTTTAGTTTAATTTGATGGCATAATTTTTTTCCTTTTTTAATAAAGTTATTATAATATATTTCACATATTTATTGTTACTAAACACACAAGAAGTTATTTTGTTAATATTTTTCCTTCTTCCTCTTAAGTCGTGAATTATTTGATCAGATTAAGACTACATATCATAATTCTATTTTTCACATATTTATTGTTACTAAACAAACAAGTTAATATTTTTCCTTTTTCCTCTCAAGTCGTGAGTAATTTAACCCGATTAAGACTATTATATACACTAATAGTACTCGTATTACTTACATCATTTGGTCCAACTATTGATCGCTTAAGCAGCTTTTGTCTTCTTCTTTCTGTTGTTGTCAACTTAGATATTAAACAGGTACTCAAAATCGATAAAGCTATACTTGGAACTAATTTTAATATAACACTATATATCCACATTATTGCAGTAACCAATTCTTTGTTTTTCGACATTTCTAGAACATACACAGTTCTATTGTGAGGTAATAATAAGTCTTCCGCGAACTCCGAATTATTCTGAGGTGTTACTTCACTTGGCACTATGTTCATTGCGAAATAAATAGGAAGACACAAAAATGGACATATCACATAGGCGCTTACTATAGCAATTGTTGTATTTTCTTTGCTACACCATGTTCTATTTTTTTGTGGAAAAGCAATAGCAATATAGCGCCATACAGCCAACGTTACAGCTAGCCAGATTGATATAGTATGAAACGTTTGACTAAATATTGAATGAAAATATACGAAAATGGCCCAAGCATACGTGTTTTTGTTTACTTCGGGACCAATTTTTATATTCATATGAAGAGCGTAAGGTATGTATTCCAGCATAACAAGAAGATCAGCAACTGCAAGACCTGTAAGTATGGAATTGGTAGAACTGATCATTTCTCGCTGGCTCAGAACGGTTATATTGATGGAATTTGTGGTGGATCCAATGATGCATATCACTAGTGCAATATAGCCATGTAATCGGCTATATGCTTTATTAAATTCAGTGGCACCTGGCACACAAAACGCATCGGTCGCGTTAGCCATAGTGCGCTTCCCGCCAGTCGTCACATTTTGTCACGGAGTTACGAATATTGGCTTCATTGTAATATTATCCAAATGTTTTTGTATCGTGTGACATCGTTGTAATCTATAACAATACAAGAAAAATGTTAGAAACTTTTAATAAATATTCATATATAAATAAATATACATATGTTTATATATTATATAATTCTTCTGTACACGTGTTAGTCACTTAACTCCTCATAACGGCTGTACCGATTTCGACGAACTTTTTTGTGTTTGAGTGGGTCTTTAGATAACTTAGATTCACAATAGTATTCGGTAGGTGGCGTTGTTTTGGAAATCCAGAAATCAGCCGTGCGAAGTCGGTGCGCATCTCTAGTATATTATAAAAGTTTAACGATGAACCCACATTATCATTAGAATGAAATGTTTAATAAGAAATTAATCATATATAATAAATCGAAAATGAATAAAATTTATTTAAGTTGTTACAAAGGTAAAACAAACTGTATTGTGTTCGAGACATCTCACAATAGTCTCAAGGTCTTAAAACAATGACGCTTGCTGTTTGTGAGCAAAATGTATATATTCAGGGATCAAACAGCTGTCATATCAGTTAGACGTTTTTTATGGTTCTTTAAATTCGTAGTCATACATTTAACACAATATTATGTTTGTAAAATTATTTTCATTTGCCATCGTCTATTAAATATACAACTTCTTCTGTAATAATTTAATATACTATTTTGCTTTAAAATTGCCCATTTGTCTTCTCAAAGAAATCAGTAATTCATTTATGGGGCAATGTATACGCTTTTACAACAAAATCCCAGAACATATTCAAAGTTTATCAATAAACAAGTTTAAAAGTTTTATTAAAGAAAAACTGTACAAAAAGGGTTATTATAATATCAAGGAATACATGAATGAAAATAATCCCTGGGAATAAGGTGATCGCCACCATGCTGGTTCTATTAAAAATCATTTAAAAATTGTATAAATGAAATTATTGTTAAGTGAAATATGTTTGAAAAAAAAAAGTCCCGCTGGGTTTCTTGCTGGTTCTTCCCAGTACAGAGGTATTTTCCGAACCAGTGGTAAATAAAAAATGACTTTCAATAAGAATTATGTAATAATCGATATTGAATAAAAAATTATTCTATTCTATTCTATTCTATTCCTTTTTAGCAAAGTCAAGTTAGAGTCTATTAGGTCTCACTGCTGGGTACAGTCCTCTCATTTTTTGAAAGGGTTTTGGCTAAAGAATGTCCGCCGCGTTGCCCCAATGCACGTTTGCTGATTTCAAATGCCCTTTTTTATTTCTCATTCATGCAAACCCCGCCGCTATGTTTCCTTATCCGCCGAGCACGTGATAAATCATCACGTAAAAGTAAAATTAACAAATACATGAAATGAAGCGACCACTAAGCCCCTGAATTGCCCTGGCTTTTTGCTAATTATCAAATATCTTAACGCCGAAGAAAGTTCGGACCTAAAGTAACTATGCACAGTGTAGTAACCAGTGTACCTAACTATACTTTTTTTATAGGATAAGGGTGACAAACAAGCACACTGTCCACCTGATGGTAAGTGGTTTCTGTGGCCCATAGACATCTACATATATCTTCGATTAAGAATCTAAATGCAGATGCGTTGTCACCCGTGAGGACTAAGATGGAATGCCTCGTTTCCAGTAAAAAGGGTCTCCGGTTCGCTACACACACCAAACGAAACACAGCAGCGTTAAGCTGCTTTTTTACGCTGGTATTCTGTGAGAGCGTGGTCCTTCCCCGGTCGAGCCGACCCATTCGTGCAACAAACATAATATAGCTGCAGCATGGCTCTACCACGTATAAAACTTACTTGCGTAACATTCGTTAATATTTCAAAAGTATAGTTTTACAAATGTAAGTCTCAGTATTTTAACAAATATCATAAAGAAATTATTATAAAATACTCGTTAATTTAAATTTTTAATTCCCCACGTTTCGGGTGCATTACAGCACCTCAGTCCCGCCCGTAACCATGGCTGCTGTGAAACTCGTAAAATTAGTTAATGTGTACTGTTCGCGTAAATATAAGAAATCATTATAATATACTCGTATTTAAAAAGTTTATCGCAATATAGAATAATTTAATAAGTTTCTGAATTTTATTCTTTTTTTTATTTACCCTTATCGTAGACTAAGACTACGAATAAACAAGATCTAAGATAAAAGGAAAGTAGTTTTAGATTTAAAATTATCAAACAGTTATAAAATAATTCGAGTACTCTAGCCAGAATTCCTTTGTTATTCTCTCAAATAACTTATTATTTATAAACTTGATTAGTTAACGATTATTATTAATAAGCTTAGATAAATTAATTGATAAGATGTTACTGCTGTTGCGACTGACTGCTCGTTTTATACTTCACACGAGCAAAATTTAAAAGGAGTAAAAAGTAAAGTTTAAAATGAGTATGGAAGGGTCAGGGCAGGCAAAAGCATCGCTGACAGCCCTTCGACCTAACCGGAAGACGTTACGTCATCGCACTCAAAATATGTATGCAATTTTCCATCGTCTTAATTTTAGTTTAAAATAAAGCAGTGTGGTAAATGTATAAAAGTAGAGTAAATTTATAGCCTATATCATATGTACGTCCCACTGCTGGGCACAGGCCTCCCCTCATTTCTGAGAGGGTTTTAGGGCAAGGAAACGTCCGCCGCGCTGTCCCAATGCGTGTTGGTAAATTTCACATGACTTCAAAATATTTTTTCCTTATTTCTCAGTCACGCAGGTTTCCTCACGAAGTTTTCCTTCACCGCTGAATACACGGAAAATCAGCACTCAAAATTGCAATTAACAATATCATTGGTGCCAGCGAAGATCAAAGTCGCGTTGCTCGCGTACTGATCCGTGAGCTCATGATGCATTTTTCATGAAGTATTTGATGCATCATGTAACTTTACTTTTTGGGAGCGTGAAGAATGAATAAGGACATACCGGCGACCAACGGTCTCTGTCGCACTCATTACAACCCGTAGGACATTTGTCTCCTTTCCACTCAAGATTTATTTAAAAAAATTTAAATTATTAACCCCCGGAAAAACGTGCCCTTTTGTGAGATTATCTGTACAAATAAAGAAAATCGAAGTGTCTGTTTGTAATATTGAAATAACAGTTTTCACTAAATACATATGAATGTGTTTTTTATAGGATAATGGTGACAAACGAGCACACAGTCCACCTGATGGTAAGTGGTTGCTGCGGCCCATAGACATTTACATCTATCCTCGTTTGCGAATCAAAATGCAGATGCGTTGTCACCCGTGAGGACTAAGATGGAATGCCTCATTTCCAGTAAAAAGGGCCTCGGTGCTTATAACAAAAACTTAATTTTTTAAATTTTTGTCCGTCTGTCTGTCGGTCTGTCTGTCTGTCTGTCTTTTTGTTCCGGCTAATCTCCAAAACGACTGGACCGATTTCGATGGTACTTTCACTGGCAGATAGCTGATGTTCTAAGGAGTAATTTAGGCTTACTTATATTTGAGAAAAAGAATTAGGGTTCTGAGCGATATAATTAAATCCCTAAATTACACGCGGGCAAAGTCACGGGGAACAGCTGGTACATAATAAACACGCTGTAGAAATGGCAGATTAAATCAATCATTTTTTTTGGAATTTTTGAACATCTAGCTTTGGGGTAGTTTGCCACTATGTCAAACCTTTTAGAGAAGTGTCTGCCATTTTTTTCTTAATTATTAATTAACTCACCTGACGGATAGTCATTATTATTATTAGAATCATACACTTTTTTTACATATCGGTGACCATCGCTCTCTATAGCACTCATTACTACCCGTAGCACATTTGTCTCCTGTCCACGCAAGATTTATTTAAATACTAGCTGTTCTCCGCGACTTCGCCCGCGTGTAATCTAGGGTTTTATTTTTTTTTTGCGTGGAACTCTAACTGGCAGATAGCTGATGTTATAAGAAGTAACTTGGGCTACTTTTATTTTAAAAAAGAATTAGGGTTCCGCGCAAAAAATTAAAATCCATGAAATCCAATCGTAATAAATTACGCGCGGGTGAAGTAGCATATTATTATGTAATAAACACGCTGTATAAATCAAACACTTTTCGAAATTTTTGAAGAAACATTTCTGGGGTAGTCTGTCCCTATGTCAACCCCTTCAGAACTGTCTACTATTTTTTTCTTAATTCTTAAAAAACTTATCTGACGGATATTCAGTATTATTATTTGAATCAAACACTTATTTTTTGGCATTTTTTGCCACTAACCTGTATACGCAGTACCAGGTGTACCCAGGTATGCCAGGCAAACATTCATATACCTGCTTATTGAGTAGACTGGTAGTTTTCAACAAATTTTCATGATGCATCAAACGCTTCATCAAAAATACGTCATGAGCTCTCGGACAATACTGTGAAATTTACAGCGAGCGCTTAACCCTTAACCTTAACCCTAACCCTAGAGACCTTTTTAGCCCAGGAGTCTGTCTTATATATTTATTTATATATATATATCTATATATATATAAATATATATATATATATATATATATATATATATATATATATATATATATATATATATATATATCAATGCTGCCTATAACCTAGACGAAACCAAGAAAGGACATGTATTAAATCTGAAGGTATTGTAAAGCATGCTGCTGTAAAGAAACCTAATGAAAATAAATCTCTCAGACGGGTATACAACGACTAAAGAAATTTCTTTAAGTTAAACGCTGATTAGTTTTTCCCTCCCAGTAGAAATATTTTTGCACGTACACCTGATGCTTTCATTAGCCTTTTAAAGTAAACATTTAATAAAAAATAAAAGCCACCTTCAAAAGAATTAAAAAGAATAAATTAATTTTACTTTGAAATCGGGGCTTTAATTCCTCTATACACTTTTATAAGCTTTTTATTAAAAGTTAATTTTTTACCCTTGTAATTGGACTAATGATCAACATTACAATACAATGAACAAACTACAATCTTAAAATCATTTAAATAGTTACATTGAAAACATCAACCCCCTTTTTTGCCACACTTAGGGGTGGATTTTTTCCTTTAAAATGATATATTTTTAATAGGATTGCGGTGACAAACAAGCACACAGGCCACCTGATGGTAAGTGGTTATTGTGGCCCATAGACATCTAAATCTATCCTCCATTACGAATTAAAATGCAGATGCGTTGTCACCCGTGAGGACTAAGATGGAATGCCTCGTTTCCAGTTAAAAGGGTCTCCGGTTCTCTACACTCACCATACGAAACACAGCAGCGTTAAGCTGCTATTTTACGCTGGTATTCTGTGAGAGCGTGGTCCTTCCCCGGTCGAACTGACCCATTCGTGCTACAACTATATCAGTAATATAGCTACAGCATGGCTCTATCACGTAATATACCATCTTAAAATCATTTAAATAGTTACATTGAAAACATCAACCCCCTTTTTTGCCACACTTAGGGGTGGATTTTTTTCTTTAAAATGATATATTTTTTTATAGGATTGGGGTGACAAACAAGCACACAGGCCACCTGATGGTAAGTGGTTACTGTGGCCCATAGACATCTACATCTATCCTCCATTACGAATTAAAATGCAGATGCGTTGTCACCCGTGAGGACTAAGATGGAATGCCGCGTTTCCAGTAAAAAGGGTCTCCGGTTCTCTACACTCACCATACGAAACACAGCAGCGTTAAACTGCTATTTTACGCTAGTATTCTGTGAGAGCGTGGTCCTTCCCCGGTCGAGCTGACCCATTCGTGCTACAACTATATCAGTAATATAGCTGCAGCATAGCTCTATCACGTAATATAACAGTAATATAGCTGCAGCATGGCTCTACAACGTAAGAGTAAATATAGGAATACGTGGTAAAGCCACGCGGCAGCTTTTGCGGTCGCACGGATGGGCCGGCTCGAACCGGGGTGGTACCACGACCTCACAGAATACCAGCGTGAAGCGTTTCGCTTGGTGAGTGCAGGTGGCCGGAGGCCCTTTTTACTGGAAATGAGGCATTCCATCTTAGTCCTCACGGGCGACAACGCATCTACATTTTGAATTGTAATGGAGGATAGATGTGGATGTCTATAGGCCGCAGCAGCCACTTACCATCAGGTGGACTGTGTGCTCGTTTGTCACCCTTTTCCTATAAAAAAAAAATTATTAAATAGAAAGTGTAACCCATTTACCAATGAAAACCATCAGAATCGGTTAAACATTGACGAAGATATTGCGTAGCATAGTTACAAACAAAAAAGATATAGCCGAACTCTAAACCTTCTCCCTTTTTTATTGTCGTCTAAAACGAAAAAAATGCGTGGTAGTATCGTGGAATACTCGGTTGGATCAAAGTTCCTTTCCTAGTATATTATTATTGAGGCAATCCATCTTAGTCCTCACGGGTGACAACGCAGCTGTATTTCGATTCGCAATCGAGGATAGAGGTAGATGTCTTTGGGCAACAGCAACCACTTACCATCAGGTGATCATCATCTGTGTGCCCGTTTGTCATCCAATCCTATAAAAAAATAGGTAAGGGGAGGGACCTACCTAGACGGACATCTAGGCAGAGAAGCTCTATCACATGTTAAAAGGTAATTTACTTCAAGTCGAAATTCTGGTAGGTATCTTAAAATTAAGAAAAATTCTTGTTCCACAGATCCGACGATGAACGAGAAGTGAGTAGAGCTAGAAACTAGATAATAATTGGCGAGCAGTGTGAAGCGAGTGTGCGGTTACTATAGCTTTGTCGCTGGACGACAAAGAAGAAACAAGGTAGAAAGCGAGTACACTCAGATCCGCATTTTAGAGTAAAATGTACGCTGGTTGGTCTTTCGGCGAAATTTTGACTGCCAGGCGAGCATCGCTGAGCAAATTTTATCTTTGATGGCTTTTGTCGCTGCGACAAACTAGTGGAAAGAGAGTTTTCACCGGCAATGTGAACAGCTAGAGATCGAACATTAATATATATATCTTTTTTATTAACACAGGATTTATACCTATTGTTCGTTTCTTGATAGTCAATCGATTTTTCGTCGGCAGTGGAACAAGTGACTTAGACGTCTACTTATCTGAAAGCTACTTAATTCAAACTTTACAATAAAACTTTATAAAAGCACTAGAATTTCATAACATTTTATGTAGAAAATATGCAAAATTACACTTTTCGTTCCGTTCTACTTAATAACTTACCACTTGCTCGGCGGTGAAGCAAAACATCGTGAGGAAATGAAAAATGTAAATTTTTCGAGGATTTTGTGGACTTTTCTACCAACTTCAAAAAGGAGACAGTACTCATTGAATAAAACTGTTTTTTACGGATTTTATCGCGTTTATTTTATTATTTTTATTCCCGACGTTTTGAGTGCTTTACAGCAACCCATGGTCACGGGGGGGACTGAGATGTTTGACGTCCCGATGTCATAGTTAGCCCGGCTACCTTCAGCTTTTTAATATTAATTTTTGGTTCGATTTACGCAGAATGAACTTACAGTATCCTGAAGTCTTTCAGTGTTATGCTTGGGTTTGGATTTAATTTTGTTAATTATAGGATCCCAAGCAGATGGCAGCACCCATCCATCTTCTCTATTGAAATTAGGATGTTTTTTAATTTCAATAGCCTCGCGTATCACCCTTGGTAGGAATCGGTGTTCTTTTGCAAGGATTTGTGGTCTATCAAATCTGATGTAATGGCGGGGACAATCTTGAACATGTTCACAGACTGCAGACTTCCCAGAGCGTCGGTGCTTCACGTCAGCTATATGTTCTTTCACGCGGGTTTTAATGGATCTTTTTGTTTGTCCTATGTAAGAGAGACCACATTCGTAATCAAGCTTGTACACTCCTGCATCTTGTAGAGGGATATTACACTTGACGGATGGTAAAAATTGAATAATCTTCTTCGGCGGCTTGAAGTATGTTTTAATAGAAGATCGCTTCAAGATGTAGCCAACGTTGTCTGTGACTCCTCTGACATAGGGTAGTACAGCAGGCACACGCTCGACTGCGGTCGGCTTCACTCGGTCACTGTGACGTAGGCGCGGGACCCGAAGCTTGTTGTCTTGCAATACTTGCTCGACGTACTGAAGCTCGGCGGCCAGATGTTTTCTGTCACAGATCCCTCGTGCTCAGTAAAACAAAGATTTTCCCACGGTAGCTAACTGTGATGGATGATGGTGCGATTCACCATTTAAATATCGGTTACTATGGGTCTTTTTTCTATACACAGTATGTCCAATAGTGTTATCAGGATTTCGGATGACTAAAATCTAGGAAAGCTAAAGAATTGTTTGCCTCTAACTCTATTGTGAATTGTATTTTTGAGTTTATGGAATTAAGGTGGTCTAAAAATGCAGTTACTTTGTCAGATGGTAAAATTGTGAAAGTGTCGTCTACATACCGCTTGTATAATCTTGGGTTTACAGGAGCAGTAAGAAGGGCTTTCTCCTCAAAGTCCTCCATGAATATGTCGGCGACTATGGGAGATACAGGTGAGCCCATGGCCACTCCATCTACTTGCTTGTAAAACTCCTCCTTCCACAATAGATAGCCAGATGTAAGGCAGTGTTTGAGTAATACTGCATATTCTGTAGGCATGTTGTATTCTTCTAGCTTCCTGGTTACAATTGAGATGCAGTCTTCAATAGGTAAGCATGTAAATAGTGACTGAACATCAAAACTGACCATAGTTTCATTGTCAGCAAGATGTAGGTCTTTTATCGCACTAACAAAATGGTATGAATTCTTTGTGTGTGCTCTAGTTTGTCCTCTCAGTGGTGACAGAATTTTTGCCAGGTGTTGAGCCAACTTATAAGTTGGTGAATCGGTTTGGCTCACTATGGGACGTAGTGAAACGTTTGGTTTGTGTATTTTCGGTAACCCATATAACCTCGGTGCTTTAGTACACGGTGGTATTATCGAGTTTACGTCGAGATTTAATTTTTCGGAGTAATTCTTTATTAGATCGCTAGTTGTTTTAAGCACATTGGTTGTAGGGTCTGTTTTGACCTTTTTGTACGTACTTTCGTCCGATAAAAGTTGTTGTATTTTCAAATTATAATCTGACGTATCCATTATTATTGTAGCATTTCCTTTATCTGCACGGAGAATCGTGAGCTCTGGTCTGTTGCGTAAGTTGTACAACGCTTTAATCTCGTCTTTGGGGAGATTTAGTTTCGGCACTGAACTACGACGTAATAAGAACGAAATGTCTTGCCGTATGGCCTCAACATCTTCCTTTCCCAGATTGTTTTAAACAGACAATCTTCAACGTTACAGATAATTTCCTAATACGGAATTTCTTTCGGTGTTATTGCGAAATTCAGGCCCTTCGATAATACTTTTATTGTAGGTTCGTCCAGTGTTTGTTGTGACAGATTATAGACCGTGCGTTGTTTATTGTTTGTGCGTGGTCAACGGTTGTGTATCGTTTCTACTTTGACATGGATGTTTGGCATTTGATTTGATAGTTAATTTTTGGTATTTCTCTATTTGTTTATTTTTGCATTCATTATATGATAAATATATGGGAAAATCTTTGTTTCAGAGAGCACGAGGGATCTGTGACAGAAAACATCTGGGCGCCCAGCTTCAGTACGTCGAGCAAGTATTGCAAGACAACAAGCTTCGGGTCCCTCGCCTACGTCACAGTGACCGAGTGAAGCCAACCACAGTCGAGCGTGTGCCTGCTGTACTACCCTATGTCAGAGGAGTCACAGACAAGGTTGGCTACATCTTGAAGCGATCTTCTATTAAAACATACTTCAAGCCGCCGAAGAAGATTAGTCAATTTTTACCATCCTTCAAGTGTAATATCCCTCCACAAGATGCAGGAGTGTACAAGCTTGATTGCGAATGTGGTCTCTCTTACATAGGACAAACAAAAAGATCCATTAAAACCCGCGTGAAAGAACATATAGCTGACGTGAAGCACCGACGCTCTGGGAAGTCTGCAGTCTGTGAACATGTTCAAGATCGTCCCCGCCATTACATCAGATTTGATAGACCACAAATCCTTGTAAAAGAACACCGATTCCTACCAAGGATGATACGCGAGGCTATTGAAATTAAAAAACATCCTAATTTCAATAGAGAAGATGGATGGGTGCTACCATCTGCTTGGGATCCTATAATTAACAAAATTAAATAATAAAACCCAAGCATAACACTGCAAGACTTCAGGATACTGTAAGTTCATTCTGCGTAAATCGAACCAAAAATTAATATTAAAAAGCTGAAGGTAGCCGGGCCAACTATGACATCGGGACGTCAAACATCTCAGTCCCCCCCGTGACCATAGGTTGCTGTAAAGCACTTGAAACGTCGGGAATAAAAATAATAAAATGAACGCGATAAAATCCGTAAAAAACAGTTTTATTCAATGTGTAGAGACAGTACTCAATTAAACTGTATGTTTTTATGTGTGTTATACCTCATAACATTTTACTCGGTGAACCGATTTCGATGATTCTTTTTCTATTTGAAAGCTGTTTCTTCACATGTGGTCCCATATAAATTATATATTATATTGATCAAGGTCTGAGTCAATTGTTTTTGAGTTATTCTTAATAATTTATATTGAAGTCGGTTGTACAATTTTTTTAATTTTTAATTATTTTTTGGCCATTACAAGGCCTGAGCCACTTGTATCCATTGATTTATTGCATGTTTCATCATGTCGTTATTCCATCTAGTGTGAGACCATCCAACAGTACGTTTACCATAAGGCACACTTCTATAAGCCAGCCACTTGTGAACCTTTCTTTCCCAAATTGGTTGCTATGTAAAATAAAAGAACCGTCTTATAATATATTTAAACATTAGTGACAATTTCTTTTTGTTTATAGTTTCGTAGCCTAAAGATTCTCAATTTTGTAAAGTTCTTTTGCTTGTAGAATTTCGATGTGAAAATTATAATTTAACGTTATCCACGACGAATGAAGGTCTACTGTTTTTAGCTTATTGCTGAAAATTCATCACGTAATTTAGTATTGTTTCTAAGTTGCTTAATTAATTCAAAGGTCTTGAAATTTAATTATTGCATGGTATTAAATGAGTGCGAACTATAACAATTGACACTAAAGATAAGAGATAAATAAGAGCTATTGAGTTCACGCAAAAGCAGAAGAGAAACTAAATGACACATTGACGAAGGACTATTAAAAGTAAACTTTCTTAGGCGTGACTTAAGGATGACTCAGATCTTTATTCGGACGGAAGTAACCGTCATTAAAATTTACAGGCCATTTACGCAGTTCCATTTTATGAAGGCACTGACTGATTATAATATTTCATGAGTATATTGTAATTTATGTTATGTTCGTTTTCTTTTTCTTCTTCGTCAACCCGGAATAGTTCACAGCTAAAATTATTTACACCTTTGTTAGGTAAGATAGGCTTTATTCGTGTTTGAGCCACGCTGTAGATATATAAGTTTTAGCATGAATGAGTCGGTTCGACCGGGGTTGGACCATGCTCTCACAGAATATAGCGTAAAATAGCAGCTTAATTTTTTAATAGCACAGGGTGACAAACGAGCACACAGTCCACCTGATGGGTAAGTGGTTGCTGTGACCCATAGACATCTACATTTATCCTCAATAAAGTATCAAAATGCAGATGCGTCGTCACTCGTGAGGACTAAAATGGAATGCCTTTTTTCCAATAAAATGGGTCTCCGGTTCTCTACACTCACCATACGAAACACAGCAGTGTCAAGCTGCCATTTTACGATGGTATTCTGTGAGAGCGTGGTCCTTCCCCGGTCGAGTCGACCCATTCGCGCTACAACTATACAACTAATATAGCTGCAGCATGGCTCTACCACGTATAAATTTTTCATGCTTCTGTGTTTCGTATAGTGAGTGTAAAGAACCGGAGACCCTTATTACTGGAAACAAGGCATTACATCTTAGTCCTTAGTGGTGACAACGCATCTGCATTTTGATTCTTGGTCGAGAATAAATGTAGATGTCTGTGGGCCACAGCATCCACTTACCATCAGGTGGACTTATTTTTCACCCTTATTCCATAAAAAAGTGATTTAGTCATGAGGTAGTCTGCAAGTTCGTTTGTAAGTTCAATCCTACTTATATTATAAATGTGAAAGATTTCTTGGATATTTGTATGTATGTTTGTGGCTCAAACACGTAAAACTACTGAACGAATTTCGATGAAACTTGGCAATATTATATAGAACAAATCAGAATGAGACATACGCTATATTTTTGTATAAAATATTATAGTCTTTCCCAATTTACAGTCTCAAAACTTTTTATTACAAATTTTTAGTTAAAAGTTAGTTCTTAATTAAACATCAGCGGAGCCGCACGTAATAACCAGGTTTTTGTAAAAAAAACTTAACATTTTTAATTAAAATATATAAAATTTTACACGCATAAATCAGTTTATGAAATATTAATACATATATCGTTGAGCATAATTTTTACATGTATTTTTATGGTGGTTTAATCATAATACAGAAATATTCTAATTATTGATTTTCATTTGTTTTAGAGTAAATAGTAATAAAAAGAAAACTCTGTCCACTAAAGTACGTTAATGCGTCATGATAACTTTTCAAAACGTTTTTTATTTCTAAAGTTCTTGTAAATACAAAAACTTTACCCGAAAAGTGATGGCGTTAAAAAGCAAAGGTGGAGATTTATTTTAATCACTTTCTGCCACTACTTTACCGCGTATGAACTGCACATAGGGTTTTTGTTTGCAACGACTACATTCCCGGACGTTGGTCGTGGGTTCTACCAGACTTTTTCTTAATTCGTTAATTTCTAAGTTTTTGTTAAGGAGCTGTTGATCCTCAAGTAAAACTTAGTACGTAGTTCATAAGTGGTAGAAGTGAAACCTTCAAATGAAAGAAATATATAATATAAATTTCACGGCAAATGATTTATTTAATATAATAATTTTCAACCACAATTGTGGCATAAAATATGACATAAAAATTTAATTTTATAGCTAATAAATGTCACAAGCCTTATTTTTAGATTACATATCTAAAAATAAGGCTTGTGACATTTATTAGCTAAAAGCCTAAATATATAATAAATCAAAAGAATATTTTCTATTAAGTAAAATTGCTTTTCAGTAGTGTCATCTACTTTATTTTATAGGTAAAGTAATTTTATATAAAAAAACTGATTAGGCATTGACGCATTATATATTTTTAGATATTCATATACTTCTTAGATACGCAGCCTCACGTTGTTTTTCTTTAACGTCGATTACGTGGTCAATTAGCACTCAAAATTCAAATTACACATTTTATTGTTGCTGATGGAGATTGAACTCTGTTCACGTACCATGAAATTTAATGCGAACGCTTTTATCTCCCGAGCTTCGTTTTCCTTTCTATTTCTAAATTACAAAATTCTCTCAATGAAGTATGAAAATGTACGTGCGTTAGAATTACACGTAGAAATACAATATCACACTACCGACGTCAAAAAGACTTATTTTATCTTTTTCTTTACTAACTATACGATACAGCAACACTGTGCTGTTATTTTTATAGTTTTTATATAATTAAGGAAACATGGCTTTAACACGTAGTGACACTACATGTTTGAGTATGTCAGGTTCATATTATATACTATTATTAAATTGTTTATATTTAAAATAGCAACGTAACAACTCGTTCCACCTAGTATTTTAGCTGATATTTTTGATGTCTACGATAAATGATTAACATTTAAAGTAGTCGGTTCTTGCAATTTATTTTATTGAGTACTTTATTTGGTTTGGTTTGGCAGATAATTAATGCTTTTTAAATATAGCAACAAGTTCAACCTCGCTTTGGAATTTTCAGCCGATTTCAAAAAAGAAAAGGTTCGTCATATGACTCATTTTTTTTTGTATTAAGCGACTAATTGTGGACCATTTTTTTATAAAAACTATTAATTTAAAAAATAAATGCCTTAGCTTTCCATTGACGTCCGTCGAATTGGGTGTTTATACGTATTTTTACAGAAAGTTTACACTATTATAAGCACACACACAAGTTTTAACATGCGAAAAACCCGTACTTTTTGAGAAAAAAAATTATTGAAAATCAATTATTCTTGCAATGTTTATGTTAAATCCTTACCATAAAACTGGCGCCATTTTGTAATATCATTGTCATCGTTAGTAGGGATGTCGATTCTTTTCGAAAAAGATAGATTTTTAAATCGATTCGAATCGTAAGCTGTATTGATTCATAAAAAATCGATTTTTAAAAAATAGATATATTTTCCTGTTTGCATTTATAATGTAAATATAAACGAAAAACAAGAAAGATACCATAATAAATGATCTCTTATTGAAATTTGTTTTATTTTAACAGTACCTATTAGTGCAGATAACAAATAAAATAGGTTAGGTTCAACTTATGCCAAAGAACCGAATTGATTGACCCCGATTCCACCTGGTACGAGTCTGTCCTACCCTTAGAGTGGTTTTATAGAGCTGGAGGCGCGTAGGGGGAGCAGCTTCCGCCTGCTGTGACAAATCGTAGCAACCGACCAACCGGTTGAACTGACCAATTAACCAACAAGCCGAAGCTGCGAAGACGAGGAACGATGCCTGCGATTTGTTACGCAAAGGCGTAGAGGCTGCTCTTCCCGCAGCGCCGGAGACGTAGCAGTTTCAAAATAGTTACAGAAATCCTTCTGAATCATTTCCCCTATTTTTTTATGATGAAGGGGATTTTTTTCTCATAAAATGGATTTATATTTACATTATAAATTCAAACATAAAAAATATAGATATTTAGAAATTGGTTTTTTGTGAATCGATACATCAGCTAACGATTCGAATCTATTTAAAAAAATCGAACTTTTTCGGAAAGAATCGACATCCCTACTAACAATACAAAATAGCGTCAGTTTTACGGTAGCAATTGACATAAATATTGCAAAAATAGTTGATTTTCAATATTTTTTTTCTCAAAAAGTATGCGTCTCCGAATGTCGAAACTTTGCGTGAGTGCTTATAATAATGTAACATTTTTGTAAAAAAAAATATCAACCTCCAATTCGACGGATGTTAATGGGGATTGGCATAAATATTGCAAAAATAATTGATTTTCAATAATTTTTTTCTCAAAAAGTACGTATTTCCGCATATTGAAACTTTACTTGTGTGCTTATAATAATGTAATCATTCTGTAAAAGAAATATCAACCTCCAACTCACGACGTCAATGGAAAGTCGTACCAAATAAATTCCAACCCTAAAGGTGGAAAAGGAGCAGATATTTTTTTAATGTTATTATTTATTTAGACGCTATATTATTCCCGCGGCGACAGTTCTCCACGTCGCGTCGCCGAACGAGTACTAGCGCGTTGAACCATGCGACGGCAGGCGAATGATTATTCCATTTACCTTAAAGATATAATACCTTAGTTTATACTTAAAAAGGCTAAAAATTAACATTAATAAAAAGTAAATATCAACTTTTTACAGACTAAAAAGAAAATATAATTTACACATAATAGCTTATTAATTTGGAACTCTTGTTCTTAGAAGAACTATATCTTAGCACCGACTTGTACATTTATATGAAATCCGTTAAAATTTCCTGTGTTAAACACAGTTTATAAATATTTACGAAAACATTTATGTTTGCATCCACCATTTTAAATTCTAAGTTGGGAAATTTCAAATTTGCAATGATTATGGACGTCTTTCTCGCTGTGGCACAAATAAATGACGTTATTTAACTCTAAGGTAGATAACGAAAAATGCTTTAATGATTTTTTAATTTACGCGAACACTACACATTGAATAAAACAATTTTACGGTTTTTAGTGTTTAATTAGTTTATTTTTAATTCCCGACGTTTCGAGGGCTTTGCATCAGGGTTGGCATGAATAAATCATTTTGATTTTAATCATGATTTAAATCACGATTTAAATCAAATGATGTTTTCAATAAAAATCAATGATTTAATCAAAATTGTATCCAATATTTTATACTGAACTTGTGGTTGAAAATTATCATATTAAATAAATTATTTGCCGTTAAATCTTTTGAAGTGTTATTTTTATTAAACCGTACGAAATGATATTTTTAACACATAAATGTAACACTATTGGTTGAATCCATTAATGGTTGATGTTAATTTTATGTACTTTGTTGTAACGCTATTGGATGAAATATTGGTTGGTAATAATTTAAACGAAGCGCGTCAGCTTAATATTTTTTTTTATAGGATAAGGGTGACAAACGAGCACACAGTCCACCTGATGGTAAGTGGTTGCTGCGGCCCATAGACATCTACATCTATCCTCTATTACAAATCAAAATGTAGATGCGTTGTCACCCGTGAGGACTAAGATAGAATGCCTCATTTCCAGCAAAAAGGGCCTCCGGCCACCTGCACTCACCAAGCGAAACGCAGTGGTAAACCTCTACTTCACGCTGGTTTTCTGTGAGTTTATTTTGTTTAGTTTACATTTTCATCAAAATATTACAAGGAATCTATATAAAAAGTTCGAGAAAAAATACTAGGGAAGTTTATTAATATTTTTTATTTCTTTTTTTATTATTTAGTGTGGTGTACAATTATAAGATTTCTGTTTGATTTCTGTTACGAGTTTAATTTTCACATTTTATGATGCCGAGAGGTGACACAGCTGTAGGACCATTTTGAAAAATGTGTCGGAGGCGAAAAAACTGTAATAAGTAATTGTTGTAATAATACTTTATCATACAAATAATGTTTCAGAACATTAATAAAATATAACTAATAATCATGTCTACTTAATAAAAGAATCAATAAAAATAGTAAAATTATTTGGAAAGCAGAAAATATAAAACTTTTATATTAAGTGTAAATACCTAATAATCATCAACATTTTATTTAAAATTATAATATAGTGTAAATATTGAATTAATAAACTTTTAAATACGCTTAACTCTTAATATATTTAAGACTTTTTAATGCTATAGTCCTTTTCCTATTAAAGCATGAAGAAATGTTTATTGAATTAAAATTTCATTCGTAAAATTCAAGCAATAAAATTAACATCAACCGATTAAAAATAAAAATTCAATACGAAAGTAAGTAATATTCTTAACTGTTAATTTTATCTGTTAAAAAATTAACAAGTAACTTTTAAAAAATAAATAAATTTAATCATTAACACTATGTCTAATTCACATGTCAGACAAAAGGGAAATCCCCGCGCTGTCTTCGCGCAATCCCTTGAGGACGCGTTCCGTTTTGCAAAACAAATATAGGTAAATCAAATAATAAAATCAAAAAATGAAAAATATCGTGATTAAATACGACTTTTTTAAAAAATCGTGCTTTATTCGATTTTTTAAAAAAATCATGATTTTATCCAACCCTGCTTTGCATACAATCGGAAATTAAAAATAAGTAAATTAAACACGATAAAATCCGTAAAAATTGTTTTATCCGAAATAAGCCTTATCAATACATGTCCTTGAAATTCAAATAATGAGTGAACTCAATGATATCAAAGGAATAAAATTTTAATACAGTATTTTGGAAAACAATTGTCAAATACGATTGCCAGCGCTTCACTCATTTACAAAGCAATGAACAAATTTGCTCTCGGTAAAAGACTGCGGGAGGAAATAACCTCTTTCTTTTTCATCTCTTTTATTTTTCACTTTCATTTTGGGACAATATTACATTATATGCAAGTATTATGATGAGATGAATATATTAAATTCGTCACAATATGTTGGTAGTACGAGGAAATAATAATATTTTAGCTTTAGAAACCTTACAACAAAAGGCATTGATAATGAACTGCAATGTTCCTGCGATGGTCGTTCTTGGAAATTCTCGTATTGTCATCGAGAAATTTCAGATTGTTCAGACGTGAAAACTGAAGTACAAAATTCCCTTATATTTATACATACATATTTTTATAAGATAAGGGTGACAAACGAGCACACAGTACACCGGATGGTAAATGGATGCTGTGGCCCATAGATATTTACACCTATCCTTGATTACGAATCAAAATGAAGATGGGTTGTCACCCGTGAGGACTAAGATTGGAATACCTTGTTTCCAGTAAAAAGGGTCTCCAGTTCTCTACACTCACCATACGAAACACAGCAGCGCTGTGCTGCTATTTTACGCTGGTATTCTGTGAGAGCGTGGTCTTTCTCCGGTCGAACCGACCCATTCGTCCTACAAGTATACCACTAATATAATATAGCTGCAGCATGGCTCTACCACGCAACATAAATACATTCAGGTAACAGTGTAGTCTAGATAAATTTAAAAATGAACAAATAATATTTTTATTATATCTTTTATTATTTTCCTGATAATCAAAATAGTATTGTACACATTTAAATAATTTTAACTACATTTAATACTGCTATTGTTTCATCCATCCATACATCTGTCCATATATCCATCCATTACAGCCTATAAAATTCCACTGCTGAACATAGGCCTCCCTCATAGATTGCCCATCACCTGTTTTATTTTCCCTTTTTCGCCTCTTACGACACCCTCGGGACGACATGGGGTAGTGGATATTCTTACACCGCCACCTTATTGTTTCACACGGTTATTTTTTCGTACATAAAAATATTTATATAAGGCTTATAAATAAAGTTACGAGCAGAAATCTATTTCTGTGATAATAATAAAAATAAATTAACGACATTTCTCTAACTAATAAACGTTTATTGCTAAAACATTTTGCAATAAGTATACAAAATTACAGCTACAACGGACTTAATGAGACTTTTGATATTTCTTATATTATAATTTATTTGATGAGTTATTATGATTATTTATAATTATATATATTATTATATTATAATTTATTTGATGAGTTATTATGATTATTTATTATAAATATAAATACGTTATTTTGTTATGTGATACAGAAACACAATTACATACAAATAAAAACGACATAAAAAGCTGAAAATATATATAACGTATGTGCAAAATTTGTACCTTACTGCTTCCAGCATAAAGGCTGCTAAAGATGAGGATGATAGATTTCATTTCAAATGGAATAAATAAATCAAATGCAGATGTAGATAAAATTGAAGTGTCTATTTGTAATGTCATCTTTACCTTCTTTATCAAAACCATCTTTCTACTAACTGCATATGAAAGTATATACAGTACGTATAACGAAGAAACAACTAGATAACCGACAGACAGACAAAAATGTTTGTCTGCCTGTCGGTATATCTGTCTGTCTGTAGTTCCGGCTAATCTCCGAAATGGCTAGACCAATTTTGACAGGAATTTTACTATCAGATATATGATGCTATAAGGAGTAACTTAGACTAAATTTTATTTTATAAAAACATTTAGGGTTCCGCGCATAAAATGAAAATCAATGAAATTCAACCGTAATAAATTTTACGCGGGCAAAGTCACGGGGAACAGCTAGTCTAAACTTTTTAGTTTAACCGTTTTATTACAAAAAAAAAAACAGTTTACTGGTAGTTGTGGTTTTAAACTGTCAGTAATGTTTTTTAAAATTTTCTTGAATCATACCTAACACGGTAAGACTTAGTGAAATTTGCTCAAAGGATTCTTGTCATTGTTTTGCGTAAAACAACGCTACATGCAAAACTTTATTATAATACTTCAGGCAAGAATCAAACTTCTTTATTTTTGAAATAAAGAAATGATATCCTGGCGTCATTGCATCAATTAGGATTTGTTACTTAAAAGTAAGGTCTAGTAAAAAAACATTTTTAATAAAGTATTTTTCTACGAGACAGAATTGCTTGACCAATCGGCATCTTTTAAAAGAACACTTTAAAAATATAAATGCCATTTCAATTTATTTTTGATATTTCTCTTTGCGGTAAATAGCAATAGAAAAAGGTAAAAATATTATAAATATTTAATTTAAGTATGTAAGTGTTAATCGACGATTATAAATGAGGTCGCAAATTGTTATTATATATACATGTTATTATACAATATTGTTATATATATATATAACCACGGACGTAAAAAATATAGCAATATTGTCCATCGATTTAATAATACCCACTTAATGCAAATTTTTCCAAAAAAATTGAATGGACCAATTCCCGGCAGAAGTAAATTATTTTATATTATACTAGCAATCCACCTATCTTCACACGGATGATTTCTGGATCTTAAAGACAGCGCCTACCGGGTCCAATCAAAAAATCGAAATCATCTATGGACCCATTTAAACACACACAAAAATATTTAACAGTGGTAGAGCCAGGCGGCAGCTTTTGCTGTCGCATGGATGGGCCGGCTCGAACCGGGGTGGTACCACGACCTCACAGAATACCAGCGTGAAGTAGAGGTTTACCTCTGCGTTTCGCTTGGTGAGTGCAGGTGGCCGGAGGCCCTTTTTACTGGAAATAAGGCATTCCACCCTAGTCCTCACGGGTGAAAACGCATCTGCATTTTGATCTGTAACAGAGGATAGATGTAGATGTCTATGGGCCGCAGCAACCACTTACCATCAGGTGGACTGTGTGCTCGTTTTTCACCTTTATCCTATAAAAAAATCATCAAAATCGGTCGAGCATTTTTTAAGTTTTAGCTCTTGCAGTTAAGAATTTTCTCATAATGATGAAATAAACTAGTCTTGTTCCTAAAATAAATGTATGTATAAATCTAGACGATGATTTCCTATTTTAAGACGAACACTACACTCTCAAAAGTCAAAGCACCCGTAACATCGGTAATTAAAAATTAAAAATTAAACGCGATAGAATCCGTAAAATTAGTTTCAGGTAATTTTATGTCGTCATTACAATATTTTACACGTGGTGGAGCCATGCTGCAGCTATATTAGTATTAGTTCCGTTATATACCTCCTTAGTTTCAAGATATTCTCCTTGTTGCATCAGTCAGTATCGGAATCCCCGAAGTTGACAGATCGTTGATATGTAGTTTCGTCGTCATTTGGAAGAGAATTTTTGACGTGGTAGGGCCATGCTGCAGCTATATTAGTAGTATAGTTGTAGCACGAATGGGGCGGCTCGACCGGGAAAGGATCACGCTCTCACAGAAAACCAGCGTAAAATAGCAGCTTAACGTTGCTGTGTTTCGTATGGTGAATGTAGAGAACCGGAGACCCATTTTACTGGAAAAGAGGCATTCCATATTAGTCCTCATGGGTGACGACGCATCTGCATTTTGATTATTTATTGAGGATAAATGTGGATGTCTATGGGTCACAGCAACCACTTACCAGGTGTACTGTGTGCTCCGTTGTCAACCATCCTAAAAAATAAAAAAATAAAAAATACAATATCATCACAATAGCCTATCTATATACCTCTATAGATATACCTCCATAGATTGCCTCGTAGGAAGGATATTTTCATAGATGCCACTCTTGCCGGCGAGTTGGCAACCGCAGTATCTTCTGTTTATTATTTGAAGATCCACTAATAATAGAGTTAAAAAAAAAACTTAAGCTATACGCATTCATCATGAACTATAAATATTCTAGTGAAAATACTAGTTCTTAGTCATGCCGTAATTGTATTGAAATCTGTACTGTAATAGAAATTTTGTACCACCGACTTCAATATAAATTATTGAGAATTACTCAAAAACCGATGTCCAGACCTTAATAAAATTCCGTCAGTCAAAAAAAAAAAAGAAAAACAGACAAAAAAGAATCATTGAAATTGGTTCACGCAGAAAAAAGTTATGAGGTAACACACATAAAACAAACATGCAGTTGAATTGAGTACCGTCTCCTTTTTAAAATTGGTAGAAAATTCCATTATATTCCTTGTATCTTTATATCACTTATTGCTGTTTAATAGTGGCGTCTATGAATCCCTACCCCATATCATCCCGTGGGTGTCGTTATAAGCAACAGAGAGAAATGAAAAAGGATGGGCAGGAGCAGCATCTTCCCGTAACAACTCAAATCAATATAATTTAAAATTAAAAAAATTGTACAACCGATTTCAATATAAATTATTAAGAATATTTCAAAAACTATTGGTCAGACCTTGATAAAATATGGGACCACATGAGAAGCACCAGCTTTCAAATAAAAAAAGAATCATCGAAATCTGTTCACCCAGAAAAAGTTATGAGGCAACACACAAGAAAACTTACAGTCGTATTGAGTACCTCATCTTTTTTGAAATCAGTAGAAAACACTGCTGTTGTCAATTGGCTTACCCAGCGTGGTAAGCTAATTGACAACAGCAGTTAACTATGGCAAATATTACAATATACGAGTTTGGGGAAGGCCCATGTTCGGCAGCGGATTATTAATATGCTATAATGAATGAATTTGATAGGCTAATAATGATTAAATAAAATGTTAATATTATATTCATATATATATATATATATATATATATATATATATATATATATATATATATATATATATATATATATATAAGCACGTCAATCTAATATAAAAGCATGTCAAAATAAACAAAATGAAATGTAAGAAGAATTGTACGCTAATATTAATTGTAATTTAAATTTTAGAACGTATTTAAAATAATCTCAAAATCAACGGAAAAACTAACCTCTATCGTGAAATAAATGGACAGTGTCTTATGAAAAATAAAAATTTGTTGTTATTATTTACCTCGATTACAGCTTAAAACTCAGATTTATAAATTTGCCATTTAAATAATTTGAAAGGAATTAATTTCAGTGGCAGAAAAGTAGAGAAAGAAGTGACTCACCAATTTCAAATGAATATTATAATCTGTGCCATTTTAACAGACTTTGTAACGAGAATCTTATCCAATTGTGTACAAGATTTAATTATGAGTTGTTTATCACTTTCGAAGATGATATATAAAATTCGTCTGCACCATAAAACGATCGGAAGCGCGCAGCTAGTATGCCGGCTGGAACCGTACTGTTTATTTGAAGGTGGCGCTCAAGAGCTCATGGCGAGAGAATTATAACTACTACATCAACCACATAGAGCCACCACATTAACCGAAAATCCGCAGTCGCATCCACCATTTATTTTGCAAAATAACGACATGTGTTTTATTCACATATCATGTTACGTAAAAACACGGTTGCATTACAAAAATAAAATTTAATTTTGTATAAATATAATAATAGTCACCCATCCAACTATTTAACATCTGATAATATAACGTTGATACAATTGACTGTTTTATTCATCAAATTAATTTTTTATAAATTTTTTAATTTTTAATTTGTATTTTATCCTATGAATAACTTTGATCTTCACTGATGATTAAAAAATCTGTCCTTAGTAATTTATTAGTTACACGTTGTGCGTGAGATGAGGGTAATTTATAGGCGCGTCTCTGATGTTAAAATATAAATACGGTTCCAAAACTACTAAATAGTTTAGCTTCCTGCCAACAGAAGTATTTTGGAAATGAAATATATTTTATATTTATTCATGATTGCTGTGATTACATTAAAGAGATATAGTTTGAAGTTTCAGTTTAATTTTTTTTAATAATTAAGGTAAAATAATACTTGTACACATATCTATTCGTGTTGCTTAGTGGTCAGTTATTTTATTATAAGTATAAAACTTTATTAAAATTATTTACATTAAAAGTCAAAGTAAAATGTGCTGATGTTGTATGTTGTTCTGAATTAATATAATTTTTATTACTGAAAGTGCATAAAAAACATCATTACTCAACACTAACTTTTTAAACCATGTCGTTAGGAATTTCATTTGTATCTATGTAGAGTATGACTACGCAAGAACTTATAAATTATGTGTTTATTTTATAGAATATGGGTGACAAGCGAGCACATAATCCATCTGATAATAATAGGATGTTATGGTCCATAGACATCTACATATATATCTATTCTCGATTCAGAATCATAATGCCGACCTGTTGTCACCCCTGAGGACTAAGATGGAATACCTTGTTAACTGTGAAAAGAGTCTCCTGAAGTTCTCTACACTCTAATCTATAAATTGTACTGAAAATATCTTTGCAAAGTGAATCAAGCTTCCACTTCCATTTGATTTACTACATCAAGCCTCTATTATTTTTGTAGGCGCTAAGTTGCCCTAGGCTGTAATAACGCCTCTAAAACAATTTTATTAATAAGCCGTCATGAGTTAAATATCGCATTGCTAGGCTCAGTTTCCTTCTTATTTTGAGAGTAATACACATTTTTTATCCTTTAACCCGGAATACAACATTACGTGCACTGTCGCTTGATGGAAAAAATAAGTAAAATAGTGTTGGTAATTCTACTGACTTACCCCTAGGAAGATATGGGACCCTGCTAACTACTTTCATTTTATTTTATATAAGATATCTGATTATAAAGAAATAAATTGTAACATTATTAGCCGAGTATTTCTGATATAGTTAAAAACTAAGCAAAGATAAAAGTTTTGGAGCAGGAGAAAGGCGTTGCGTATAGGCGTGAGTATATTTTTTTAATATTTCTCGGATATTCAAGGTTATCTCCCGATGTTTTTCTTTTCCGCCCAACACGTAGTAAATTAGCACGTAAATTCGCTACTTCAAAATTTATTCAAGTCGGCTGGAATCGTGCTCGATCTATGGAGTTTAAGATGAAGGTGAATGTTTTTAGAAAATATAACAAATTTTTTGAAAGTAGATCAAGGAAATATAACACGTACTCTACACCACGGAGCTCTATCTCACCGATATATTGAATCACAATCGATAACTAACTCAAATATTTTTCTTTCTCAAATAAAATTTACTTGCAGACTTACAATGGGTGGTACATGATTTTAATTTTTTTTCCTGAACTCCTATAACTTACACAAAAAATAAACTATTTTTGTACAAAATACTTAAAGTGATTAAAGATTTTAAAAATATAATTTATTAAGAATTTGAAACATTATACATTATGTGTGAATTCAAATAAAACTAGGTAGCACAACAATTTACTGTCATGTTTGCTTTGGTAGAAGGGATACAATGCTTATTTTATTGAACTATAATAGCCCAATTTTAGTCACGAAATAGCTTCTTCCGTCACTCGCACAAATTAAAAATAAAAGGAAGTTTATTGGTCCAGTTGATACTGTTTTATATTTTATTGTAAGAAACTATTCTACTTCTGATGAATTTATTCTCAAAACGAATTTAAAATAAAAGAATTTTACTTGTATTAGAAATTATTTGGAAGGTGAATTGTTAAAAATAATAAAAGTGTCAGAGAGAATGTTCAACTTGCTCTCTTGCTTACGCAATTAATCATTATTAGGAATAAGACAGCGTACAGCATTACACATTCAGTACAGAGCAAATACAGTTTGACCAAGGTAATGAGTACCAGTCACAATCACATAGTATTGTAACGTGAAGGATATAATTACATGATAACACCAAAGTACGTAACAGCATTACTACTTATCTCAATGTAATACAGGGCAACCTCTGCTACTCGATCTTCCTTACTTACACTAGAAAAACTACTTCACGATCAGAACCATATCACTTGTCTTACTTAGGCAGAAACTCAGTGTACAGCTAATGTTTTAGCCCAACGGGCACAACATGAAGCCCGCTTTTCACTATGGGATATTAAAAAGGAACGAGGGAAGGCTTTGGTCACAGCTCGTTCAGCAGCGGATTCCATAACCTCTATATCTAATAAAACACCCCAACGTTTTTCGTGTCGCTTTCCTATAGTCACACTCATAGGTCCGAAATAATCTACGGCTGAGCATGTAAAAGGTGGTTCATGATGAGCTATTCTCTCCAGAGGCTTATCCTGGGTTATCATAACCACTTGTCGGTTGTGCCCTTTATTATTTCGGCGTTCATAACGCTTGCTCTTAAAACGGTTGCGTACAGACCCCTTTGCAGTGTGTACGGTTTGCTTCCTGAATTCAGGACGTTTCCGCTTTTCAGGCACATTTTCATTACTTAAGGACGTTCCAAATTGTTCACTTACTGAATTCAAAGATTTGGCTATCTTTTGTAGCTCTGGCTCCAAAGGATGCTGAGCTCGATATTTGAACTATTTAAATTTATACATAGTTCCAAGCTTCTCCACTATACGGCTTACTAACTTCGGTGAGTATAAATACTGTGGTTGGTTCAGCGCTTGTATTGCAGCAACCACGTTCGAAATGCGACTTGCAAAATAACCTATATTTCTGCAATCTTCTGCCAATCTTGGCATACGCTTTACGTTCTCGATTTCGGCTAGAATGAGCATCTCAACCCTACCGAAACTTCTTTCGAGAGCGTTCATTATTTCTTCAGGTTCACACAAAGTAAACAACAATGACTTAACCGCTTCCTTAGCACCTAAAGGGCACCTTTAATGACCTCCTAAGGCGTGCGACATTCTGCACCCCTGAAAATTGGCTTCTTGTGTCTTCAAACACCGTTTTGAAAATTCTCCATTCACCCGGGTCTCCATTGAAGACCGGTAATTCCTGGAGAAAATGAAGCTGGGAAGACTTATCTTTACCCGCTATCTTTATTGCACTCACAATCGCTGCGGTCAATTCTGACACCTCACACGCGTTTGCCTTCTGTGCATTACCTAGGGTGTGCTCGACCTCCGCCCCTTTGCGGCGTGATCCCTTACACGCTTCCTTATCAGTAATGTCGGGTTGCGTTACACTAACCGGCGCGCTCATTATGGTCTGTTGAACCCAACTCCTTACGAAAGGTTCCACCTGATTATTCTGCTCTTCATCATCCTCACTCGAGTCGATTTCCTCTTCTCGGTTGAGACGTGCCAACTCCAATTGAGACTTGGCTAAGGCAGCAGCTGCCTGTGCTCGTTCGAGCTCTGAGCGTTCGAATTTAATCCGCACCTCTAATTCGGCTTTCAGACTCGCCGATCGCGATGACCAGCTACCTCTCTGTGACCCTTTGTCACTAGTGTGCCCGATTACTGTTCTTGACGATGCCGCTTCTTCGGTCCATTGACCTACTTTTTCGACTATCGTTTCACTCCTGGATATAACGGATTTTTGTGCGGTGCTGGTCTGCGTAGCACTGGTGTCCGTCCTGTTGCTTGTCGTTGCCACGGACGCCCCTGAGTCCCCCGTGCCTGTGGACGTATTGATGGTGGCTCCACTTGAAGGAGTTTCCCCACTCGAAGCAGTAGCTGTGGTCGCTCCAGATGATTCCGCCTCTTTAGCCTTTCTTGAGAGCCCTGTCCTTGTCCTGGTTCCCTCGCTCCTCACGGTCTGGTCTTGCGCCTTCTTCATCTTGCAGGAAGGTGATTGTTGGCCTACGGTCCCTAACTGTCCCGACGGTCCCTACTGTCCCTATAGTCCCTATGGTCCCTACGGTCCCTACAACCCCTTACCTACAACCCTTCTACACCTCAACCTAACCCTACTACCCCTCCCCCCTTTATCTCCCAACCCTACAACCCTACTCCCACCCTAACAGCCTTATCAGCCCTATCAGCCCTATCAGCCCTATTAATCCTCGACGGGGTCCTACCGTGGTGAGCCGTCTAGGGATGGAGTCGTGCAGGAATGGAGGAAAGGTTTAGGAACTGTCCCGCCAAGGAATATGGCGAAACAGTCGAGCTAGTAGTGCAAGTGCAGTCTCGCTTGAGAGAACTGCTCCACCCGAAGGTGTTGTGCCAGAGCCCGAACAGTTTGGCACCGTTAGGGGGTTGGGATGTATGCTGTGCTCGCCGCCCAGTTGCCGGTGACGCCTCGTCCAGGCGCCCTCCTCCAGCCGCGATGGAGTCAGGTGCCCACACGAGCAACCTTGCCTGGTAGCAGCAGCGGTGGATGCTTCTTCTTCTTTCTTGCACCCTTGCCTGGCAACAGTAAGTGCGTCCTCTTCTTTCTTGCACCCTTGCCTGGCAGCAGTGAGCGCTCCCGCCTGGTAACAGAAAACCCCAAACGCCTTTGAGCGCTACAGGAAATGAAAACACAATCCCCGTAGAGGAAATGCCGAGCCTGATGACCCGACAGAAAATGCCGGACACGGTCGTTTGACAGCAAATGCCAACTATGGCCGTCCAATGGAAAATGCCGAGCACGCTTGCCCGACAGGAAAAATTGCCAAGCCCTGCTTGGCTACGATTAGCGCAAAAGGCTCAAAAGGCACCTGCACCTGGCTGCGATACGTGCCCCATGCGAGCACACGCCCCTAGCCGCAATCCCGGTTTTCTTTCTTCCAGTAGCTACCAGTATTCCAGGTCCGGTCCTGCCTAAGCCCTGATGGTCCTACTGCGCTGGCCTGGTCTTCTTGCCTTTGGTCCTGTTGCCTCAGCTCAAACCTCCAGCTTCCTTCGGTTTCTGATCTTCACTCGGCTCCGAAGGTCCATTTGAATGGTATCCAGCAGCTCACAGCTGGTTCCTTAAATTCAGCTCGAAGGACCAATTGAAAAGGAACAAGGTAAGGCTTTGGTCACGGCTCGTTCAGCAGCGGATTCCGTAACCTCCTATGACACCTACGTTGGGTTCGGGAACAACGTATGTGAACCCCGTAACGGAGTAACACACAAGGGCGTCGGCCTCTTCCTTTTCTTCAAATAGGTTCAGGCGGGGATTACAAGTCTTCCGAAGTCGTTCCGGTCCCAGCGCCTTGATTCTTCAATATATGCCGCGCTAGCGACACCAGATGAACTGTAGTTATTTTTAAAGGTGAAGGATCCCTTGGGAATAAAACAGTAATTATCTTCAAACCGCTCCGTGAGAGAGTAATTACTTTCCCTATCACTTTCCTATATGCTTTTCTTTCTTGATTATATTATATACTGGTAGCTAGTCCCGAACGATTTGTATGAAAACCAGTCTAATGGGGTATCAATAAAGCTATACTCGATAGAGAACCGCGCCCTCTGCGCGATTTCGCAACTTAATTACATCAATTTGTACTATCACTCCCTCACGATTTGCCCAATATCTTTATATGTATAAGACATACATTTATACATTTTATTTATAAAGATAGCACATAAATAAATACAAAAAAAATTTATACTATGATATACATTACATTTTTATATCACAAAAAACCTTTTATTTATTCAACAAAATATGCCTATTTTACAACATATGTACTAAGTTAGAATTCTTAAATATGTAACATATAAGGTTGAAACAATGTTTTTTATTTGAAAATACAAATATTTTAACGAATACAATAGTTAAATTTACATTTTTCATACACATTTTACTATTTAAAACACTTTTAAATTTCTTATACAAAACTATCAATATTTCACTATTCCAAAGAGTTTATACATGGAAACAACACAGAATTAACCTATTTTGTTCATACAGTCAATCTGAAACATTTTACAAGTCAATTTTACATAAATTGCTGAAATTTACAAACATTTACATTTCCACTTTATTAAACTTGGATTCTACAGATTAGCGCGCTGCTGTTATCTGCAGCTAAATTAACAACTAACTTTCACCCCACACCTCGTTGTCGGTAAAACAGGTGACAATTTTTACATATTTTACTGTTGTCCGTTAACACAAGATGAGCAACCAATCCTTACTCGACTTCCATTGTCGGCAAGGTGGCCTCCAATAAGATCCCTTATCAGATATCAAAGTTGTTATCAATTATCATGTTCTTATCAGATAACACAAAGAAAATATTTTATGAACCAAACATTGAAAATAGACAATTTATTTTCATACAAAACGTATCCAACTTATATAAGACAATACTTATGCAATTAATTTACATTAATTCTATTTATACACAAAGTGATCATTTCGAACGGGGAACAAATCCTGGCCTCTAACTTTATTTTAATATTTCTTTAAATTAACAATATTATTGGAAAGGTGATTTCAAACTGGGGAACTGAACCCGGAAACACAATTTATATCTTAAAAATTCCCTTTATGAATTTATTAAGAAAATATTACTGAGAAAGCGACGAACTAGTTCGGCCTGGGAATCGAACCCAAGACCTTCAAATTATTAATTCGATATTTCTTTAAGATTCAACTAAGCGTTTTCTTATAAGAATATTATTGCTTGACAATTTGATTTTAGAAGTTGTTCGTAATCGGTTAACTAATAAATTGAAATGTTTTTTATAGACGCGTCGCCAACAGATATAATATAATATATATTACATCTAGAGATATAAATTAATATTGCTCACCATACATTTTATATGGAACCGTTTACACTGTGCTATAAATATAATTACACCTCAAGCTATAAATCGACGCTGGAAAGGAAAAAATTACTAAGCGACACTTTGGTCGATATTGAGTTATATATATATCATTGGAATCGGCTTTTTTTTCTGCGTCGATTGGTCCTACTTTCGTGCTTCTACGATGAATTTAATGTCGTTTAGTTATTTTAAAATTTGAGGATTTTTTGAAGTTTTCGGCGACCAACCAACGATAATTTTCGTTATTTAACATATTATTGCTTTAGGACAATTTTCAGTTAACCGTATTTCTACTTATAATTAATAGAATCAGGCGTTACTTTGCGGAAATCCATTATATAAAAGCTTTTAGAAAAATTTACTTTGCAAATATCCGCGTTATAAAATAAGAGACTCACTTAGCGGTTAGTCGCCGTAGAGTCCATATCACCTGAGGATGCCTCGTGTAGAGGCGAAACACGTGTCGTATTATCGTCAGTGGTGTGTCTTGCCTAGTGTAGTGGTGTTGGGAGTAGCGGTGCTGGGATTAGTGGTGACGGAGATAGTGCACGCAATTGAGGGAGGGCGGGAGGTGCTCTTCAAACTAGGTAAGACACATCATTTTATTTTATAACGCGGATATTTGCAAAGTAAATTTTTCTATAAGCTTTTGTATTTCTACTTAGTAAATTTATCCTGTTTCTGATATAAATTATTTTGGTTTTAAGTTACTTTTTCCTGAACTTGAACTGAAAATTTATTTGGATGTCTTTTCCTACGTATTTTTTTTTTTTGCAATCGATTACCCTTTTACCTGTCCTTAATATTAGCTATTTGTCATTTAAATATTGTTTACTAGGTCTGATTAACAAAAAAGATGTCGTTTAGTGATATTTTTCCTTCCTGTAATTTTGTCGCTTAGATGAATGTGACCTGCCGTTTTCTAAAATATTTTGGCGTTAAAATATCTCTTCCAGAAATATTTATTTAATAAAACGTCATTTGAGCCTTCCGCGTTGATCTTGAATTGTCGTGTAACTAGGTTGTGATTTAATATTGAAGTGGTCGTTAGGAACAAAAAATTGAATCACCGTGTTACAAGCTGGCGCCTGGTGCATAAGTGTGTGACCGCGCGTCCCAATGACTTGCCGGTTGGTCTAGAAAAGCGGTAATTATTTTCATTTAAGTATTAGATAATATTCTTAAGTTTGGTGCTAATGTTTGACTTACTCACATTTTACCACTGCGAAAGGACCTGCGTTTTTCGAAATTAATAGACCTAGCTTTAATTAATGCAGGTATTAGTCCCAATTACCTCGTTAGAAGATAATATACTATATAATTAATACATATTAGTTAATGTAATTAACTTTTATTTTGATGATAACATAATTTTGTTTTTCTTTGCAAGATTCCTTCCCCATACAAAATGTTTCTGAAGATTCTAATGTCGTCTCATTCTAAGAAAAATATTTGATTATTTTGAAGTATTTCAAAGTTGTTTCTCGTCGGATGATTCCAACGTTGTTGCTGATTTTGTCGCTAATATGGAACTTCAGGGAATGGACCCTTTTATTCCATCATCTGTAGTGCCCCCTCGGAGGTAGATCCCAGCTATGAATTGATAGCTTATTTAAAATTGCATCTTGCCATAAGCAGGAGTGCTACCGGGCCTGGACTAACGCGTCGGTGTCACACCAAGCACCAAGAAGAAAAGAAATATAATAAAATTAAGAAAGTTCCGCTTCTAGCTCCTACAAAAGAGTCATTGCTAACGCAAAGCAGTGCACTGATTCGTGCGTAAATCTGCAGAACTGGTGAGATATTAGTCTCGTCTCGTAGAGAATTCTAGTCTCTCGCCAAGGCTGTCCAACGGAACTTCTGTGAGCCATGTCTTTCATCTATGCACAGTGAAAACAACTCACTGGTCCATGCCGCAAAGGAGAAAGCCGATCTGTTAGGCTCTCTTTTTGCATCCAACTCGACTCTCGGTGAAGGGAGGAACACAATGCTGACCATTCTGCAGTGAGAATGCTCAGTGCGCAAAGCACTCCTCTCCCTGAATGTTAACAAGTCGGGTAAACCTGATGAAGTTCTTCATATTGTGCTGAAGATATGTCCTACTAGGCGTAGGAGTAGTCCTGAACTCTTGGAGATAGCTTTAGTGCACCCGATACCTAAAAATAGCGACGGTTCAGCTACAGGCCTATTATCTCCTTGTACTCCAAAATCATGGAAATCATTATAAACTGCCAGCTGATTACGTACCTTGAGGTCCACTAGCTCATTAGTAACCACCACTACTGATTTCGCCGCGGTCACTCAGCTGGTGATCGTCTAGTGTACCTGACCCCCAAGATGATCGATGCAGTGGAGACCAAGAAGAAGACCTTGGACGTTAGTTTTGACATATCAAAGGCCTTCGATCAAGTTTGGCACAAAGTGATTCTTGCGAAGCTTTTTTCCTATTTGGTTCCCAAGAAATTGTGCAATTGGATCACCAGTTTTCTTGCATGCTCCGACTGCAAGCCCATTTATGGTAGAGTTCCACAAGGTTGCGTGCTAACACCTCCACTGTTTATGTTGAATATCAATTATATGTTGCAAACCAGTAACATTCATTGGTATACGGATGACAGCACAGGTGATGTATTTTACATCGGCCGTACCAATGTTTCTCGAGAACACGTTGTCGAATACCGGAACAAACTTGTGCCTGAAGTCAAATCTTTGTTAAATAAAGTCTTGGGTTGGTCTCTGAAGGCATAGGTGAACACCAAATGTTCACCGCTAAAAAGAACCCATTTGTTGTATCCCTTAAATTTCAGGACATTTTCATTCTCGGCGTCCATTTATCTAATGATATACAGTTCCGCGGTCACTTGGAAGGGAAGGCAGAATTGGCTTCTAAAAAGTCTTCGCGTGCTCAGCAGAGCGAAACAGTATTTCATGTCGGCACACCGCTTGTACATTTACAAGACGCAGGTTTGGCCTCACATGGAATACTGTTCTCATCTCCAGGCTGTGACACCTCATTGCTAGCTCATTCCACTTGATCACATCCAGCAAAGTGCGTCTCGAATAGTTGATTATCAAGTTCTTTCTGATCAGCTCGATTCATTGGCACTGCGAAGAGACTTTTTAGAATTATTTAGATTAATTCCAGCCACCAAGTTTCACCAACGCACATCGTGACAAAACTCACAATACCATCCTTACCATCTGAATGCTTGGGGTCGATCACTATGCGATTTACTTGCAGTTTCTTTTCTTGCCACAACTTTTTTGTGCAATTGTTTACAACCGGTGGTTTTCCCGAACCAATATGACTTAGGGACTTACAAGAAACGAGCTTACTCCTCTTTAAAATGCCGGCCTTCAATTCCCCTGGTGTTATGAATGCTCGTGCGTGGCGGTTGACACTAACCATTAGGCGAGCCGCATGCACGTTTGTCCTCTCTTCTATGTAAAAAAAAAGTTTATAGTTCGTTAAATAATTCTAAGTAATTAGCGTTACAATAAACTTGTGAATTCTTTTTATTTTTATAAAGCCGAAGGTCTCTGACGATATTTGTATCTTGTGGTGGTACTTTTAATTTTAGTTTAGAAGGGTGTTTCCATTCGGGAATGTGATTTTGAATCACGAAATTGAATATATATTTATTAAAATAATTCATGTTTAATAAACAAATACTGGTGTTTTTTTTTTCCTTTTTAAACCTAAAATCCGCATTGAATTATTAGGGGCCAAACCTTACTTTAATTTGTTCTCTGGTAAAAAAATCACGGACAGAAATTGATTAATCATGAAGTAGTAAGTTACTTTTACCAGATCATAGAAATGTTCTTTTTAAAATATAGATATTTATTCCATGCTCAAATTCTTCAAAACAGTCTGATTATGAATTTTTTTCAGGTTTTACTTCTAAAGTCAAGGCAGTCGGTAGGTCGATTTTTCCCGTTCGTTATTTTTTTATTTTTTTACTAAGCGACACTAACTTCGGAAATTGTAAGCAAATCGGGAAGTTACTTAAAGTAGGTAACAAAGTGTCCAAACAGCTTTTTAATCATGCAAGAATCATTCCAATAGGGTAAATAGTACAATTAATATGATTTTTTTTCCAAAATTTCAAACTTTAATCAGCTCTCCTGTAAAGTTGCCTATTTGTCGCTTGGTAATTTTTTCCTTTCCACCGTCGAAATATTTTTTCGATCGACCGAGCGATATTTTCATATTATATTTCGCCCCATGTACCCCGCACACCGTTCCGCGCCCCCGCAGACAGTGTACGGGGTAGAGGGGGGTAAACCAATGACCAATGACGAACGCACACTAGTTATAAGATATATCTCACAGTGTGAAAGCCAATCGCGGGATATAATTTATATTTCGGGATATAATATATATTATATCCCATAGTGAAAAGCCAGCCTGAGACTCGTAGAATTACCGAATGATCTCTCTTAGTCGACTGCGCGATACTTTGTACTGCTAGAACAAGCGGGAGATTAAACTACCACCCTCAATCATTATTATTTTCCTTTATTATTTTACCCTCATTCCTAACATTATATTATCTTGCAATTTATATTTAGTCTTATACAACATGTAACATAATTAAAGCACATCCTCAAAGTAGTTTGTTCAGAATCGTTTACTGAATCGATTTCAATCTTTTTTAATGTAGGTAATTTTTTATCCCAAAAATAATTCAAACTACGTAAATTACAGTCACATTAAATCTGTACAGTCAAAACAAACTGAAATGTACCGTAACTCCCGGCAATAAGACTTGTAAAGTGCAGTTTTATTTGTAATAATACAAATTCCGTCATTCAATACAAAATAACGAAAAATGAACATTATTTCAAGCTATTGAAGTGTATTGAAGTGCGTTCTAAATTAAAATATCAATTAAGAAAACGGTCATTAATATGTATTGAACAAGGTGGTGGACATTTTGAAAGTATACCGAGTGTTAGTAAAACGCGCCAAAAACGAAGACAGACGATAGTACTAACGATACCTTTGATGATGGGTAAGATAGAAAATCGATCCCGAGGAAATAAATCATCTTTTCACAACTTTTTATTAGCTTTATTCACGCTCCATCATATTATGGCTAAATAAAACGCTAATTTCATTAAAAAAAATCATGATAATACTTAAACATAAAACCAGCTGTGAAACTTAAAATAAAATCAGCTGACAATAGGGTCAATATCTAGCTCGGTGCAAAACAATGTCTACTCACTCTAACTTTCCTTTTCACTCACGCGCTACCGCCGCCCGGCCGACTCGTGTCGCCTCGCGCTGTAGAATTTACACATGTCAGCTTTGCCAACATGTGGGGAATTCCAAAAATTGCAGGGAATTTAAAGTTGCTTGGAGATTTTATGGGGATTGGTATTATGCGGAGAAAATACGGGGATTTTCAAAATCGATAGCCAGTGCCAAGTCACAACTTTTTTTCAAGAAATCTAAATACTTATCTTAACATTTTGTTAGGTTACTTATGAAAATCGAATGTCTCCCTTTTTTTAATTATCTTCATTGCACCACATTTAATTTTCGGATTCATTTCGGCAGCTTGTGTGTATCATTTAATGGTTTTCATTTCCTTATTTTTAATTTTAAAGAAAAAAATGTTGGTTAAAAAGTAAATCTTATAAAATTTGTTAAAAATTGTTTAATTTCTTCAAATAAAATTTGAAGGGAATTTGTGGGGAATATGTTGAAGTTTTGTCCTTAAATTTGGGAATTTGACATGAACTTTCGGGGAATTTGACAAATTGGTGTTGACAATGCTGCCATGTTGCACCGAAATTTACCTACTAAGATTTGTTTGCCGGCGACATAAGAATTAGAGGCAGCAATCATATAAAACTTGCCAGTAATTTTTAATAATTTGAACGTTTCTCTTTTTAAATTCAAGCTATTGGTAGGATTAAATACGGAAAGTCAATTTAAATAAAGTAAAATATTATTTTTTACATAAATTCTGATAGATTAATTAAATGTCGATCATAATTGCAATTGATTTTAACTATTAAATTATTCAGTACCATTTCATTTCTATTATCTTATACAAAATCAAAGATAACGATGAAATAGTGTTTATAATTGTGTGAGTACTGAGTAGCCAATTAGGTACGTTTATTAATTTCAATATAATTTTTGTATTAAAGAATTGCTTGTTGCGTCAGGGTACTATTGATTGAGTAATAGTATTAAAAATAAAAACCATAACTTCTTAGTTCCATATGAAGACTAGTTGTAGTAATAAATAAACTTATAAATAAAATAAACGTTGGTAATGTCGTAACGGTTTAACAGTCTGTGGAAATGCTCATTATTTCAAGGACGTTACTAATACCTCGTGCGCATTTGGTTTGGCGGGATTGATTATCAACTTTTAAATTACAATATCAAAATTGGGTACAATTTGGTACGTTTATTAATTTCAATATAATTTTTGTAGTAAAGAACTGCTTGTTGCGTCAGTGTACAATTGATTGTATAATTGTATTAAAAATGACAACCATAACTTCAAAATACCATATGAAGAATAGTCGTAGGGATAACTAAACTTATAAATAAATTAAACGTTGCCAATGTTGTAACGGTTTAACGGTCTGTGGAAATGATCAGTGCTTCAAGGACGTTACGACGCACGAGGCATTTGTTTTGGCGGGATTGATTATAAATTAAAAAAAAAATCGTTTTTGAAACAGTTTAGTGTTGACTATCACGTGCGCGTGAGCGACAGTTCAATTGTTTTGTTTATTAAATTCTTGTTGTTATTACTTGTTTGTGTTATTCTTGTTGTTACGTTTTGTATTTCTTGTTTTATTTACATAATGCCTAACGCGTAGGTACGTTTATAGCGCTCGTGAATACGGCAACATGTTAATGTGCCATAGAGAATTACATAAGGTCACGGAGGGTTTAGATTGGTAAGCTGTTTCATACCTAATTTTTTTTTAAATAATTAATACTGAACTCATCTGAATAGGTACATCACTGAATACATCAGAATAATAAACATACCTACATAAATGGATAAAAAAGCATGACTCTAACGTTGTTAACATTTCATTTAAGTAATTTTTTCATTAGCCGGGAATCGAATCAGGTATTTGGTTTATTTAACCTGTGAATAAAGTGGCTAGGTGGAGACAGGCACAGTGGCAATATAGTAGGTTAAATAGATAAGTTAGGTATTTAGACAGGTGTTGTAAATTATTAGGTGATGTTGTACAATCGCAAGCTGCGGGCCGCGCGAATTCGACGTACGCACGTACAATGACTCCTAGTCAGCTGATTTTAATTCCACTGCTGGTTTTATATTTAAGTATTTTCATGACTTTTTATAAAATTTGTCGTTTCATTTATCTGTACTAACATGATGAAATGTGAATAAAGCTATAATAAGCGTTTTGAAAAGTTGATTTTTTTTCCTCGGATCGATTTTCTTTCTGACCCATCATCATAGAAATCGTTAATACTATCGTTTGTCTTCGTTTTCGGGAGCGTTTCTCTAACAACCGGTAGTAAAAATACAACGTTACATGATTGTTTAAGCTATCAGTAAGTTAAGTATTTGATAATTTAAATTATTGTAAATATCTTGATTCACATCTTTTGAACACGCCATCTTTAAATTATGTTGTCATATCGCCTCTATTTTTTAGCAGTACATTATTATTTACAATTACAATTTAAATGATATGCTACATAACATAACACTTTGTAACGAATATTGACATTTTATCATATTGAATAAACAAAATTATTCAAAGTGGACAGTCCAAAGCCGAAAAAGTGTGATGGAAAGATGCAATCAAATGATAAACAACTTGATGTTCGGAGTTGGGACATCGGTTAATGTTCATTAGTAAACTAGAATTATTTTTTCCGTGCAGTTTGGGTCATAAATCATCGGAATATTTCGCTTTCTCTCCCACTCACGAGCCTTAGGGGCAAGCTTAGTGATGCGCATGATTGTTGTCGATAAGCGTTATCGAAAGTGTATTAAGTTTTGTCGTTATATGAGTTAGTGGTAAAAATTTAAAAAAATAAATAGATAAAACAAAGTATTTATTTAAATAAGAATAACAATGATTTAAAATAAATTATTAATTAGGTATCTTTGTATTAAAAAAAAACTATAAGTACAAATGTTTGGAATGTAACAAGTCATATTAAATATAAATATAAAGATAATGACTTATATCTAAAATTAAATCTAAAACTATTTACATTAAAATTCTACATCAGAATCATTAGAATCATCGTCATGAAGTTCACGGGAACGGCAGAAATTAACACTTTGTAACTTTTCGGGATCAATTTTCATTTCAGTGAAAAATGTAAAAACATTGTTGATAACAACACGTGCTTGTGCTGGTATATTGGTGCCAATAAGTAAATATTATTTTGAATAAATTCTGTCGTTTTGGTACAAAAGAAAGGAATAGCTATTGTGTCACTAAAGAAATTCAGGGAGCGAATGCGCAAATAAAATGTCTCTTCGATATATGTACTAAATTTTCATTGCACTAATTTGCAAGTATTAGGCGGGGGTAACAATGGAAAACAAATGACTCATAACATAACAATGTCTCATCAGCCTTTGTATACCGCACCGCCGCCGTGTATTTGCCTTCGATTATTCATTTGTTGTTATCGATAATGGCGTTGGGCCCGCGCATCATGATCACCGCCCGCCGATAGCGGGGCTGAGGCCTAGCTATGATTTATGACCCCAACTGCACGGACAAAATAATTTTACTATTGGTATTTCCTTAACGTAAACAATCGTGTATTGTGGGCTTTTTTCGGCACTAATACCTACCCATAGTTGTGTCAAGTGGCGGCGGCGTTAACTAGTCTCGAATGCTACCAAATAAATGAAGAACCAACTAGGCTAGCGATCGTGGATTTGTACTGTGACCACAAAATTCTTCCGGAATCGGTATAACTAATATAATAAATAATCAATGAATTAACATGTCTAACTAAAAAGTAAGTGTATATATTATGATTATAACATAATATACTAATTGGGGTGTCTTAGGGTATGCGTTAATTACGTTACATGTAATAATATTAGAAAACAAACATTATGTAGGGTCAGCTCGACCAGGGATGGACCACGCTCTCATAGAGTACCAGCGTAAAATAGCAGCTCACTGCTGCTGTGTTTCATGTGGTGGGTGTAGAGCATTTTGTTATTAATCGAGGATAGATATACATAGATGTCTATGGCCTAGAGAATTGCAGATGCGCTGCCGGCCTTTTAAAAAGGAGTAGGCTCTTTTCTTGAAGGTCCCTAAGTCGTATTGGTCCGGAAAAATTGCTGGTGGTAATCGATTCCACAAGGAAGTTGTGCGAGGATGAAAACTTCTTCTAAATTGCACAGTGCTGGACTGCCAATCATCCAGGTGGTATGGATAGTATAGCGAGTTTTGTCGCGATGTGCGATTGTGAAATCGCGCGGCTGGAATTAGTCCGAACAATCCCTCACAGCACTCTCCGTGGTAGATGCGATAAAATACGCAAAGAGGTGCAACATCTCTACGCAGTACCAGTGAGTCAAGCCGATCGGAAAGAACTCGGTCGTCGACGATACGAACCTCTCTGCGCTGGATGCGGTCAAGTGGAAGAAGCTGACACTGGGGAGCCCCCGCTGCCCAGTGATAGGAAACAGTAATCCACTATAACAAAATTAGTAATTGTAACTCTATTTTAATAACTGCTTTTAAACTTAAATAATAATAAATAATTTATATGAATAAAATATAATATATTTAATAAGTCACTAAATTAAATTTTTTGTCCTTCAAATATTTCATATAAACCGCACTTAATACAAAAATGTTTGTGATCACTGTCAGTAGACAAAGAGGTCATAGTACGAAATTCTTTCTTCTCCTTGACTGGACCTTAGTAATCATAGCAAATTTTATGTTATCTTTGAGCCAGAATAAAGCATATGAATAACTCCGGTCCAGAGTAGTCACTTAATCTTGAAATAGAAATCGCATGTCTAACCCAGACAATACTGGCGATTTTGAGGGGAAGTTGAGAGCTCTTAATTCAAGCTAGAATCTCCCCCTACCCCTAAAAAGGGGCCATATATACGAAAGTATTGAGTTATTTTTTTTAAATAACTGATTTTCACTTATTTCTCACTAAATCTTAACATAATACAATTCAAGTTATCATTGGAAAGGATTCTGGCTTCAAGGATGCGAAATTCTTCGTTGACGCCACACTTCAATAGATACGTAAAACCGTTTTCCGCAAAATACGGTATACTATAAGTAAGGTAAAAGCACCTTAATCCGAAGGGTTCTAAAATTGGCACCATATTTCGAGGTATTTAGGAAAACTGCGTTTACGAGGAATTTATAAGCCCTTCTTTACTGCAAGATTTCTTATATATATATATATATATATATATATATTTACGTAGTTATATCTACTCGTATTATCAAAGATCTGGAATAAAGTGTATACATACGTTTTTAAATAATTGACCATAGTTATACAGAAATCGACCAATATTTTATTTCCAGTTTTGAGATAAAGAGGTTTTAAATTTTAATAATTTCTTATAATTAATTACATTTTATGTTTTACTGGAGTTTTTCAAACAATAAATCAATCTATCACTTTATTTATTCCTTTTCACAGGTAAAAAAAAAAACAATATTTAAGGATAATGATTTCTTATATTTACGCGAACACTACACATTTAAATAAAACTAATTTTACGGATTTTATCGCGTATGTTAACTTATTATATAAGTTAATATACGCGATAAAATTAGTTTTATTTAAATATTTAAGGAAGTAAATTGATAGAAAGTTGTATTAGTTAGGATATCAAACAAATTTAATATATATATTTATTGTTGTTTTATTAAAAAAAAAACCTAAACACAAAACAGTTGGTCGTATTTTACAAAATTTAGTTTTTGAAACTGCAAAATAATTATAACGACCATGTTTATTTTATAGTCGTCTTATGCATATTACAATATTAAATATTTGTACTTATATGGGGGCCGCTATTAAAGTTAATAATAATAAATATGTCGGAGAATGTTCAAATAGAGGATCGCAATTTTGATCTCGGAAATACACCAGGACAGCGTTGATTGTTAAAAATAGTAAAAGTGTGAAAGCGGATGTTCAACTTCCTCTCTTGCTTACGCAGTTAATCATTATCAGTAGTAAGACAGCGTAAACGCACTATACATTAAGTATAGAGCAATTACAGTTCGACCACCGTAACACGTCTCCGCCACAATCACACACCAGTGTAACGTGAGGTACGTAATTACATGATAACACCAAAATATGCAAACCAACAGCAACACTACTTATCTTAATGTAACACAGGGCAGCCTCTTAGTAAAACCAATCCTCCTTGCCTGCATTAGAAGAATTACAACAACGAAAAGACCCACGACACTATCTTAGCACTCGTAGAACGACCACACTCGTTGAATGAATTAAGTGAAAACTCCCGCGCACGGCACCTACAGAGAACTTTATACTGCACAAACAAGTGGGGGTTTCTCGATATACCTTTGTTTACACCTCGATCCAAGTGATATTTTAAAGAAGCTCCGACAAATAAATATGATTTTAATGGGTGATATAGAATAGAATAGAATATTTTTTTTAGTAAATATAGATCACTTGTGTAATTCTTATCGAAAGTAATTTTTTACTTCACCACTTCGCAAAAATACCCTCTGTCCTGTGAAGAATTAGCAAGAAAATAAACGAGACATTTTTAAAGTAAATTTTACATTAATGGTTATAAAAACTATTTACAAAATTTATTTTAGAAACTGCTTGGAAGCGACCACCTCATTCCCAGGGGTTATTATATGCCATATATTCATTTATATTATAATAACCCTTTTTATACAGTTTCAGCTTAAAGAAACATTTAAACTTGGTAATAGAGAGAGCCTGTACACTTTCCGGGACCTTGTTGTAATATTTTTTTTAGCGTATACATTGCCCCAAGAACTGACTGACTCTATGGAGTCGAGAAACTGTTATCACTAGCTTGTGTTTGTTCCTAGTGTTTACAGAATGTATATCACTATTTTACTAAAACTACCTTTGTTTTTGTGAACATACATTAAATTTTCGTAAATATACTGAGAGGCCAAAGTTAATATATTTATTTCTTTAAATTTTTTTTAAGATACTCTCTCGGTTTAAGGTTTAAAATAGCTGTAATGGCCCTCTTCTGTAAAACAAAAATAGTTTTTAAATCGGCCGCATTTCCCCATAGCAAAATCCCATAAGACATTATGTTATGAAAATAACAGAACTAAACTAATCTAGCTGTCTCGATACTAGTGAGACGTCTAATTTTTTTTTACAGCATAGGATGCAGAACTTAGTCTGTTTGCTAGTTTGAATATATGAGGCCCCACTGAAGCTTTGCTTCGAGAATGATGCCAAGAAAAACAGTGCATTCAACAGGGCTCAGTTCTTCCCCATTTAAAACACATCGATATTCAGATTATTAATATTCGATGTTGTAAATTTAATACATTTAGTTTTATTTCTGTTTAGATGTAGATTATTAAAGTTAAACTAATGCACTAATTTTGATATAGCATTATTCACTTAGTCACATTTAAATGATTGACGTTTAAGTTTAAAAATCAAGGAAGTATCAAATAATACTATATCATGATTGTGAGGGGATAATCATGATATGGTATTGTCCCTTGTAGGGACAAGAGAAGGTAAGTCATTAATATACACTAGAAATAGGAATGTGCTGAGAATCGAGCCCTGAGGGACACCCATTGGTACAGGTGACCCGGAAGAATTTTTATCATTGATAATAACTTTCTGCATTCTATTAATTAAATATGAAATAATACGTTTAAGCGCAGTGTTCTTGACACCATAGTACTGTAGCTTCCTGATTAATGTCTCATGGTGAACACAGTCGAAGGCCTTGGAAAGGTCACAAAATATACCCAAAGCATTCTCAGGATTCTCCCATGCACAAAAATATGTTTAATAAGTTGAACTCCAGCGCCAGTTGTCGAGTGACCCCTTGTAAATCCGAATTGATTTTTATGTAGAAATTTATTAATATTAAAGAAATTTAACATCTGAACTAAAATTATTTTTTCAATAAGTTTACTAAATGTTGATAGTACAGAAATTGTTCTAAAATTGTGTCGGGGTCTAACGTACTACCAGATTTAAATCAAGGCACCAAATTTGACGTATGTATAAAATATAGTGGCTAGATAAGGTGCTATTGTATCTATTACAGATAAAATAACTTTAACAGAAATCCCCCATAAGTCTGCCGTTTTCTTAACATTAATAGTTTTAAAAGATTTAACGATATCTTTTGGCAGTACTCTTTGGAATTTAAAAGTATTTGAACAAGCCTTTACATTTTGTTTAAGCAATGATTCGGTGACAGTAAGATAAGAGTATAATGAATATGTGGTCAAAAAAGGAACATCAGTAAAATGTTTCTCAAAAGCCATATGAACTTCTTGATAATATTTAATTTTGTTTTAATTTTGTTGCTTAATTGTAAAGCCTTAGCTGTGGATCATACTTTTTTAAATATCTTAGATTATGTTTTTATATAATCTCTTAATATAACACAACTTTTATATGATCATTCATTATAAAGCTAGTATAACCTTCGCCTACTTTTATAAATTCCTACTATCACCCATTCATTAAATGATTCGCAACTGTTATGAATTTACTTCTTCCTTTCCTTCGCTATATTTTTGCAACTACATATTGGTTTTTATTTACGCATATAGACCTTTTTCTTAGTGAAGTGTAATCTTTAAATAATTATCTCGTGTATAAAAAATTAAAAATATGACCATAATTAGAAGTACAAAACGTATTTCCTAAATATAGGGTTTGGAAAAACAAATAGCCTTAGTGTAAAAAAAAAACAAATGGAAAATTAAATAATAATTAGTTTTTATTTTAGCTTTTTCGGGAAGATGAAAATAATTCTGTATTGCAAAAATAAATGGCACAAAGAAATAAGCGATTCAATGTAAACGCAAGTTAGTTAATCGACAAATTATGTATTTCTTCAATTTATTAAAATTATATTAAATAAATATATTCTTTTACAAAACAATAAAAATTATGTGGGGAGATAAATAATAAACGGCTTCAGTTTAAAATGCTAGGATATTCAATAAAACTAATAATTCTCTAAATTTACATAAAGACAGCAGTATATAGTTTTTGAAATAATGACAATTAAGACGACTTATATTTTCCGCCTTGGCCTTTGTTGACGTTTTTTTTATAGGATAGAGTGACAAACGAGCGCACAGTCCACCTGATGGTAAGTGGCTGCTGTAGCCCATAGACATCTACATTTATCCTCGTTTGCGAATCAAAATGCAGATGCGTTGTCATTCGTGAGGATTAAGATGGAATGCCTCTTTTCCATAATACTGCATACATATAACTGCAGCATGGCTCTACCACGTAAATTGACGTGCATGAAAATTATGAAAAATTTCTAACGATCCCACTTCACTTCTAAGCTTCGCACCGGAGTGCCTTTCTTTTTCGAGTGTTAGCTTGCATCGCTAAATCCCCTCAACTCGTTTAGAGTGCATTCAAATGAACAACCGAATCCATGATTGAATGAATAAATAATTTTGGCTTGCCATTGTACAAGTACCTATCATAAATAAGCAGAGTAAATACCGACTTATTTAAGGTTAATAAATAAATAGCTAACATTTGTATTAGATTTATACCTGTAGAAAAGTCCTGTCTTTAATTCTAACGTTTCCTCGTGAAAAAAACGTCCAGGGGAATAAATAAAGGGCCGTTACCGTTACAACCTGTTAACGTCCACTGTTGTACGTAAGCCTCCCGCATAGATTGCCTCAAAGGGAGGATACTTGCTATATAGTTGCCATACTTGACAATCGGGTTGGCAACCACAGTCTTTTATTTTAAGTCGTTATTAGGGAGATGCTGCTGCCCATCTCCTGATTGTTTTTTCTCTATCGCGTCTTATGACACTCACGGAACGATTTGGGCTAGTGCATATTCTTACACCGCACTACGCGGTAAGTGAAATAAGCACTGACTCCAAATTGGTGACTTTTAAAATCTTTGTCTGTCTGTCTTTTTGTCTGTGTATTCACGGTTTACGCAAAAACTACTACACGGATTCCCGTGAAATTTTGTATATAGGTAGAATGTGACTCGAAAATACTTAGAGGCATGTTTTAATTATCTAAATATAACGACGTAAATAATGATATAAAATTATTGGTTTTAACTTTTTATCATGAGTTTTTCAAATCAAAAATGTAAAGTAAGGACTTAAATCTATAAATTTCATTTAATATTCTCTTTCGATATTCTTTTTACGCCGAGCTTTCACTATTGTGTCTGTAGTGCACGTAATAGTTAATACTAAACACATGAATCATTTGTAGATTAAATGTATATAAACATTAAATACTTGTATTAAGTTATTTGATTTATTAACTTACTTTTCAAAGTTAGCATTATTAACACTTGCTGCAGTTTCTGTTAATCGACTTTCCATAATAAAATTGCGATAATGACTCAATATAAATCCCGTGTGAAATAAAACAATAATAATATTAAGTGTAAGCACACACGTGTTTAGAATTGAGGTTATACAGCTGACCGCGCTTAATGCCTGCAGCTCGAATCTCGATTCACGCAAGAACACACACACACACACACACACACACACACGCACATATTATATATATATGTATATAAACAGGGTATTTTTGGAACGCTCCCGAAAACTAAGACAGGCGACAGCACCAAGTATACCTTTGATCATGGGTCACAAATAAATTTGATCCTGATGAAAAAAAAATCATATTTTTACAACGTTTTATTAGTTTTATTCACGCGCCATCATGTTAGTACAGCTAAATGAAACGATAATTTCATAAAAAAAAATCATGAAAATACTGAAACATAAAACCAGCAGTGAAAACTGAATTGATATCACCTGACTAATGGAGGTTAATGTACGCGCGAACGGTGAAAAAAGAACGCTGGCCTTGAACTTGGCCACTGAGCGATTTATCACATATTGGTACGAAGGGGGCGCGACGGGGGACCAATCCGCCAGTATAACTGTGCCTGCATGCTATTGGTTCCCGCGCTTTGTTCGCTCCAAAAATACAGTCGCATACACAGCTTACTTTGCGACTCGCGCGATGTTTTAAAAAGGAAGGAAAGAAAAATTATTTATATCTATTGTTTTATGACTAAACTAGTGAACGAAAAGGTAAATATGATAGGAGAAGGTGAATGGGGAAAATTGTGCAGTAAATTTAAAAGTGTTGAGGAAGAATACCGAAAAAATTACCATGTGATCGACCTGAGGTCGGAAGCTCAAGCGAAGATGAAAGTGATGATGAAGTAAGATCCAGTAACACCAACACACCATCAACATCTGGCTTCCATGTAAAACGCCTAGTATGATTCTACAATAAAACAATTAAATACTATAATATTATAAAACAATAGCCCAATACCATGTAGTACTTTAGAACGCGACTGTACCCACACTCCCTTCGCTACCGACCTATATCTAGCTCGGTCAATGTTACGGTCATAAGAAAAAAGGGCGCATCTGACAATTTTTGAATAAATGAGTTAAATATACCATTCGTCTCATGATAAGAAGGCGCATCTACTATTTTTTTTAATATTCACAAATATCAATATTTTAGAAATTATCGTAAGAATTTTAGACGTAACTGTTGATCACAGATGACATTTTTTTAGTAGAAAAGACTTATACAAATTCAACATAAAAGAAAAGACTTATTTAACCAGTTGCTACGTCATCTTTAACAATATTTGCATCGATTACTTAAATTTCAATTATTCTTGTCTTATTATTCTATATCTTATTATTAAGAGCTGGTGTTTCACATGTGGTCCCATATAAATTTGATCGAGGTCAGACCAATAGTTTTTGAGTTATCCTTAATTATTTATATTAAAGTCAGTTGTACAAAATTTTTAATTTTTAATTATTATCGTAGTAAGTCTCGTATGATATCCCCTTTAAAATCATTACTCAAGAGTTGAGGGTTGTTATTTTTTGTGTCTCACTACCAATGGTTCTCTAATATTTACTAAGAAAAAAGTAATAAATTACTATTAGCGTCCTTTCAAATTCAAATGACATTTCCAAAATATGTAAAAATGTTAAATGAATGGCAGTTTTTTTTATTTATTAGGTTGGAAAGACGCAAATAGTTATATGCGTCTTTCCTTCGATGTTTTTGTGTTGCTAGATGTATTTTTTAAGCTAAGATGAAAAGGAAAATTCTTTATATTTAAATAAATAAACAAATTATCAAAAAAATAAGTTCGTCCTTAAAATCTTCATGTCTCTACGTATATATTTCAATTTTCATATAGAAACCTTTTAATATACTATAGACACAGGGTCTGAAAGAAAAATTCATCAATTTATTTTTTATTTCCATTTTACGTTTTTGTTAGTTGCGTCCTTCTTTATTATGACGCATGAGAATGTAACCCGGCCGGCTCGTATCGCCTCACGCTGTGACGCAGTAGGTTTCCGTTTTGTCGTGTTAATTAATTGAAGTTTTTGAAACAGTTCCGTGTTGATTTTGTACACGCGTGCACGAGCGTTTTGTTTATTAAATTGTTATAACGTGTTGAAATTATTCTTGTTACGTTTTTTGTTTTAATAATGCTTAACGCGTACGTTTATAGTGATTGTGAATACGACAACATGTTATGTATCCGAACCTAGGTACACGAAGTATCGCTAAATAAATTGTTAAGACGTCGGGATGGAACAAGTGTGTCATACTGTTCAGTGCACAAAGTGTTGAAGCGTAACCGAATGCTTGGCCACCTCGCTCACCAGATCTGACCCCGTTAGACTTCCTTCTTTCTGTGGGGTATGTGAAAGAAAGGGTTTTTAATCGTGAGTGTGATAGTGCTGACGAAACTACAAAAGGATCGTGGATGTTTTCGACAAACTACGTACGGACTGTGTCGAAGACCACATGATGATGCCCCGCCTCCATGAGTCGGCCTTGAAATGAATGAAGCACAATTTGAGCCGCATCTCATAAGACCACGCAGGATTTAGAACGGTAAGCTGTTTCATAACAATTTTTTTTTAAATAACTTAGTACTGGATAAATCTGAATACATACATAACTGAATACATGAGAATAATAAACATACCTACACGATGAATAAAAACGCATGACTCTAACCTTGGTTACATTTCATTTAAATGTTTTTTCATTAGCGGGAAATCGAACCAGTTATTTGGGTTATTTAACCTGTAAATTCGGATTAAAATGGCTACGTGGAGACAAGTACAGTGGCAAAATAGTAGGTTAAGTAGATAAGTTAGGTATTTAGACAAGTGTTGTAAATTATTAGGTATTGTGGTATGGCCCGCTAGTTGCGGACCGCGCGAATTTGCGTTCGCGCGTACATTGACCTTTAATCAGCTGATATGAATTGAGTTATTCCACTGCTGGTTTTATGTTTCAGTATTTTCATGATTTTTTTTATGAAATTATCGTTTCATTTAGCTGTACTAACATGATGGCGCGTGAATAAAATTTATAAAACGTTGTAAAAAGATGTTTTTTTTTCATCAGGATCGGATTTATTTGTGACCCATGATCAAAGGTATACTTGGTGCTATCGCCTGTCTTAGTTTTCGGGAGCGTTCCAAAAATACCCTGTATATATATCCCCATATCTTCCCGTGGGTGTCGTAAAAGGCGACAAAGGGACACAGGCAGGAGATGGGCAGCAGCATCTTCCTAGTAACGGCAAAATACAATAAAAAACTGCGGTTATCAACCCGCTCGCCAAGCGTGGCAACTATGGCAATATACCCCCCATAATGAAAGTTACGAAGAGACGGCCCCCAGTCCCCGGCGGCTCCGCTATTCCTGGCTACGGTGGCGACCATGGTAACGGCGGGGCAGGGGGTGCTAAGAATCTCCGGTGGAGGTTCGGTTGCCACCTACAACGACTCGACCTGGCAACATACAACGCACGCACCCTGAGGACTGACGAGAAGATTGTGGAGCTGGAAGAAGAGATGGACAAGTTACGCTGGCATATTATAGGATTATCCGAAGTCCGAAGAGAGGGGGAGGACACGGTAATCCTCGAATCCGGCAACTTGCTCTATTACCGGGAGGGCGACCATCTGTCCCAAGGAGGTGTCGGATTTATCGTCCACAAGTCTCTCGTTAACAAAGTTGTAAAGATTGAGAGTGTGTCGAGGAGGGTTGCGTACCTTATACTCAGAATCACCAAACGGTATTCGCTGAAGGTCATACAGGTTTGCGCACCAACCTCGGCACACCCCGATGAGGAGGTGGAGGAAATGTATGAGGATATCTCTAGAGCCATGCATTCCTCCAAAACCCAATATACGGTGTTAATGGGAGACTTCAATGCAAAACTAGGCACAAGAGAGAACGGTAAGCTGAAAGTGGGGAAATTTGGAATAGGGCAACGGAACCCAAGGGGCCAGCAGCTGGCCGACTTCATGGAGAAAGAGGGACTCTTTATGATGAACTCTTTCTTCCAGAAGCGGCCCCACAGGAAGTGGACCTGGTTGAGCCCCGACGGTTCGCAAAAAATGAGATTGAATTCATTATGACGACCAGACGACAACTGTTCAGTGATGTCTCAGTGATCGCGAGGGTGAAAACCGGCAGCGATCACCGAATGGTTAGAGGCACACTGAACCTAAACGTTAAGTTGGAGAGGTCTCGTCTAATGAAGTCAACGCTCCGTCCCCCTCGTGCTCTAATCCAAAGTCCCGAAACCTTTCAGCTCGAGTTACAAAACCGTTTTCAGTGCCTAGAAGACTGCAATGAAGTGGACGATTTGAATGACAAGCTCGTGAAAACTGTCCATGCGGTCGGAGCTAAGTTCTGCAAGACCCGCCGCAGAAGAACACAAAAACTCTCCGATCACACTCTTAATCTCATGGCTGTTAGACGGGAGATGAAGCTACATTCTTCAACAGATTTGGCAGCATACAGGCAACTGAACAGACAGATTTCCAAATGCATGCGGCGGGACTTACGCAACTTCAATACAGCTCGTATTGAAGAAGCGATCAAGCGGAACCAAGGCTCCAAAGTCTTTGCCAGAGATCTGTCTGCCAGAAAGAGCCAACTGTCAAAGCTGAAGACCGAGTGTGGCAGCATCGTTTCCGGGGCACCTGAGATTTTGAGTGAGATTGAGAGGTTCTATGGGCAGCTGTACACGTCATCGTTGGAGCCACACGCAAGTGTGAGTAACGATCCAAGAGCGAGTCTTATCCGACATTATTCCGATGATATCCTGGACGTCAGTCTGAGCGAAATTAGAATGGCTCTCCAGCACCTTAATAACGGCAAGGCCCAAGGCAAGGAATAACAGCGGAGCTTCTGAAAGCGGGTGGAAAACCGGTACTTGAAGTCCTTCAGAAGCTCTTTAATTCCGTCCTCCATGGTGGCATTACACCGGAGGCGTGGAGCAGAAGTGCGGTGGTCTTGTTCTTCCAGAAAGGCGACAACGCTCTCTTGAAGAACTACAACCGATTTCCCTTCTGAGCCGCGTCTACGTGCTGTTTTCGAGAGTCATTACGAATCGTCTCGCGCGCAGACTTGACGACTTCCAGCCTCCCGAACAAGCCGGTTTCCGAAAAGGCTTTAGCACCATAGACCACATACATACCCTACGGCAAATTGTACAGAAGTCCGAGGAGTACAATTTGCCACTATGTCTGGCGTATGTGGACTATGAGAAAGCCTTTGATTCCGTCGAAATTTGGGCGGTGCTGCAGTCCCTTCAGCGGTGCCAAGTTGACTGTCGGTATATCGAAGTGTTGAAGTCCTTGTACAGTAGGGCTACGATGGCTATCCGAGTACAGAACCAGAGTACGAAACCTATCCAATTGCAGAGAGGTGTAAGAGAGGGTGACGTCATATCCCCGAAACTCTTCACCGCTGCATTGGAAGACGTTTTCAAGCTTCTGGACTGGAAACGATACGGTATCAACATCAATGGCGAGTACATCACTCACCTTGGATTTGCCGACGATATAGTCCTTATGGCAGAATTGCTGGAGGACCTAAGCACTATGCTCAATGACCTCAATAGTGTTTCCCAACGGATAGGTCTTAAGATGAACATGGACAAAACAAAGATCATGTTTAATGTCCATGTCACACCTATGCCGGTAGTTGTTGGGAACACTAAGCTCGAAGTTGTTGACGAGTATGTTTACCTGGGGCAAATAGTCCGACTAGGTAAGTCCAACTTCGACCGAGAGGTCAATCGACGGATTCAACTCGGTTGGGCAGCGTTCGGGAAATTACGGCACATCTTCTCGTCAGGTATACCTCAAAACTTGAAAACGAGACTGTACACCCAGTGCGTGTTGCCAGTGATGACATACGGAACTGAAACGTGGTCCTTCACTGCTGGCCGGATAAGGAAGCTCAAGGTTGCTCAGCGGTCTATGGAGAGGGCTATGCTCGGAGTTTCTCTGCGTGATAAACTCAGAAATGAGGATATCCGCAGTAGAACCAGAGTGACCGACATAGCCCAACGGATTAGTAAGCTGAAGTGGCAATGGGCCGGCCATATAGCTCGAAGAACCGACAACCGATGGGGAAGAAAGGTTCTCGAGTGGCAGCCTCGTACCGGCAGGCGAAGTGTAGGGCGTCCCCCCACTAGATGGAGTGACGACCTGGTAAGATATGCAGGAAGTCGATGGATGCAGGTGGCTCAGGACCGTGCTTTGTGGCATTCTTTGGGGAAGGCCTATGTTCAGCAGTGGACTTGTAAAGGGCTGTAATGATGATATATATATATATATATATACACGCACACAGGCAAACACGTAGCCGCGCATGCACACACACACAACCGTATATAATAGAAAGAGAGAAAGAGAAAGAGAGGGTAAAGTCGCCTCTCAGTTTTTGTACGAAATTTAATATATATTCATTAAAACAAAGGTAGTTTTAATTTAAAAAAAAATTATACACACATTGTAGACCAGAAAAAACAAACAAAATATTTTATTAAACGAAAACTGTATTTTTTATATAGGTTATTATAATGTAAATGAATACGTGGGTGATAATAACCCCTGGGAAATGAGATGGTCGCTTTTAAGCTGTTTCTTTAATATAGTAGTAAGTAGTTTGAACAACGTGTTTTCTTATTGTATAATATACTTTAAAATAAATAAACAATTCAACAACAGGTTATTTTTATTAACCAGGAATAAAAGTAAAAATTGAATTTAATAACAAATTATACCTAGATCATATTCAGCACTATTTGAAAAAAGTGTCGGGACTGAAATAATGCTTATTAAAAATAAGCGGAATCTGATTTAGAAAATGAAATAGAGTTGTGGACTTGTGTGCGTGGACTTGTTGAATTTAGCGAAGCTATCGTAGATCGTAGCGTAGCTCCATATAAACTCTGTTAAACTTACTGTTTGTACTTTACTGGTACATTACAATTCATTAGTGGTAGGACACCTTTTCTGCCGAGAAGTCTGTCTGGATATGTAGCCACTTTCTTATGTACTGTATTTTTTGATTGTGTAGCCTTAGATTGTAGATCGCACTGTCTTAGCGTAACAAAAGCCTATTCACTCTTGCCTTTAAGATAATTGTATTCGGACGGAAATATAGACGCCACAGACAACGTAAGATAAGCGAAACAATCCGTTTGGTCTTAATGCGTGGAATATCTTCTTTGTTTACAGTTGGCTGCAGGAGTTCATGGATCGCAGTACCCAGATAAAGGTATATATGTTCTGCGGCAGTGCGTCCATCCGGGGCACTGTAAATTCGTTGGTCTCCTCAGTTTTTTAAAAACACAATCAGTATACATGCTTGGTGATTTGTTCTACATAAACTTTTATGGGTGCAGAAGTACCCATGAGAATTTCTTCATTCGCCTTCTCCATTCCTCGCACATTTTCAGGTGCCGTAAAAGCTTTCTTACAATATTATCGCCTCGATGGTAATAGCTAAAACATAGTAAATAAATACTCTTTGTTAATAGACTCTGAAATATCATGCTTATACATTTTCAAACTCAAACATTACATTTCCATTCTCACGCTATATAATTTTTGATCTACAAGCTAAAGAAATTTTAGTTTCTAACTGAAATTACGTAAGAAGTGTTCATAAACAAAAATGTTTATAATCACCTCTAGATCAAAAATAAACGCTAGCCAGTGCATTCCAACGGGCTGCCGCAATCTGCCGTGAAGCTTAATGTAAAATAGTTGAAATATGAATAGGAAACTGAGGAATTGCTTTTTTATTTTTATAATATACTAGCTATAACACGCGACTCCGATCGTGTATAAATTAAACAATAAAACCGGCAGATAATATTTATCATCTCAATTTTTTCAACTTTACTTTTACCTGTTAGAGCCATGCTGTAGCTATATTAGTAGTATAGTTGTAGCACGAATGGGTAGGCTCGACCGGGGAAGGACCACGCCCTCACAGAATACCAGCGTAAAATAGCAGCTTAACGCTGCTGTGTTTCGTATAGTGAGTGTAGACAACCGGAGACCCTTCTTACTGGAAACGAGGCAATCCATCTTAGTCCTCACGGGTGACGACGCATCTGCATTTTTATTTGTAATCGAGGATAGATGTAGATGTCTATGGGCCGCAGCAACCACTTATCATCAGGTGGACTGTGTGCTCGTTTGTCACCCTTATCTTATAAAAAAGAAAATTACCAGCCAGTGCAGTCGGTTTATAATGACGTGACGTCTCTAATGCCGAACCTACAATATTTTCGTAGCGTAAGCATACCTACTGCGCAAAAATAATTCGAAATGGCCTGTCAACCTAAACGCTCCGAAACCGGCGTAGTCCACGAGTTCCTGGCCTTTGTTCAACAAAAATTGGACGTCATGGACCAGGTGTCTCTGGAGCAGATACTGATGAAAAGCTTCACCGAGGACGAGATCATCCAAACGAAGAAGGTGTTAGCAGATTCAGCCGTGACCCAAATCCGTCTTATGACACGTCACAGGGATGGACGCGGTAAGAAAGACCTGCAAGACATCTTCAGGCTGTTCAATGGGACCGACCCTGATGATATCACAACTTTCGTCGCGCGTGATCTCAACAAGCTGTATCCCGTGACGTTCGATCACGTAGACGTGACCAGATTGTTGAAAGACATCACCACGTTGAAAGCCGATGTTACCGACATCCGTTCCAAATTTAGAAGAATCGGAACGAGCCGGAACAGAGCTGAGGAACAAAGTCAATATGTTGCGCAACATAATTGCGATCTGCAAATTCACCGCCGTCGCAGAATGTAAATACGACACCCGGTAACCGTAATAGTAGTCATATTTCACCGATGATTGCGACTCCGTCACGTGATTCCGTCTGTCAGCGAGTTGATGACTGTGAAACTAGGGCGACCTCGATCGTCTTTGCATCACCACCTCAACCCTTAACTGAACCCATTAGTATTCCTCCGCCGAAGCCAACCTCAAAACAAAGGAAGACGTTTGCGGATGTTGCCCGAAAATCTATACAACCGGCACCCTCTTGCGGTCGGAAGCGAAAGAATGTGGAAATAAAATGAGTTCCAGTGGTGACCCAAGACAAGATTGATAAAAACGGGTTTACTCTTGTTGAGAAGAGACGTCGGTCGAGACTCGTCTGTAACCAGCGTGGGACCGTCAAAATAAACACGAGTACAACTCTCCGTGCTGTGGAGCCAACCATACAGCTCTACATCTCCCGTTTAGACAAAAGTACGTCGGGAGAAGACATCCTGTGTTTCGTGGAAGAACGAAGCCGATGCCGCATTGAGGATCCAATCTCATTACATTTGCAGCGTCTGGAGTCTAATAGGTCAACAAACTTCATATCCTGCGTACTCCAGGTTCCTGCAAACACAAAGATAAATTCCTCGCTCCCGATTTCTGGCCCTCTGGGATAGTGTTTCGCCGATACAGGGACGCGCCAATGAAAAAACTTCCCTAAATAATGTTATGTCTATATTTTATAAATATTTTTAGGTTAAGGTATATATTGCTATGGGCCAATGTTCTTAATTTTTAAGTCCTTGATGCCTGAAATAACGTTATTGTATTGTATTGTTTCTATACTAGCGACAAGTAGGTCAACTATCGAAAAATCACTTAATACTAAGTTTTTTTGCTATGACCTCCATAGCAAAAAACTTATATATTTGTATAATATGATAACTATGGGCGATCTGAAAATATATTCAAAATAATGATTGAAACTCTATTAATTTGTGGTAAATTCCTTAACGTCTGCCACGTAAACGCCCAGAGCATTCCGGGTAATTTTTCTGAATTTGAACAATCATTCTCACTTGATTTAATTCATGCTATATTAGTATCGGAAAGCTGGCTAAAGCCATCTTTATCATCTAGCCTGTATCCACTCAGAGACTTCGTGCTTATTCGTAACGACAGGATAGGAAAGGGAGGTGGAGGTGTTGCAATATATCTGCGGGCATCAATACCTTATAAGATTGTTCTATCTTCTCCATCCCCCTATTCTGCCTCTGCAGAGTTCTTATTTCTTGAAATTGACATCAGAGGCATTAAGGCGATACTAGGGGTAGTGTACTGTCCGCCTGCTGTAGATTATTTCCTTGATTTCGAAACTGCTCTTGACAAGATTGGGTCCGAATATACACACCACATGATAATGGGTGACTTCAATACCAATTTATTATTAAATAACTCTCGCGTCCAAAAACTTCGATCAATCTTGGAATCAGTCAATCTCTGCATTCTTCCGTTAAAGGAAACCCACCACAACAGCGACAGTGATGATTCATGGATTGACCTTATTATTACCTCTTCTCCCGAACGCGTGGTTAAGCATGGACAACTTTCTGCTCCGTGTTTTTCACGTCATGACTTAATTTACTTTTCTTATAGATTGAAACCTCCTAAACACAATCCCTCTATTTTGCATTTACGCAACTTTTCCAAATTAAACATTGATCAACTTAAGAGCGACGCTTCCCGTGTTGATTTAGAACCTCTTGGTTTAGCATGTACAATAGACGATAAAATCTCTATCCTTAATAGTATTGTTCTCAAGTTATATAATGTTCATGCTCCTGTACACCAAATAAGAGTAAAGCGTCCTCCTGCACCCTGGATGAACAGTGGCGTAAGGCTGGCAATAGCGAGACGGAACCGAGCTTTTCAGAAGTTTAAGAAGCAACGCACTGTGGAAAATTGGACTAGTTTTAAGGCTTGCAGAAACAGATGTAATCAGATGGTGCGAAACGCTAAACGCCGCTACATTCACGATAATATCCTTAATACTTCGACCGCAGGTATGTGGAAATTCCTTGGATCCCTAGGTATTACTAAGCTTTCGTTAGCAGAGTTAGGTCCTTCGCTTAATTTAGATGACATCAATCGTCATTTTTCTGTCATTATTCCTATTGATCCTAGTATTAAATCCCAAACGATACATTCTATCGCTTCTATGGAACCACTCTCCATTCCCTTTTTTGAATTCTCTCCTGTGACCCAAGATGATGTTGCTAAGGCGTTATCAGCTATTAACTCCAAGGCTTTGGGTTGTGATGACATAAGCAAGACTATGGTGAATATGTTACTCGAGTTCCTTCTCCCAGCAATAACACATATTGTAAATTACTCCTTGGACTCAGGTCTGTACCCAACTTTGTGGAAACAAGCTTATGTTCGACCTCTTCCCAAAATTCCTAATCCTACACTACCCTCTCACTATCGACCAATTTCTATTCTCCCATTCCTGTCCAAAGTTCTTGAATCCTGTGTATATAAGCAAGTCTCTTGTTTCATAAAAGAACATAACCTATTGAATGTTTTTCAATCTGGGTTTCGGTCTGGTCACAGTACCACCACTGCACTTATTAAGGTCACTGATGACATAAGAAGAGGTATGGATGAACAGAAAGTTACAGTGCTGGTGCTTGTTGACTTTTCAAATGCTTTCAACACAGTTGATCACGACATCCTCCTCTCCTTTCTGACTCATCTCAGATTTTCATCCCCAGCCTTGGAGTGGATCTCATCCTATCTTCGCGGCCGCCAACAGTCCGTCCGCCTTGGAGAACAGTTCTCTGGCTGGGCTGACATAGAAACTGGTGTGCCGCAAGGCGGCATACTTTCTCCTATATTTTTTTCTTTATTCATTAATTCCATATCTTCTGTTATCAAGTGTTCGCACCATCTGTATGCTGATGATCTTCAATTATACGTACAATCTAGTATCGATGACATCAATAACGTCATAAGACTGATGAACGATGATCTTGATGCTATCCGAGTTTGGTCGAACAAGCATGGTATCTCGGTAAATCCGTTGAAATGCAAAGCAATGATTGTAGGTAGTTCAAGGATGCTGGCCAGGATTGACTATAGAGACCTTGAACCTGTGGTTTACAATAGTATATCGATTCCTTTCAATGAATCATTAGTTAATCTTGGCTTGCATATAGATCAAACTATGAACTGGAAATTGAATATGACTTCAAATTTCTGAAATAAGCCGTAAAGTTGTTGTTGCCTTGCGTTCCCTGTATCGTCTGAAAAATTTCTTACCCTTCAAAACTAAGCTTATGTTGGTTAATTCCCTCATTCTTCCCATTATTGATTATGCTGATGTGTGCTATCCGGATCTGTCGCAAAATCTTCTCAATAAATTGGAGCGCCTTCTCAATAGTTGTATAAGATTTGTTTTTAATTTACGTAAATACGACCATATCTCTGCCTATCGTTCTAAGCTTAAATGGCTCACTATACGTCAAAGGCGTTGCTCCAGAATTTTATTGACACTTTATTCCATCTTAAATGATGCTAATTCTCCGCCATATCTTAAAGAAAACTTCAACTTTCTCTACTCTATTTCCGGCCGTGAACCTCGTCCTTCTAACGTCCTTAAAGTGAGTATTCCAGAACATAGAACAATTTTTTTTAATTCTTCCTACACAGTTCAGGCTATTCTCTGATGTGAAGGAAGTTACGAATAAGCTTTTGTTTAAAACATTGGTGCGACAACGTTATTTAGAGGTAAACAACAATTAATTGCCTTCCTTATATATATTACTATATTATATGTGTATTTATAATTTATATTTATTTATATATATATATATATATCTTTGTGTATATGTGTGTGTATGTATATATATATATATATATATATATGTGTGTGTCTGTGTGTGTATATAATTTACATATGTGTGTTGTTTATGTATACTGTATTTATATAATGCAATTAGGTAGTTTTTTTTTATTATTTAATCTATTTATTATAGCTGAACTGTTTTTATTTATAACTTATGTTTTATTATTGTCCTTAACTTGCACCTGCCAACATCTTTATTTATTCCATTTTTCGTCGGGTTGACTGGTAGAGAATGCCATAGGGCATTAAGTCCGCCCTTTGTAACCCCTAGTTGGTGTGTTGCAATATAGAATAAATAAATAAATAAATAATTTCACGTAAAAAAGGTCATTCTTATCTTCTTATCATCTTAATCTTTAACATCCGTAGTTTTGTTGTAAAATGATGTTCTAAAACCATAAGCACTTCATTAGTTTTTCGACAATAAACTGACACTTTGCCCTGCTTTCATTCTACCTGTTCGTGAAGTTTCGTCATGATCGATTCATCACTTTTGAAGATTAACTCGGACAGACAAAAAGACAAAATTTTTAACAATTGTTCTTCAAGTTATAATATGCATGCAAATAACCCCCGAGCGTAATAGAAGCTACTTGTTTCGATATTACAGACACACATTTCAATTTTTTCTGAATGTGTAAAGATTTATAGATATAATTTTTAATTAAATTCAGTCCCATGCCATCGTGTGGATCTATGGAATTACAGGATTAATATTTAATAAATGGAAAATCCTCTAATACCGTGGATTTAGGTAATAGAACATTACGAAAAAATAAAATACTCAGATGATAACGTGTTTTTATGGTTTATTTGTAAAGGCAAGACTACGAATGACCATGTGGCGGAAATTGGCGATATAAATATCTTTTTACTGAAAACCACCTATATGAATTGATAAAGAGAGAAGTGAAAAATAATCGGCCAAGTGCGAGTTGGAATCGCGCATGAAGGGTCCGTACCATCGTAAAACCTTATTTTTTAATTTATTTTTATAGTTTGTTGAAATATATATTCTGATGAAACAAATGTCTACCTGTCATGAGATACACCTTGTTGACAGACAGACGGACAGCGAAGACTTAGTAATAGGGTCCCGTTGGTTACCCTTTGGGTACGGAACCCTAAAAAGAGCTCTTTAATTTATTTTTGAAAAAAAATGCGAGATTTGATCAGCCGAATGAAAAAAAGGTATCAGGTTACGCATGTATTATGCGTCAAGTTTAACATTTAATAAAAATATTGAAAAAAAATTTAGATCAGATGATAAGTTTTTATCAAAAAAAATTGTTTCATAAAATTTATTTGGTTTTACAAGGGGCCGCCTGATAACTGACGCCGATATTGAGCTTATTAAGTATATTTTTTGTACATGGGCGAATTCAGATTTGCTATGGGTATATTTTGTGACCTTTTCAAGGTCTCTAAATTTTTTCACCATGAGACATTAATCAGTAAGCTACAGTGTTTTAGTGTAAAAACATAGCGCCTAAGCTTATTATTTATTAGTCAAGTAATATACCGCAGAAAGTTATTTTCAATAGTAAAAGTTCTTCCAAATTATTTGTACTAATGAGTACCTCAAGGCTCAAATATCGGGCCATTCCTATTTTCAATATATAATTAACCATACTTTGTAGGGGACAATCATGTATAGTATTATTTGCTGATGATACTTTCTTGATTTTTAAACTTAAACAGCAATCATTTAAATGTGACGAAGTGAAGAACGCTATATCAAAATCCATATTTAAATGTGGGATTATGGTATTGAGAAATGCGGCTGATTTAGAATTTATTTTTGTTTTGCAGAAATAGGATATAAAAGCTATTTATTACCAAAAACCGAGATAGTCTCTAAAAAAAATTTAAATAAATAATTATATTAATTTTTGCCCCTCAGTATATTTAAGAAAATTTATTGTATGCTCACAAAAACAAAGTTAGTTTTAATATTTAAATGATATTCATTCTGTAGACACCAGGATTTTTTATAAATATAAAAAGTTTTGTGAACGGTTCTTAAATAAGTTTTGCAAGTAATTTTTACAACCTTTTTTTTATAACGCAGGACAGAGGATTTTTCTGAATTAATGGAAAATGTAAAACTAACTGATCTGTCGTCCTAAAAGGATTGAGGAAATATTTATTTAACATTATGTCCAAATTTTGGCTTAAGTCATCACATAACTCAATAACGTTTTTAAACATATTTTTTTTTACTTTTAAGTTTATTATTATTTGTAATGGCACTGTCATAGTGTAGATGAAGCTAGTGAGTCATTACTGCTTATATTATTATTAAGACACACAGTCTTCGATGAATCTGGTATGGAGCACTGAAAGGCTGCGTTTCCAACAGAAACGTGCGAGGTTGCTGGGCGGTGCGAGGATGCGTAGCGAGGTTATGGAACGGTGTAAGCGTTTCCACCAGTGATGTGCTACGCCGCTGAGTGGTGCGAGAATGAGTAGTGAAGTTGTGAAAAGGATCGCAGATAAGCCCCCATTAGCACACATCCCACGCACACAGCCCTCGCACATATCACTCGCTACACATACCCCGCAACATATTCCTCCAACGCATTCTTCCCTTGTTTTGTATATACAAAAACCTTGCTCCGCTAAGCCGTTTCCACGAGAGCTGCCCTGAGCAAGGCCAGGTTAATGAAGTTATTCTATTGTTTTTTAACAAACACATTCATACGTGTGAAAACTCAGCGTGTTTTTAAGTGAAAACTTCTTTAGCATCGTTGTGATTTTAAAAAAACGAAACAATAAAGCGACACTAAAAGAGACAAAATGAGATAGAATCTGTACTAATTTATAGTGAAAGAAGTTTTATGTTTGTTTAAATACACTAATTTCTGAAACTACCAAATCTATTTAAAAAATTATTTTTGTATATGATAGAAAGATTCACGAGGAATAGTATAAGCTATCTAGAATTAGGCTATACCTCTCAACTAGCCTTAAATATTGATTTGTGTTAAACAAGTCAGAAAAAAATGCCTCTGAACTGTTTTAACCGCTTGCGCTGGTGTAATGGTTAGTGATACGTGAATACTATGTTCTACAAAAATATAAATCTTTCTTCCATCTTAAAAAAAAGTCCGCGATACCATAGTCTACTTTCCTATACATAAACCACAATAAGGCATGTACTTTGAGACAAAAAATATTAAACATTAACAACTGATTCATGAGCGTTATTATTAGGCATATTTTTAGGCTTGTATCCATTGAAAGCATAACCACTGGGAGCAGTGGCAAAGAAAAACAGAATAAAGTTAGATATAATAAAGGCGTTAATAGAGTAAAAAATAATAATTCATTATAGATTACAGGAATACTTATTGAAATTCATTATAAACTGTTATAAAGGAACTGTTCGGAAAAAATCATTGTCGTCTGAAGAACCTCAATACACCCTGCGGAAAATTTCTTTAAATATTAATTTACATTATAAAATGTAATATGATGACGATGAAGATAAAAAACCGTTTTTACTAGCAACGAGACATTTTACCTGTACTGTAAAAATAAAAACGATCTGCAATTTAATTCTTATGTTAAAATAGCTGGAAAGCGGGTGCTGTGAGTGTGACCCATTGTCCCGTTTGCTGTCGAGTGAACTGTGTACATACTCACTTGTCACTTCCTTTTATGAAAGAACACAAAATTATATTTACCATCCAACCAACACTGTTAGTGTTATCAAAACACATTCAACACATACTTACTATGCATTTTTTATATCCTTATTAACGTACCGATATAGGATATTTAAGAAAAGACTAGCTTTTTTCAACAAAATGGATAAAATGCTATCTGCTGAAAAATACGTGTCGAAAATACTTCGGCTGTAACTTACGCGGATAAGACGCTTATAGCGGAAGGTTTAACATTTCATTTATAAAGTCAAAAAAATATAGAAATTGGTACAGAAATGACATATTTGTATTTAAAAATATTTTTTAAACATATAATAAATTCACAATTTGACCACCTATGTACTGATAAAACTAACGAGTTATTGTAGCTTTATTATAAACTATAACATGTATAATTATCACAAAATCAATTTGTTTTGTGATCTGAGTGATTTTTGATTATATTTTTGTACTTTGTAACGTAGGTAATGGTGGTTGGTAACGTTGTATAAAATTATCGCTAATGTATTATAAAAGTGCCCTTTACAGAACACTTTTAAGAGTAAAAAAAGCTAAGTCATCGCTTCAACAAGTTCCGACTGCAGGGGATTTCTATGCACTATTTTCTGCGATGTTAGTGTAAGCCAGATTTCTACAGCGCTGCAGGAGACATTGTGAGAGGACACAACAATAAACTCACAAGTTTACTATTTTTCTCCCAACAGTTACAATTAAACCTTTTAAAATATATATTAACACACTTTTTGTTAGACCTTAAACTTTTTTACATATAAGAAAAATGTCTAAGGATGCTTATTATGCCCACGCATTCTTATCATTTAAATAATCATCTAATTTATCGGTACGCATCTCTATCATCATCTCTCAAATGTATAAATATTTGTAAAATTTAAAAGTAAAGGAAAATTAGCATTGTGGGAAAACTGTATGCTAAGGTACTAATTGAAAGAATTATGAAAGAAACAGATGGAAAAATTTCGTATGTACGTTCGGAATTCAGTAAGAGAACATTCTCCTTGAAAAGTGAGAAGTAATTCAATGAATAGGCAATAGTAGGAGTCCATAAGAGTAGACATAGGTTATATGATCTTTATCATGAAAGGTCATATAATCATAGCGTCGAATTTAGGGATATGTAAAAAATATTCAAAAATATTTAAAAGAGTGTGGGCCTCAGCCAAGTCTTGGAATTTAAGCAATAAAATTAAGACGGCTTCTTAAATTAAAATGACATGGAGTATTATTAATAGCGAAACAGGTAAGATCAACTATCGCAATTCAAACTGCCAGTTAAGTGTTAACAACAAATTAACTGAATCAGATCAGGACATTGCAATGGTTTTTGAGAAATATTTTACTGATATTTCGATATTAACCACTAAGTCACTAAATTCTTCTCCTGCCGTCGTCGAATCATTACTTAAACAAAATGTAAATGCGTGTACAAATAATTTTACATTTCATAAAGTATCATCAAAAGATATTGTAAAATATTTTAAAACTATTGATGTTAAGAAAACTGTGGATCTGTGGGGGGTTTCCGTTAAAGTTATTGCGTCTATAATAGATACAATCGCGCCTCATTTAGCTACTATTTTTAATACTAGTGTCGAATCTGGTTTGTTTCCTGATTTAATGAAGCATAGTAAAGTAATGCCTTTATTTAAATCTGGTAGTACATTAGACCCCGCCAATTTTAGACCTATTTCTGTACCACCAAGTTACCACCACAAAGTAAGATTTAAAAAATTATTTTTGATCAAATTTAAAATTTCTTGAATATAAATAATTTTCTTCATAAAACTCAATTTTCTTTCACAAGGGGTCACTCGACAACTGATGCCGGTGTTGAGCTAATTAAATATATATTTAATGCATGGAAGAATTCACAGGAAGCTTTGGGTATATTTTGTGACCTATCCAAGGCCTTCGATTGTGTTCACCATGAAACATTAATCAGGAAACTTTAACACTACGGTGTAAGAAGTGATGCTCTTAAATTAATTATTTCATATTTAAGTAAGAGAACGCAAAAAGTTGTCATGAACAGTATAAGCTCTTCCGGGTCGGTGATACAAATGGGCGTGCTTCAAGGCTCAATTCTCAGCCCCTTTCGGTTTTTTGTATACATTAGTGACTTACCTTACATAGTAGGGGATAACCATGATTTAGTATTATTTGCAGATGACACTTCTTTAATTTTCAAATTAAGTCGACAATTATTAAAATATGACGAAGTAAATAATGCTATATCTAAATTAGTAAATTGGTTCAATGTTAATAATTTGCATTTAAATGGCACTAAAACGAAATGTATGAAATTCATGACTCCAAATGTCAAACATAATATATAAACACTCACGCCTGTCACCCAGAAGGGTAGGCAGAGACTATGGACTTCCATTTGGCGCGATCCTGACACACCTCTTTCGCTTCCTCCACATCCATATACCTACGCATACACGCTCGTCGATTAAAGGTACTCTTGATTTGGCCCATTTTTAATATATCGCCAATTTGGTCGATAAACTTTCGCCTAGGGCGACCCTTCCCGATTCTGTCGTTTACCTCTGCAACATAAATTTGCTTTGTCACTCTTTCCTCATTCATTCTTTCAACATGATCAAACCACCGAAGCATTACTTTCTTAATCCTGGTCACAACATCATCTTGCAAACCACACTCTTTTCTTATTAAACAATTGTGTATTGATCGAAAAATGTCAAACAATTAAATACTAATGTAATTTTAAATGGGAAGAAACTGATTCTTATAGATACCACCATTTTCTTGGAATCACACTAGATGCGAAGCTTTAATGAGGCCCACATATATCAAAACTAGCAAGCAGACTTAGTTGTGCAGCATATTTTGTAAAAAAGATTAGAAGTCTAACTAGTGTCGAAACAGCTAGACTAGTTTACTTTAGCTATTTCCATAGCATAATGTCGTATGGTATTTTGCTATGGGGACACGCAGCTGACACTGAAATTATATTTGTTTTACAGAAGAGGGCCATAAGAGCAATCTATAATTTAAAGCCTAAAGAGTCGCTGCGACAAAAATTTAAGGAAATTAATATATTATTAACTTTGGCCTCTCAATACATTTATGAAAATGTAATGTACGTACACAAAAATAAAAGTAGTTTTACAAAAATAAGTGAAATCCATTCTGAAAATACTAGGAACAGACACAAGCTAGTAGTACCAGTTACTCGACTCCATCGAGTCAGTAATTCATTCTTGGGGCAATGTATACGCTTCTACAACAAAATTCTAGAAAATATACAAAATGTGACCTGCTCAAAGTTGAAAAACTTTATTAAACTAAGTTTGTATAAAAAGAGTTTTTATAATATTAAAGAATTTATGGATGATAATAACCCCTGGAAATGAGGTGATCGCTACCAAGCTATTTCTAATTTGTTGAGTTGTTAATTTGTGTAAGATACATGATTGTAAGAAGTCCCGCTGGGTTCCTTGCTGGTTCTTCCCAGGACAGAGGTTTTTTTCGAACCAGTGGTAATTAAACAAAAGAGTGACTTTCAATTAGTATTATTTATAATCTATATTGAATAAAAAAGTTTCTGTTTCTGTTTAAAATGGGGTATACGGATCAGGTTTTTTCTATGCGCATGATCGCGTAGAAGTTTTTGGCCAAAAACCATAAAGTTCTTGTGCGTTCGTGCACTTGGAGGAAGCTTATGACAGAGTGGATAGGGATGTGTTATGGCAAACACTAAACTCATTTGGGTTGAGCACTGGGTTGATACAGGCATTGAAGTCTCTGTACTGTCTCTGTACTCCAGGGCTTGTTTCTGGATTAACGGATCCTACTCGGCCTGGTTTGGCATCCATAAAAGTGTCGTACAGGGCTGTGTGACTTCCTTGTGGCTGTTCAACACATTTATGGACAGTTGTTTGGTAAATTTGAAAGTTGAAGAATGCGGGTTAAGAGTGGGTGAGTTTACCGTCAAATGCGTTTTGTACGCCGATGATCAAGTCATATTGGCCTCGTCGGCGGCCGAGTTGCAAATGATGGTTACATTAATGAGCAGGTCATTAAAAGAAAGAGGAATGAAAGTGAACGCAAGTAAGTTTGGTTTTTGAAAGAGAAGAAAGCAAAACGATATGTGAAATAAGAATAGAAGGGGTGTAATTCAAGCAAGTAGAGAGTTTCTGTATTTGAGATGTTTATTTATCAGGGATAGTAGTAATAATAAAGATATAGAACGACTAGTGAACATCAGAATCTATTTCGTCTATTGTGATAAGTCAGAATGTGTCCAAAAATGCACTGTGCAAATGCACAGTGCTGTGTTAGTCCCTACTTTAAGGTATGTTAGTTAAAGTTGAGTGTGGCAGAAGAAGCATGAGAGTAGAATAACTTCTGTAGAAATTCGGTCATTAAGGAGTATGTTTGGGCTGAATCTGTATAACGGTGAGAAATTATGTGATAAGAGAATAGTGTGGTGTGTATTAACCTATAATTAATTAATGGTTGTGGTGCTAATCTAATATAAATATTGAAATTTGTGTGCAGTTTATACAATGTTTATATATTTCTACAGAATGTCAACTTATTTTAATACCATGACGGACTTTTTAATCAGTTAAATACTTAGTCTATATGATAATGTAACTCAGTGATTTGTTCAGTTGTTTTACGCAAATAAACCGATCCACTCCGATAGAATGTCAATTGCTTATTTATATGGTGATTAATTTCATACTCTAAGTAAAAAGACGAAACTGCATGTTTGATAAATAAAGCTTAATTCAAAGAACGACTATAATATATGAGAAATACATGAAATTTAAAGCCAATAATCCACTATTCTATATTTTAATGTCATTAGAATCGATAAAGGGAAACTGAACCAGGAGAAAGGCCTAAAAATTATAAGTTTTTTTTACAGAAAAAAAGACAAAAAATACGGATGCTAATGCGCCTGCCAAGCGTGGCACATAAGGCACATAATTGCCCCTATGAAGCAATATATGTGGGGACATACTCGTATTATGTTCAGCGGTGGACTTGTCGCCTACCGTTTGTTCGTTTGTTCGTTCTATCTACCTACTTTTGTAATCATTATTATTATCGCCTGCTTTTTGAAATCCTCTATAAGACAAAGATATTTTAAGGATATGTCTGGGGTGTGTACTTATTAAAAGAATTAGTCAAGGTCAGCAAGCGAAAGAATTGGCGAGACCTTTACATGGGTAATCATTCTTCAGATTACCAGACCGTAGGTTGAGCGTTTGGAATATTTAGGCTAACTCTTTATCACTAGTCACCAGAATGTGATCGTTAGCCGACAGGCTCGTAAAATACCTCTATTGGACATGGGTCTTTACCGTTTTAGGTATGATTTGCCTCATAGTGTGGTGTGTATTCCTTTCTTAATCCTGGTCACGACCAGGATTAAGAAAGGAACGACAGAGTCAGAAAGGCACACCCAAGGGGAAGGTTTGTCGATCAAATTGGCGACATATTCAAAATGGGCCTAATTAAGATTTCTCTTAAATAACGAGCATGTATGCGTATGTATATGGGTGTAGGAGGCGAGAAAGGTGTGCCAGGATCGTGCCAAATGGAAGTCCGTAGTCTCTGCCAACTTCTCTGGCTGACAGGCGAGAGTGTCTATATTATGTTTATGTTATTATGTTTAAAGGAAAAAAATAAAGTGCGTTAGAATCCTAATATTGGACGCCTACCGCGAAACATAACATAGTAATGAAAATTCTGCCATTCGCCATTCTAGCACAAGCTTTTCGGACGCAGTCTGATTCATTAACGGGAATACTAGTAATGCCAAAAGTATTTATGTAAATAATGCCGCGGGTTTAAATTCCGCACGAATAAGTATTTTATGACCTACAAATATTTGCTTCGGGTCTGGATGTTTGTCGATGTGCAATTAATGTGTGCCATACCACTATGTAATATCTATACAGGTTAATGTTATTATTGTGTTTATATTATTTATCTTTTTTGAAATCAAATGCCCGACTAAGCTTGTAAGGCCTACCGAACATTTTCATGTCCATTCCTTGCTTCGCTTTCGATGGTGGTTCGACTGCAGACGTGTCCTCCACTTCACGGTTCACCCAGGTTGGGACATTGTGTTGCAGGGTGTTGTTGAGACTAAAAAAGTGTAGGGTAAGTTCAAAAAAAAATATATTTAATTGAAGATTTTTTTTTAGGCCTGAGGCCTTTAAAAATCAATAAATATACTTTGTATATTTTATGTATATTTTATAAATATAAATAGATTCGAATCCAAGCGTTAAATAGGTAGACGTAAAGTTTCTACTTTATTTTTAAGACATTCTACAGTGTCTTATTCTTAACAACCTTCTGAGAGAGTTTGAGGGCAAGCAAATATTCGTCGCGTTGTTCTAATGCGTGTTGGCAAACTTCAGATGTCTTCGATTTTCTTTTAATTTCTCAAATATTCAGGTTTCCTTCTAATGTTTTCCTTCACCGCGGAGCAAATGTATAACTAGCAATTAATAAAGCAATTTCATTGGTACCGCCGAGGATCGAACCCGGGTTCCTCGCGTACTGTGAAATACACAACGAGCGCTTAGTTCCCGAGCTATTACGGCTTCCCGAGCAGTTAAATATGTTTATATTACTATAATGCCTCTTTCAGATCGTGTTGCCTCTTAAAACTACGCTTTTGAATACTATATTTCTAAATGTGTTGTAAATGTTAACAGTGGTAGAGCCACGCGGCAGCTTTTGCTGTCGCATGAATGGGCCGGCTCGAACCGGGGTGATACCACGACCTCACAGAAAACCAGCGTAAAGTAGAGGTTTACCTCTGCGTTTCGCTTGGTGAGTGCAGGTGGCCGGAGGCTCTTTTTACTGGGAATGAGGCATTCCATCTTAGTCCTCACGGTTGACAACGCATCTACATTTTGATTTGTAATAGAGGATATATGTAGATGTCTCTGGGCCGCAGCAACCACTTACCATCAGGTGGACTGTGTGCTCGTTTGTCACCCTTACGCTATAAAAAAATATCCTGTCTGCGGTGAAATATTGTATCTGTCATAGAGATAAGTTTTCAGTTTTTATAAGCATACGTTTTCGAACATTTTCCTAATCAGAAAACTTGAACCATTGTTCAGTTTTATAAAATATACGTCATATAATAATCTGTTCAAAGAATTTTTTTTTTTAAGTGAGGTACGATCCACTCACGTCCACAACGGAACTCTTAATTACAGCCATTTTCATTTGAAGGGCAACTCGAATGAATTTCCAACAATTTTCGTCTGTGTTTATTAACGTCAAATCTGTTTATAAACACTAGTTTCGCGTGTTTCGTGTTTGGATATAATTAATACTTTATATATAAAATTTATTGCTGTTTTTTTTATAGGATGAGGGTGACAAACGAGCACACAGTCCACCTGATGGTAAGTGGTTGCTGCGGCCCATAGACATCTACATCTATCCTAGTTTGCGAATCAAAATACAGATGCGTTGTCACCCGTGAGGACTAAGATGGAATGCCTCATTTCCAGTAAAAAAGGCCTCCGGCCACCTGCACTCACCAAGCGAAACGCAGAGGTAAATCTCTACTTCACGCTGGTATTCTGTGAGGTCGTGGTACCACCCCGGTTCGAGCCGGCCCATCCGTGCGACAGCAAAAGCTGCCGCGTGGCTCTACCACTGTTTGTGCTGTCCGCTAGTCTCGCTAAAACTCAAAAACAGCTCGACCGGTTTCGATGATTTTTTTGGGTGTTTTTGAATGGGTCCCTAGATGGTTTCGATTTTCCTTTGGACCGGATAGGTGGCGCTGAAAGCTGAAAATCAACCGTGCGAAGCCGGGGCGGATCGCTAATCTAATATAAATATTGAAATTTGTGTGCAGTTTATACAATGTTTATATATTTCTACAGAATGTCAACTTATTTTAATACCATGACGGACTTTTTAATCAGTTAAATACTTAGTCTATATGATAATGTAACTCAGTGATTTGTTCAGTTGTTTTACGCAAATAAACCGATCCACTCCGATAAAATGTCAATTGCTTATTTATATGGTGATTAATTTCATACTCTTAGTAAAAAGACGAAACTGCATGTTTGATAAATAAAGCTTAATTCAAAGAACGATTATAATATATGAGAAATACATGAAATCTAAAGCCAAGAATCCACTATTCTATATTTTAATGTCATTAGAATCGATAAAGGGAAACTGAACCAGGAGAAAGGCCTAAAAATTATAAGTTTTTTTTACAGAAAAAAAGACAAAAAATACGGATGCTAATGCGCCTGCCAAGCGTGGCACATAAGGCACATAATTGCCCCTATGAAGCAATATATGTGGGGACATACTCGTATTATGTTCAGCGGTGGACTTGTCGCCTACCGTTCGTTCGTTTGTTCGTTCTATCTACCTACTTTTGTAATCATTATTATTATCGCCTGCTTTTTGAAATCCTCTATAAGACAAAGATATTTTAAGGATATGTCTGGGGTGTGTACTTATTAAAAGAATTAGTCAAGGTCAGCAAGCGAAAGAAGTGGCGAGACCTTTACATGGGTAATCATTCTTCAGATTACCAGACCGTAGGTTGAGCGTTTGGAATATTTAGGCTAACTCTTTATCACTAGTCACCAGAATGTGATTGTTAGCCGACAGGCTCGTAAAATACCTCTATTGGACATGGGTCTTTACCGTTTTAGGTATGATTTGCCTCCATCGTAACGCTTGGCAGGCGGATAAACGAGCGCAGTATCGGACGTCTCCCACACTTGAAACAGGCGCCAATCACCAGTCTGCGTATTTTACATCTGGCGTTAACTAAATTATTATATCGCCATCTATCGGAATCCATAATAAAATTCTGGCATTTCCTCTAGTCGCACTCTTACGATATCTACGGCACAAAACGGGGTGATGGATTGTATACTACGTGGCTACCACGCGGCAAAATTGTTTCCAATATTAATTTTAATTTTTGAGTAACAATTTAAACTTTAAAATTTGTTTCAGTGATAAAAGATATACCAAGAAAGTGCTTTGAATGGAATTAACATTTGACACATTTGACATTTACAATATAATATGTAAATATGGATTTTTCCATTGGACATTTTTGTTTGAAAACAAAAATATTTTTCTCTTTTGTTTTTTGTGCTTGTTGCAACAGCTGGGAGATTTCAAGAGCAAAGAGATAAAATGATTCGCCATTGCTTCTGATCAAAATATTTTTTTTCATCGATTCAATTTCTTGAATATGAAACACTTCAATAATATTAATAGCGCACATAAACATGTTTGGAGCACTTTATTTTTGGATCAAACTTTTATATATGAAATATTGCGTTGTTTACCATTTGAATAACTCATAACCATTCATCAATGAATTAAATGTATAATTTATGGCTTCTGTAGTATGATAAAAATATAAAAAATATATACTAACAATTCAATATACAAACTGTTGTAATATGAATCTTGACTTAAACTTTTAAGAAATATTAAGCTTGTAAATTTTTAGTGTTAAGTAGTTATTCAGATTACTAAATTAAAATATTTTTTCTTTACGCATAAAGATTAAAATTTTTATCGTTATTACGAGTTTAGTCATTCAAAATATTGTAGAGGTTCCTTGAAAAATCGCTCCAATATCCAATGCAGAGTTAACAGTATACGCTGTCATCTTGCGCGTATTTCGGTCTATGGAAATGATTTTATGAAACATTTCAGAATCGAAGTATTGGCTCATTTTATTGCATAGAAAAGTTTAGTTTTGCTATGACAATAGTATCAAAAACATAATATGGTATAATATTATATTAATAAAATACTAAATATTATAAATTATATACAGTATGCAAAGCACATATTGCAGAAACAGACCGACTGATCGACCGCGTCGAAATGGCTACAGATTCCTCGCTACAGCAGATCCTATCCACAGAGATTGTCCCATCCAATCAACATCTTAGCGATTTTAACGCTCACCGCACCAAATGGCTCGGTTCACGATTAACCGATATGCGGGGAGATCTGTTTATGACTTTGCTTTGGCATATGACCTTACATAGCTGGTAACTTCGCCTACGTGGGTTTCAGATGTGGAGGATCACACACCTTCCCTATTGGACCTTCGGCTGACCTCCCATCCGGACGGATATCAGGTTTCCGTCAACGCCCCTCTACGCTCGTTAGACCATTGTCTTGTCCGGAGTGTAGTGTCACTCAAACTAACGTTGCGGTTGCATTCTGCATGCTGCCGCAATGTTTGGTACAGTAGGTCGGCCAATTGGGATAAGGTGCCTTCTTTTCTTGCATCCCTTGGGGGCGGGTTGCCTCTTGCCAGATGATCCTAGCATTGTTGCTGATCCTATCGCTGATGTATTAACAGTGGTAGAGCCACGCGGCAACTTTTGCTGTCGCACGGATGGGCCGGCTCGAACCGGGGTGGTACCACGACCTCACAGAATACCAGCGTGAAGTAGAGGTTTACTTCTGCGTTTCGCTTGGTGAGTGCAGGTGGCCGGAGGCCTTTTTTACTGGAAATGAGGCATTCCATCTTAGTCCTCATGGGTGACAACGCATCTGCATTTTGATTCGCAAACGAGGATAGATGTAGATGTCTATGGGCCGCAGCAACCACTTACCATCAGCTGGACTGTGTGCTCGTTTGTCACCCTCATCCTATTAAAAAAAAAAGGTTGTACTTCAGGGAATGGAACTTTTTTATTTCATCCTCTGTGAGAACCCTCGGAGGCAGATCCCATTTGGTCGCTCCTGTAAAAGAGCATTATGCTATAAGCAGCAGTGCTACCGGGATTGGGCTGACGCATCAACGTCTCGGGATGTAAACACCAGCGCTCTTAAAAAGAAGTATAATTCCGCCTCCAGGTAACCTTCAAAAGGGTCATTGCCCCTTGGCTTTTTTTTTTTTGTTTTTTTCATTAGCTGAATTGGCAAGCGCGAACTTCTGTCAGTCATCTCTTCCATCTCTGCACAGAGAGGACGACTCACTGGCCCATGCCACAAAGGAGAAAGTCCATTTTTTTTTATGGAATAGAGGGCAAACGAGCATGCGGCTCACCTGATGGTAAGTGACTACCGCCGCCCATGAACAACCGCAACACCAGGGGAATTGCAGATGCGTTGCCGGCCTTTTAGAAAGGTGTAAGCTCTTTTCTTGAAGGTTCCTAAGTCGTATCGGTCCGGAAAATTCGCTGGTGGTAATTGATTCCACAAGGAAGTCGTGCGAGGGAGAAAACTTTTTCTAAATCGCAAAGTGGTGGACCGCCAATCATCCAGATGATATGGATGGTAACGCGAGTTTTGACGCGATGTGCGATGGTGAAATTGAGCGGCTGGAATTAGTCCGAACAATTCTTCAGAGCACTCCCCGTGATAAATGCGATAAAATACGCAAAGAGATGCAACATCTCTACGCAGTGCCAGTGTATCGAGCCGATCAGAAAGAACTCGGTCGTCGACGATTCGAACCGCTCTGCGCTGGATGCGGTCAAGTGGAAGGAGCTGGCACTGGGGTGCCCCGGCCCAGAGATGAGAACAGTATTCCATGTGGGGCCGAACTTGCGCTTTGTAAAGTTGCAAGCGATGTGCCGGCATGAAATACTGTCTCGCTCTGCTGAGCACGCCAAGCTTTTTAGAGGCTAATTTGGCCTTCCCTTTCAAGTGACCACGAAACTGCACACTATTCGATATGTCGACGCCAAGGATTCCGATGCTGGCTGAGGCAGCAAGGGGAGTGCCTTGAAACTGAGGAGATACGACAAAGGGGTTCTTTTTAGCGGTAAACGCGCAAACTTGTGTCTTCTGGGGATTGAACTGGACTAGATTTAGTCGGCCCCAATCCGAGACTTTGTTAAGCAAAGACTCGACTTCAGACACAAGTTTGTTCCGGTACTCGGCGACGTTTTCCCGAGAAATAATGGCACGGCCGGTTTATAAGGCATCACCAGTGCTGTCGTCCGCATAGCAATGAATGCTACCAGTTCGCAACATATCATTGATATGCAGGAGAAACAGCGTTGTTGATAGCACGCAGCCTTGTGGAACACCAGCGTTGATAGGCTTGAGATCAGAGCATGCACCGTCTACTACGACCTTGATGCTCCGATCAGCAAGGAAACTGGTGATCCATTTGCACAATTTCTCGGGAATCCCATAGGCAGGAAGCTTCGAAAGAAGCGCTTTGTGCCAGACCCGATCAAAGGCCTTCGCTACGTCCAAACTAACGGCTAATGCCTCCCCCTTGGACTCTACTGCCTCCGCCCATCTATGAGTTAAGTAGACTAGAAGATCACCAGCTGATCGACCTCGACGAAAACCGTACTGGCGGTCACTAATCAGCTGGTGATCCTCAAGGTACCTCATGAGCTGGCAGTTTATAACGGTTTCCATTATTTTGGAGAACAAGGAGGTGATGGCGATAGGCCTGTAGTTGGACGGGTCTGAGCGGTCGCCTTTTTTAGGGATCGGGTGCACCAAAGCTGTCTTCCATGAGTTGGGGACTACGCCTTGGGAGTAGGAGTACCGGAAAAGACGCGTTAAAACCGGTGCCAACTCCGGAGCACACGTCTTCAGCACAATGGGAGGGACTCCATCGGGCCCACTCGACTTGCTGACGTCCAGGGAGAAGAGTGCTTTGCGGACCGAGCGCTGTGTAAATCGCACATCCGGCATGGAGCACTCACATCGCGGGATGGTCGGCGGTGTGTTCCCCCTGTCATCTAGAGTCGAGTTGGACGCAAAAAGTGAGCTTAACAGATCGGCTTTCTCCTTTGCGGCATGGGCCAGTGAGTCGTCCTCTCTGTGCAGAAATGGAAGAGATGGCTGACAGAAGTTCCCTTGGACAGCCTTGGCGAGAGACCAGAATGCACGGGTTCCCGAAGGAAGGCGAACTAGCTTATCGCCAATTCTGCCGATGTGCTCAGACCTTGCCTTGGCAATGACGCTTTTGAAGGACCTGGAGGCGGAATTATACTTCTTTTTAAGTGCGCTGGTGTTTACGTCCCGAGACGTTGATGCGTCAGCTCAGGCCCGGTAGCACTAGCAACCAAACTATGGCTGGGATCTGCCTCCGATGGGCACCACAGAGGATGGAATAAAAAGTTCTATACCCTGAAGTACCACATCAGCAACAGAATCGGCAACAACGCTGGGATCTTCCGGCGAGAAGCAAACCCGCCCCCAAGGGTAGGATGCAAAAAAAGACCGCATCCCGTCCCAATCAGCTGACCTATAGTGCCAAACACGGCGACAAGCTGTAGATCGCAACTGCGATTGGAGCGTGAGTGGCACCGTACTCCGGATCAGACAATGGTCCGAAGAGCCCAAAGGGGCATCGACGGAGACCTTATATCCGTCCGGATGAGAGGTCAGCAGAAGGTCCAACAGGGAAGGTACATGGTCTTTCAAATCTGGGATCCGCTTAGGCGAAGTAACCAGTTGTGTTAGACCATATGCCAAAGCAAAGTCATAGACAGATCTCCCCGCATGATCGGTTAAACGAGAACCAAGCCATTCAGCGTGGTGGGCGTTGAAATCACCGAGTATCACGATCTCTGCGGATGGGACCTGTTGTAGCACGGAGTCTGCAGCCATTTGGACGTGGTCGATGAGTCGGTCTGTGTCGGCATTACCGCTATGGGACCTATAGAGGCACCCGTAGACGCGCGGATGGTCGTCGCTGTCTACGCGCAGCCATAGTATGGACAGGTCCGTACCTTCAAGACTGCCGAGGCTTCGAAAACAGATGTCCTCTCTGACATACACGCAAACCCCAGCCCGGGGCACAAACGAGTGTTCCAATTTGTACCCCGGGTAGGAGAGATTCGAAGTATCAGCCGGAGAGGACACCTGTGTCTCGGTTAGAAAGAGCAAGGCCGGCTTAGCTATATCCAGATGGTAGTGGACGGCGTTAAGGTTTGAATGAAGTCCCCTGATATTGCAGAAATCCACGGTAAGCGTGGCAGGGGTTGCCTTTGTCTTCTTGCTCCGTTTGCCCCGAGCAGGTTTCGTCTTAAGCGGAATTTCGCCCCCCCCCCCCAGAATACGCGGGGCAGCCTGAGCACCCACGCCCAGGAGTGGAGTAGTTTGCTCGTGGATGCTCAGCGAGGGATTCTCCAGGGGTGCTGGTACCCTCCTGGGGTAGTCTTTTATTTAATTCCACTACCATGTTGATGGGGGGGGGGGGGGGGGAATTGGGCCTCCGGCCACCTGCACTCACCAAGCGCAACGCAGAGGCAAACCTCTACTTCACGCTGGTATTCTGTGAGGTCGTGGTACCACCCCGGTTCGAGCTGGCCCATCCGTGCGACAGCAAAAGCTACCGCTTGGCTCTACCACTGTTTAAATCCATCTTATAGGCTCTCTCTTTGCGTCCAACTTGACTCTCGATGACGAGGGGAACATACCGCTGACCATCCCGCAGTGTGAGTGCTCCATGCCGGATGTGGAATTTACACAGCACTCGGTTCGCAAAGCACTCCTTTTCCTGGAAGTCAGTAAGTCAAGTGGACCTTATGGGCCAGATGGTTCCATTATGTGGAAGACGTGTGCTCCGAAGTTGGTACCGGTTTTATCGCGTCTTTTCTGGTACTTCTATTTCCAAGAAATAGTCCCTAATTCATGGAAGACAGCTTTCGTCCACCCGATCCTTAAAAAAGGTAAACCACTCTGACTCGTCAAACTACAGACCTATCACAATTACTTCCTTGTTCACTAAATTGCCAGCTCATGCGGTATCTTGAGGATCACCAGCTGATTAGTGACTGCCAATACAGTTTTCATTGAGGTTGATCAGCTGGTGATCTTTTGGTTCACCTGACTTATAGATCGGCGTAGGCAGTAGAGTCCAAAGGACAGACATCGTGTCTGGCACAAAGCACTTCTTTCTAAGCTCCCTTTCTATGGGCTTCCCGAGAAATTGTGCAATTGGATCACCAGTTTCCTTGCTGTTTGGGCATCAAAGTCGTAGTAGAAGGTGCATGCTCTGATGACAAGCCTATTAACTCCGGTGTTCCACAAGGTTGCGTGCTATAACCAACGCTGTTTCTTCTGCATATCAATGATATGTTGCAAGCTGGTAACATTAATTGCTATGCAGACGACAGCACTGGGGATGCCTTATACAACGGCCAATATTTATAGAAAAAACGTTACCGAGTACCGCGACAAACTTCTGTATGAATTCGAGTCTTTTCTGAATAAAATATCGGATTAGGGGTGAATTTAGTACAGTTCAATACCCAAAAAATTCAAGTTTGCGCGTTTACCGCTAAAAACAACCCCTTTGTAATAACTCCTCAGTTTCAGGACACTCCCCTTGTTGCCTCAGCCAGTATCGGAATCATATTATATCATATCGAATAGTATGCAGTTTCGTAGTTACTTGGAAGGGAAGGACAAATTTGTCTCTAAAAACCTTAGCGTGCTCAGCAGAGGGGTCTCGCTCTGCCAACGCAAAAGATTTTCTGCCAAGTATTTCATGCCGGCACATCGCTTGCAACTTCACAAAGCGCAAGTTCAGCCCCACATGGTTCTCATCTCTGGGCCGGGCACCTCAATGCCAGCTTCTTCCACTGGACCGCATTCAGCGCAGGGCGGTTCGAATCGTCGACGACTGAGTTCTTCTAATCGGCCCAATTCAATGGCGCTGCGAAGGGATTTTGCATTTATTAAATTTTATAAAAAACTAGGATTAGACACCTTATTATTAAAAATTAAATTTATAATACTAAAATAGTAGGTAATTATTTATTGAAACTTAAATAATTTGGCGGTACTTTAGTTCATTTGGAAGAATCTGTTTAATAATTTATCAATAAATTTACTTCATTTATTATTTTGTATATCGTTCTTAGATTTTTTTAATAAAAATAATATTTTAAAGTTTTAATTAAAATATAAATTTTATTTTAAATGTTCGTTACAAAATATTATCGTTATATTGGTATATTATAAATCGTTAATAATATTGCCTATTGACATTGTATCATAATCAATAAACATAATTATTCAGAGCCGAAAGTCCAAAGTCTGAAAAGTGTTATGGAAAGATGCAATCAAATGTTTACTAAACTTAAATAAACAACTCAATGCACGGAGTTCTGACATTTGTTAATGTTGATAGGTAGGTATTTCTTTAACGTAACGTAACGTTGTTGCCTTTTTTGGCACTAATACTTACCTACAGTTCTATCAAGCGGCGGCGGCGTTGACTCGTCTTGAACGCGAGCGTATACCTACTAGGCTAGCAAGACCTAGCGTTCCTGGTTTTATACGGTGACAACAAAATTCTTCCGGAATTATTATAACTAATTTAATTGTATGGTTACACCAAACATTTTTATTTAGTAAACGCTGCAATCTACTTTATATTAAAATGGAGATCCTACCGGTATGCCTACACTGGGGACATTGAAAAAATGTACCGCTGTATATAGATTACTGAAGATCAGCAAAAATTACAAAAAAATAATACGGCGCCACTTTCCAGCCGAGGACTACAAACCTTCCAACTATGCACAATTACCTATGGGATGAAGTGTGCTCCCTGGTTAGCGATGCGTACCCTCAAACAATTCGCAACAGACGACGGTCACAAGCATCCCAAAGCGGCCCATATACTTCAAAATCAGTTCTACGTTGATGACCTTGTAAGTGGTCATAACCTGATTGATTCCGCTAAATAACTTCAAACATCACTTATCAACCCACTGCGCGACGGCGGTATGAACTTACGCAAGTGGTCTGCGAATCACTCTGCGTTACTAGAAAACTTATCCGAGGATCAAATCTCTACGATGAATAATTTTGACTGCAAACATGAAGAGCCTATGAAAATGCTCGGCCTTGGATGGAATCCACAAAGTGATACTTTCACCTTCAGCTGGGACTTAAAGTAAAAACTGATACCTCAACCTACTAAAAGGCAACTATTGTCCGATATCTCTAAACTTTATGACCCACTGGGCTGGCTGTCGCCGTTCACTGTTACAGCAAAACTTCTATTCCAACAAGTATGAGTGAGCAAGCTACAAAGACACGAGACCTTACCAGCCGATATACTAAGCGACTGGATGAAACTGAGAGCTGAACTACCCCTGTTTAAAAACATCAAACTAAACAGATGGCTAGGAGGGACCCAAGATAACATCGAACTATTAGGTTTCTGTGACGCAAGCGAGAAAGCCTACTCATGCGTCATATACAGCCGCATAACAAACGCGAGCAGCCCGCCAAATGTAACTTTACTTGCTGCAAAAACTAAGGTTGCGCCTTTGGCACATAAAACCACTTTGCCACGGCTGGAGCTTTGCGGGGGGCATTACTACTAGCACAACTGGTCGAGAAAACTAAGGAAGCGTTCAGAGGGCACAACTTAATAGTCCAAGCATGAAGTGACTCGCAGGTGGTACTTGCGTCGCTGCAGGGAGACGTGTCACGCTGGGAAAGATACGTCGCGAACCGTGGTGATAAAGATCAAACAAGCCATCCCCGCAACAAACTGGAAATATATAAAATCGGAGCTTAACCCTGCAGACTGTGCCTCCCGGGGTCTCCATCCGTCCAAGCTGACCAACTTCAACCTTTGGTGGAAAGGTCCTGATTTTATAAGGACATTTAATCAACAAGAGATACCAAGAAACTTAGCCTGCTACAACACTACTATCGCTGAAATCAAAAAGGTGGCGGAGACAACCCTAGCGAAAGAAGACAACAACTTCATAATTAAATTATTAAATAATTGCAGCTCATTGTTACGTGTGATAAGGGTTATCGCGATATAGATATATGATATAGGTACGGCACTTCGCGACAAACTTACGCAACAATCCAAAAGTGGACACCGATTTCCTCAGTGCGGCCGACCTCCGCGCGGCCAATGAACTTATAATAAAGTATGTGCAGCGGAATGAATTTGAAAACGAATACAAACTACTACAAAAGAAACAAACAATTTCAAGCATGGCCGCCATTTTCAAACTTAACCCTTATACATACATACATAAACACTCACGCCTGTCACCCAGAGGGGTAGGCAGAGACTATGGACTTCCATTTGGCACGATCCTGACAGATCTCTCTCGCTTCCTCCACATCCATATACCTACGCATACACGCTCGTCGGTTAAAGGTACTCTTGATTTGGCCCATTTTCAATATATCGCCAATTTGGTCGATAAACTTTCGCCTAGGGCGACCCTTCCCGACTCTGCCGGTCACCTCTGCAACATAAATTTGCTTTGTCACTCTTTCCTCATTCATTCTTTCTACATGACCAAACCACCGATGCATTCCTTTCTTAATCCTGGTCACAACATCATCTTGCAAACCACACTCTTCTCTTATGAAACAATTTCTCACTCTGTCCTTCAGATTCATCCCTAACATACTCCTTAATGCCCGCATTTCTACAGCATTTATTCTACTCTCGTGCTTCTTCTGCCACACCCAACTTTCACTACCATACATGAAAGTAGGCACTAACACAGCATTGTGAATTGCCATACGTGCCTTTTTGGACACATTCTGACTTTTCACTATAGAGTATAGAGCCCCATTCACTCTATTTCCTGCATTCACTCCTCGTTCTATATCCTTATCATATCTACCATCCTTGCTAAACACACATCCCAAATACACAAACTCATCTACTTGCTCTACCAACTCCCTTTCTATTCTTATTTCACATATCCTTTTACTTTCTTCTCTTTCAAAAACCATAACTTTCGTCTTACTTGCGTTTACTTTCATTCCCTTTTCTTTTAATGTCCTGTTCATTAATGTAACCATCATTTGCAACTCGGCTGCCGAAGACGCAAGTATGACTTGATCATCGGCGTACAAAAGGCATTTGACGGTTAACTCACCCATTCTTAACCCGCATTCTTCTACTTTCAAATTTTCCAAACAACTGTCCATAAATAGGTTGAACAGCCACGGGGAAGCCACACAGCCCTGTCTGACACCTTTATGGATGCCAAACCAGTCCGAGTGGCCCCGTTGATCCTAACACAGGCACTAGAATCCCTATATAGAGACTTCAATGCCCGTATCAGACCAGCGCTCAACCCAAATGAGGTCAGTGTTTGCCATAACACGTTCCTGTCTACTCTGTCATAAGCCTTTTTCAAGTCCATGAACGCACAAAAAACTTTCTGGTTTTTGGCCAAAAATTTCTCCGCAATCATGCGCATGGAAAAGACTTGATCCGTACACCCCATCCCCTTTCTAAATCCAGCTTGCACATCCCAAATTTTTCCATCAGTTTCTTCCATAACTCTTTCACTTAACACCTTAGCATACAGTTTACCCACAATGCTAAGCAAGCTGATACCACGGTAGTTATTACAGTCCTGCTGCGACCCCTTTCCCTTATATATTGGGACTATAACGGCTTTGCACCAGTCATCCGGTACCCGCTTTAGTTCCCAACATAAATTAAACAAGGTGTACAGCAGGCCTGCAACCACCCCCTCTCCAGCCCTTAGCATTTCGAGTGATACTCAATCATATCCGGCTGCCTTACCTGCTTTCATGCTTTTCATTGCTTTCACTATTTCATCTACACTTATTTCTCTACCTATCTCCACATCTTCCGGAATTTCTATTTCACTTACTTCAGACGACTCTTCACTCTTAAACACGCTTTCAAAGTATTCCTTCCATCTCTTTAAATTCGAAACTTTATCATTCAGCATGCAACCATTCTCGTCTCGTATAGCATTCATTCTAGGCTGTTTTGGATTTCCCCTGGCAGTTCTTACGAGCTTCCAGAACATTTTAATATTTGCCTGGAAGTTATCAGATATTCTTCTATCATTCTTATCTATCCTTTCTTGCTTTTTCCTTTCAACAACTTCTTTTACTCTCTTATTTATACGTCTAAAGTCTGCCTTTTTTTTTTCAATCTCATCATTCATACCGCAAGAATTACCAGCTTTGGTTGCTAGTAAATCTAGCCATGCCCTCTTCTTTGCTTCTACTTCCATCCGTACCTCATCATCCCACCACAACGTATTACTTTTCCTTTCATTCGTTCTCTTACTTACACCACATACTTCGGTGGCTGACTTAACCCTTATATGGATGAAAAAGGGATTATGCGAGTAGGAGGAGGTCGTCTTCACAACTCGACTTTACCGATTGAGATGAAACATCTAATCATCTTATCTCGCAGTGGGCGCTATACGCAACTTCTTATAGAACAAGCTCATTTGACCACACTGCTTGGATGCGCCCGATTAACTTTATCATATATACGGAAGCGCTATGGGATTGCTGGCGGGAACCAAGCAGTTAAGGGCAAACTACGTCACTACGTCAGGTGTCATCGGTACAAGCCGACTGAAAATTATCAACTTATGAGTAACTTATCACAGCAGAGAACCACCCTGTCCCGACCGTTTACGCATACCGGAGTAGACTTCACTGGGCATGTGGAGATCAAACTTAATAAAGGGAGAGGAGTCAGAACTTCGAAGGGCTATATAGCCATCTTCGTATGTATGGCAACAAAGGCCGTACATATCGACGACATTTCAACGTATGTGCGCACGCCGCGGCACCCCCAACCAGACTGCGGCACTAACTTCATTGGGACCGCGAAAGTGTTGCGCAGGGAGTTTGAAGAATTTAAGCAACTTCTATCACCAGAGTTCTTCAACGAGATCAGCAAACTAAAAGTGGAGTGGCACTTGAACGCCCCGCGTGGCCAACTGCAGGTGGCCTCTGGGAGTCGGCTGTAAAATCACTCAAATACCACCTTCGCCGTATTTTGGGAGAATAAAAGCTCACTTATGAGGAGTTTTCAACGTTACTGGCCCAAATAGAAGCATGCATAAACTCTCGACCCTTGTGTCCTATTACTGAGGATCCCGAGGAATTCTACAACTATCTAACACCGGGCCACTTCCTCACCGGCGGACCAACTTTGTCACTCCCGCTCTCTGATCACAATGACGCCAGAACTCTAGACTTGCGCCGTCGCTGGCAACTCACTGAAAACATGCTACAACAATTTTGGAAAAGCTGGTCTAACGAATACCTAACTCAACTTCAAAGCCGCTGCAAGTGAAACAAGCACAGTAAGAACATTGAAAGGGGAGATATTGTCCTTGTACGGGAAACCAACTTGCCGCCGGAAAAATGGCGTTGGGCCGCATACGTGAAGTCTACCCGGGTTCCGACGGCTTATTGCGCGTTATTATTATTAACAACACGGACATCAAACTACAATATCGAGGGATGGCGTCTCCCACGCGGCGAGCGACGCGTGCAGCGCCGCAGCAGGCGCCCGCGCCGCAGCCGCACGCCGCGCCCTCTACTGCGATGACAGCGGCGGCGGACAACATCATATTCAACTTTGACAATTAAAGCTTTTAATTCTTTGCTTTGTGCTGGCATATCTTTTCCTGGAGAGTTAACTTTCGTTTATTTGCTTTTCGGGTGGCCAATATGTATGGTTACATCGTTACACCACACATTTTTATTTAGTAAACGCTGCAACCCACTTTTAGCCGCGCGTCGCGTGTATTTAATTCTCACAATCGGCAGTACGTCAACAGCCGTCCTTCTAGTCAAGGAAAGATTTGCCACTCTACTACTACTACTTTATAATTATTTTACTTTTATTAAACTTTTAACTTTGGTGATCTTTTCCTTTTGGCGTACTCATTAACTAACAAAAACTTTACTTCTTGAAAGTGTGTGGCCGTACAAACCATACATTAATAAATAATAAAAATGTTTAACTAAGAATTGAGTTTATGTATTATGATTATAACATAATATACTAATTGGGGTGTCTGAGGATGTGCGTTAATTACGTTAGATGTTGTATTTAGGCCTTTTGAAGGGCTGTAGCGATGATGATAATGAAAGTGAATGTATTTACTACTAATGCTCAATCTTTTTTCCTTTTCATGTATTCTCATACGTCTTTCCTTACACACATATATACACACACACACACACACACACACGCACACACGCACGCGCGCGCTCACTCACGCACACACACACATACACACACACACACACACACACACACACACACACACACACACACACACACACACACACACACACACAATAGGTCGCAAATAATACTTACCTACTACTATTAGGCAAGAGTGAATAGGCTTTTGTTAAGTCAGTGCGCTTTACTGTCTTAGGCTACATAATCACTTACCATCTGGTGGAATTGTAGTTGCTTAACTACTTGCTGGGTAAGATGTAACGTGTAAAATTATTATATTTTGTAAATTATAAAAAATTTATCACTAAAATATTGGCGCGCCGTCGTTTTCATGTTTTGTCCGATCGGTGTGTACGCGGGCGAAGGGCGAGGGGTAGGAGACAAGCACAGTGCTAAACGAGAATCGAGAACCGGGCATGAGAACGTCATAGCCAGAGGCCATAGCTGCGAGCGACACCGACGTGTCACGTCGTCGTCGTTTTTTTATTTTATCCTCAAATCTTTAACACAGTCTTATGTACTTATAGTCACTTCTTCTAAATATTTTATTGTAAAAAATATAAATCTTAACCGTTTTTAAAGTGATTCCCGTACTGGGTAAGTTGAGCAAATTTTTTTTTCTTTTACACAATAACCTATAAAGTAAAGTAAAATAAATATTTAATCAATAAACAAAATATATGATATTATTAACGCTTCGAAGTATAGTATTATACACGATTATATGTGCACGCTAGAAGAATATAGTCTATTTTAGGGTATTCGAACTCCGGACTCAGGATCAACTGTCAGATAAAATCAGTCACTGATTCACAATAACTATTTCTCGTATTGTCTGCTGCTTAAATTGCTTATTTAATTAAACGGTTGCCTATTGTTTTAATTTAAAGTAAGAAAATGTATTTAAAACAAAATATAATTTTATCTGCCATCAGTTAACTCAAGTTGCTGCTTTCTTTTAACTTAAATTTTGCTGCATATCATATCATCCCAGGGAACTTGAATTACATGCTTTACCTGTATTTGTAAAGCTTCGTATTAGCTCTGCTCTGCATAGTTGCATAACTGTTGCTACTAGCGGTACACAAATAGTTCTATTATATACTCATACTAATGCTTAGAATTTATACATCTTCAGGAACTCCCTAAGGACTGGTTTTGTGAACAAGGGACGGGAGACAGCTGAGCTCACTGAACGGCAGCTGTCAAGATTTAATATTAGATGCACGGCAGTACCTTCCTACTGAACAGAGGCAGACTAAACAGAGCGCAGGAGAGTATCGTTGTGAGGGCAGTTAGATCAAAATCAATCATATTAACCGACCTCCGACCCTGAGTGTATAAATAAATTCTTATTATTCTTTACTCTTATTTGTTGTTTTACTTCAACTAAATTGAAACGTAACAAAGAATAGTAAAAAATAATTACCATGTGAAAGTTTTCCAAAACACGATTCCACAAAAATCACTCAATAGAAAATAATTGCAAAGGAGATGAACTTGATTCCATGATTCCATACAAGCTTGGCCCCGGCGTGAACAAACTTAAAATATGTTTTAGTTTGAAGATTTAAACATTTGCTTCTTTAATTCAAAAATCACGTTTTTGCAAGACCTGGGGTTTTGTTTTTATTTTATGTTTATGATTTGTTGGTTATGTAGTAAAATCACTCGTTCTTGTGATAAGTTGTTTGAATAAGTAAATAAAAAAAACACAAAAGAATGCAGTTTTGTAGTTATTATTAAATAAAATAAAATAAAACTCAACCTTATTTAATTGTTTAACTATTTTCTGCAATTATCAATAAAATCTCATCTAAAAAACAGCCGAAGGCTGTACACTGTTTGCACTATTCCTCTCAAAATTTAAGTTCCACATTATTTTCATTATGTGAACGCAACAAACTACTGTCCTGTGATCCGAGAGAAAATCCAAGAGTCAAGTTAAATAAATCCACGAAAGTAAATACACGAAATCTATCCAAAAAAAAAACAGCTACAATGCCAAATGTGCATGCCCCATGACAAGCTGAAACTCGACGTTACCAAGATTCCTTCGGAATATGCAATAATCAATGACCATACAGCCTATTCAGTCGTGTAGGATAATAGTCAAATGTTTTTTTTTTTAGTTTAATGCCATAGCCTATTCAATCGTTTTCTAAATATATAATTTTATTTAATATTAATTACTACAGATTCGCGTCAATGTCATGATCAATATTATGATATTTTTTTGGTAAGGAAGACTATTTTATTATCTATTACCATAGACAAAATACAGAAAAATATTTAAAAAAAGTTTCGTATTTGCTAAAGCAAACGCATTAGTTTCCAATTTCAGTTTAAAAATATTATAATTGTCCCAAGCATTACAGAAATAAAAATCATTTATTTATGCTTATAATTGATCGTTTTATTACCTACATGTTTTTGTATAACTGTTACGAACGATGTCAAGCACCCAATTTCATTTCCACCTATATCTACTTTCAACCTTCTCAGATTTCCATAAAACAATGTTGAGTATAATAATTACAATTATGTGGCACATGTTAATTAAGCTTGGTAATTTTTAATAAAGTGACTTTACTTTAATTGAAATAATTTATTTAGCCCTTCTAGATATATATCAAGTAGCGTATTTTCTGTCACTCATATTGAATTTGTGAGTGCTCGCTGAATTTTAACGTCTCTAGACGGATCTGATTCGCGCGCTGACCTGCCTGTGAAGATATTGCAAAAATAATCGAAAATATTTATTTTTTACTATCATGCCGAAGGCAAGATAGTCTTCTAGTTTTATTTTATTACGTTCAAATATTATTTAATACGGTTGTAAAGCAAGTATTTACAAATATTTTCATTAATTTGTTATTCAATTGTTTACAGTTATTAACACATCTTTAGTTACATTAGAAATTCTTGGTGGGATGGGATGTATAAATAGGTACCTTATGTTTGTCAACAACTATTATATTACAAATATATATATATTTGTATTTTTTGTTACTAGTGGAGCTTGAACACAATCTTAAAAAGGTTCAATGAATTTCAAAGAAATAACTACCAATAATTGTTTAATTTTCAGTCAGTGTTTAACATTTGAAGATCAGTTAGAAATAGCCATTAAATGGATTTTTTTTGCAAAAACGAAACCTATGACAAGGTCATGCTTTTCTATAAAAAGCTGCAAGAAATTTTAAATCACGAACCTCTTGGTTTATTTCAATATTTACTTAATTTGCGAAAAACAAGATGGACTGTTCTCATAGTTTACTTTCTTGTGTAAAAAGTGCTATTTAGAATTTTTGTAGATGATGATTAAAGTTTCTATGCAAATAAGTGTAACATAGCAGGTATTATATTCATTGGTAATGTCCATCCATATTTGGAACAATTTTCTGCAGCACTATGCCTACGAATTATTTCATATAAGAAATACCAAAGTTAGCATCATTTTCTGTACAAAAACCGGCAGTGTTTCTGAAGGCACTATGAATAAAGCAGCTGAAATGTGAAAAATTAGACACTCATAACTGTTAACAAAATTTGTTACTGCAAATGTTCTCATAGAAAAAACTATTCCATCGTGTCAGATGCAGGAGCAATTATTAGAAGGAGAAGAGGTAATTTCTTGTTTTAGAGATGCGCAATCAATATTGTTTTGACTGCAATTGTGTATAAAAAAAATTCAGCCAAAGAGCACAACTGGCATTACACTTAGGCCCATCAATTGGTATGAAAAAAAATATAATTTTACCAGGTTTCAAAACATCAATCAAAATTCAAAAAACATCAAAAATAATAAAATCAAAAAATGTGTATTTGTATGTCTATACATACATAATATAATGATTTATGAACACTTAGTAACTGACGGTAACTCAGTACCTATATAACATCCTACAGTCACGCCGAAACTAAGAGTGGAACATCACTTTACAAAACGTAATAATTTATGGCGAAAAATTTGTGATAAAGTTTTAAAATAAACTTATCCATAATACCCAATTAGTATACAAAAAAAATAACAAATAATAAACTAAGGATTCTGCGTCAGTTTTTAAAAAGGTTACAAGACATAACAAAAAGAAACAAAAATAAATGTCAAAAAGTTCAGGATCTAATTTTCGAATCTGACACTTAATCACGCTTTTGGAAACCATGCCAGTTGTAAACAATACTTCTGTAAAAAATGCTGTACACAAAAGAATTAAGAGCAGACAAAATATTTCTTTTCAAATTACAGCCAAGTTCTAAGTAAAAGGCCAAAAAGGCCATGCGCGAATTTAATTAAATATACTTTATATGAAGTGATCTTGACTACGTTTCATCAATTAACCATTGATGAAACGTATGAGAACACCAATTTTACAACTGTGTTTACAAGAAACTCTATCAGTTAAACCTTGCAGCTTATTCATTATTTTTATTATATATATATATATATATATATATATATATATATATATATATATATATATATATATATATATATTATTGATAAATCATTTCTCTAATATTTTGTATTATTTTTATTTTGCCCTATGTAAAACGTTCTAAACTCTATAGAAAATTTGGCGTATGAAATGACTGACAATTACTAGAATACTTTATCTAGATACAGAGATGTTTTACGTTTTCGTGGCCTCCACATGATATTTTTCTCAGGTTCAGGTACCCTTCTGTATCTGAAACGAATATGAATATTGCATATGTATACGATACAAAAGTAACATGCTATGTAAGTCGCTATGGTAGGAACAGGCCTCTTTTTACTTCTGAGAGTGTTTTAGGGTAAGGAAATGTCCGCCGCGCTGCCCCAATGTGTGTTGGCGAACTTCACATGTCTTCGATTTTTTTTCTTATTCCTTAGACATGCAGGTTTCCTCACGATGTTTTCCTTCACCGCCGAGCACGTGCTAAATCAGTACTTAAGATTGCAATTAAAAATTTCAAGGGTGCTGCCGGGGATCAAATCCGGACAAAATTTACAGCGAGCGCTTAGACTCAGAGCTACTAATACGACACAAATAAATACGATTCAACGAAATTATAAAAACTCTTACGTACTTAAAACTTAAACGCTTGATGGTTCGTGCTGCCTACCGGACAAAGCTACAGCACCACACTGTGCAATGTAATTGAAAATGCTTAACCGCGACATAACTCTCAGTGAGGCGCAAGCATAATAGGCAGTATATCACTTATATAATTGTCGCTTCTGCAGTCTATTAATCTTTACACTTTTCTAAGTAATACAGAAAGTACTTGCTAGACGGTGTTAACGTCAACTAAAATCTCTGCCGTTGCCGTTTTTTCAAGGTCATTAGCTATGTCTACACCAGTGCGGTTTCCTGTTCATCTTGCGTCTTCCTCTAAACTTAGCTTAAACTAGTTAACTAGCGAACGCTGGTCCTTCACTGGTGGGTTCACATGCAACATATCGTGCAGTTTAGTGAACAAAATGGCGGAAGACAAAGTTAAAACATTAGAATTTATCGATGATTATCGAACATATCAAGTATTGTTTCACAACAAGCACAAAGATTACACAAAGAAAATAAAAAGAAACGACACGTTGATTTCTCTGAGCCAAAAATATAACGATGTTGTAAAAACGGAGAAAAACAAGATAAATAGCTTGAGGTCATACTTCTCAGAGAAACATCAAAAAGTTACGATGAATAGGAGTGGGGCCGGAACAGAAGATAATTACGAAACTTGGTGTTTTGCCTACAAGTCACTTTTGAGCTATAGACAAATCGCATGCGATAAGCGCACGGATAACAATAAGGCGCATGCGTCTTATGGCACAGTGCTTGATGCAAGACGAACTAAAAGGTGAAACTGAAAATGAACGCGAAAAGCGAAATTGAAAGCGCACTGGTGGAGACATAGCTATTGAGGCTTCTCAAAACCTTAATCGGCTCACTTTCTGTACTACCAACGTTAAGTCAAATTTTTGAAAAAATAATTTTACATCAGGTGTTAAGTTTCTTTACTATTAATAAATTGCTACATAAAAATCAATTCGGTTTTACAAGGGGTCGCTCGACAACTGACGCTGGAGTTAAACTTATTAAACATATTTTTGTGCATGGGAGAATTCAGAGGATGCTTTGGGTATATTTTGTGACCTTTACAAGGCCTTCGACTGCGTTCACTATGATACATTAATCAGGAAGCTACAGTACTATGGTATCAAGAACACAGCGCTTAAACTTATTATTTCATATTTAAGTAATAGAATGCAGAAAGTTATTATCAATGGTAGAAGTTCTTCCGGGTCACCTGTACTAACGGGTGTCCCTCAGGGCTCCATTCTCGGCCCATTCCTATTTCTAGTGTATTATTATACACTAGAAATAGGAATGGGCTTACCTTCGCTTTTAGGGGAAATCATGATATAGTATTATTTGCTGATGATACTTCCTTGATTTTTAAACTTAAACGTCAATCATTTAAATGTGACGAAATAAATAATGTTATATCAAAATTAGTGCATTGGTTTAACGTTAATAATCTACATTTAAACGGAAATAAAACTAAATCTATTATATTTACAACATCGGATGTTAAAAATCTGAGTACCAACGTGTTTTAAATGGGAAATAACTGAGCCCTGTTGAATCCTATGATTTTCTTGGCATCATTCTCAAAACAAAGCTTCAGTGCGGCCCACATATGTCCAAACTAGCAAGCAGACTAAGTTCTGCAGCCTATGCTGTAATAAAAGATTAGAGGTCTCACTAGTGTCGAGACAGCTAGATTAGTTTATTTCAGTTATTTCCATAGCATAATATCTTATAGGATTTTGCTATGAGGAAATGCGGCTGATTCAGAAACTATTTTTGTTTTACAGAAGAGCGACATTAGAGCGATTTACAGCCTAAAACCGAGAGAGTTTCTTTGAGATACATTTAAAGAAATAAATATATTAACATTGGCTTTTAAGTATATTTACGAAAATTTAATGTATGTTCATAAAAACAAAGGTAGTTTTAGTAAAAAAAAGTGATATACATTCTGTAAACACTAGGAACAAAGACAAGCTAGTGATATCAGTTTCTCGACTCCACAGAATCAGTAATTCATTCTTGGGGCAATGTATACACTATTACAACAAGGTCCCAGAAAGTGTACAGGCTCTCTCTATTATCAAGTTTAAATGTTTTGTTAAGTTGCAACTGTATAAAAAGGGTTATTATAGTATAAATGAATACATGATTGATAATAACCCCTGGGAATGAGGTGGTCGCTTCCAAACTTTTTCTAAAATATATTTTGTACCAACCCTTAATGTAAAATATGCTTTTAGAAAAAAAGTCCCGCTGTGTTTCTTGCTGGTTCTTCCTAGGACGGAGGTTTTTTTCGAACCAATGGTAAAGTAAAAAATGACTTTCAATAAGAATTACACATGTGATCTATATTGAATAAAAAATATTTTATTCTATTCTATTCAGGAGCTACCTGCATCCATTTATATTCTTGCATGTTATAACAGGTCGTCACTGCTTCTAAATCCACCCACATTCAACCTTAATAATATAAGCATTTTGAATACTAAGTACTTTTATATTTAAAGATATTTCCTCTACTGATATAGTGCATGCATCGCGATACACCTTTCTAACTCTTGTGTATCTATTGTTAAAGAATTTTTATTGATTTTCGTCAGTGCATGGTCAGATCTCAACCAAAATAGTAGATTTTAATCTGCCGCTTAGTTTTCAGATCTCTATTTTAATGCCTTACTTTTCGCTGGCTATTTATAGTAAGACAAAAGGGAAAATAAACTATATTTAGTTTTGGGTCAAAATCTTATTTATAAAGTAACTAGTACTCACTAGTTACTTTATAAATATGATTTGCGATTTTTTGAGTCTTTACAATTCTTATTTATTGATACAATAAAATGGTTTCGCTATATGTAATATTTACGGGGAAAAATAAAAATAAAAGCTTGTTATGAAGCCGCTGAGGAAATTGTTCTTAAAGAAATATCTCATTAAGCTTCTTCTACGCGACCGATTCAAGAAAAACGAGAATCTATCATGTAGAAAATTACGAAATATTTATAGTTATATTTCGTTTGTCTCTTGAGTGTCTTGTTGCAAGGTTAAATGGTCGATGAATGAATAGTATTTGTAGTTTATCTGATTTTGATTTATAGTTATCATTTTGATACTAGCAGAAGTTTTGGTTATTACATTACCCGACGGCGGCGGGGTCAAAAGTGCAATTAGTAGGCTTTGCCAGTACGCATGAGGTATGTTATCCATTTATATGTTTCCTATAACTACTAAATTATTCGTCAGATTTCGACACGTACTCGTAGTATCTTATTACCATAACCGTTACCGTTACAGCCTATTGAAGTCCACTGCTGAACATAGGACTCCCCATGTATTATCTCATAGAGCGTATATTTGTCATAGTTGCCACGCCTAGCAAGCGGGTCGGCAACCGCACCTTTATATTTTTAGTCTTTATTACAAAGACGCTGCTGCCCGATTTGTTTCCCTATGTCACTTCTTACGAAACCCACGGGATGATGTGGATATTTGTACTTACACCGCTACTAGACGGTACCCTAGTGTCTTATTAGCTTTACATGTTTTATATTAGCTTTACCTGTTTGAATTTATGTACTCGTATGTATGCATGTAATGGAATTTTATAATTCAGTTGTTTTGCAGACTTATTAGGAATGGACGACAATGCAATAAACTTATGCATTAATTTGTGACTTTGACCTAGTATTCTTATTAGGATTATAACATAACATTATCCTGCGTGTAGTTTAAGTTTTTTTAGAAATTTATTATTTTTTAACTACTCGATGTGACACACGCACGCGGGTAATATAAGCTATCTAACCCACTTATTTTCGAGTGGTATTGTAGTCAAGTATGATCTTATAATTTAATAATACATTGTCAAAAAAATTGGCGGATAAAAGATACAAATGAAAAGTATTAATATTTACATAACGTTTATATATTTAACTTCAATTTAATTTATAGTTGAGAAGTACTTGTGAGTAAGTTGACATATTCCACGTGTATACATGTTTTTTTTATATGTATAAGAGGGAAGAAGCGAGCTACCGGCGCTCATGAACAACTCCATGACTAGAGGAATTCCGAAAAGAATGCGTTGTCAGCCTTTTAAAAAAGAGTAAGCTCTTTCTCATTTTTATTACTTTGCTCATTTTGATTATTAACTAAAAATAGATCGTGATATAGAGGTAGATAATGTGTTTAAGAGCCACGCTGCAGCGTATTATGGCTGCACCACGAATGGGTTACCGGGAAAGGACCACATTGGCATGGAATACCAGCAAGAAAAAGCATAATGCTGTTGTGTTTCGTATGGTTACAAGTATTTCATCTTAATTATCAGGGGTAACACCGCATCTAAAGTTTGACTATTAATCGAGGATAGATAGATAGTCTGTACGATAAGCAGCTGTACAGTCCACTTTGTGCTTGTTTGTCACCCTTATTTCTATAAAATAAAATGGCTTTTATAAGTCCCTACTCAAGACTCAAGACTCAATATTCAATCCTGCTGTAAATTATTTCTCTCGTAGTTTATAATAGATCTATTAACTTATTATATGTATACAACGTGTCCCAAAATTCAACGATAAGCCAACACCGGAGGATAGACCTGCCCAGGACTAATCGGGGAAGAAAAGAAAAAAATATATATCCCAATTATATTTTAAGTTATAAAAAAAATGAAATTCTTCAGAAATTGAGACCGTTTATGATATTTTTCACTACCATGACCACAATTTTTTAAATATTTTTTTCTTTTTTTTTATAGGCAACCTGAATAGTACTGCTATTTACCACAATTCTTAAAAACTCCAGAATAACTCTTGTTTTATCACGAAAATTAATGAAAACTTTTAACCAAATTTAACTTATCGTGGTGTAAAAAAAAAGTATGAACACTAGTATGGCAAGTTTTTTTAAAAATTGACGCAACTAACCAACATTCCAAAATGGTAATTATATATAATATCTTCTTCTTCTACCGAGCGTTTATCCCGGTTGCTCATCCCGCCCAGCGCGGGAGAACCCAGGGTCCGCATTCCTGCACTTCCTCCTCCACTTTGCCCGGTCTTCGGCGTCCCTCACAACTAGCCCATTGGCGCGCATGTCATCCTGCACGACATCAAGCCAGCGTTTCTTGGGTCGTCCTCTACTCCTGGTACCAGGCAGGGTCATATCCAGGCATTTGTTGCCCACGTAACTTGCCGGTCGTCGTAAGACGTGGCCGTACCAGCGGAGGCGACTTTCCTGCAGCTTGTCAGCAATGTCACGGACATGGAGGCTGCCGCGGATGTATGTATTCCGTACACGGTCTTTCCGAGTGACGCCACACATCCACCGCAGCATGTTCATCTCCGTGACATGCAACAACTGCCGGTGTCGCTCCAGCACCGGCCACGCCTCACTGCCGTACGTAAGGGCAGGCCTTATGATGGTCTTATAGACCTGTCCCTTCAGCTTGACCGGCATTTTGGGGTCACAAATGACACCCGTCACCTCGCGCCATTTCGCCCAAGCCGCTGATATACGGGCCTTGATGTCGCGATCGATGTCTCCGGACGCATCAAGCACAGACAGTACTTGAAATTGTCCGTGCGCTCGACGGTGTCGTCGCCTATACGGAGAGACGTCAGATCTGTGCTGTGGCAGGCCATATACTCCGTCTTCGCCACGTTTAGCTTCAGCCCGCCGTTCTCAAGCGCCTCCCTCCATGCGTGCACGCGTCTGGTAAGCCGTCCTTTGTCCTCATCTACCAGTGCGATATCATCAGTGTACATAAGCAGCCAAGGCTGCGGTAGTTTTTGTACGCTGGCTGACAGTTCGTCTAATATCACACTGAAGAGATAGGGGCTTAAGACGGAGCCCTGATGCACGCCTACGGTTATGGGGAAGGGGGCGCTATCACCAACAGCGGTCCTGACTATTGAATCGGAGTTGCGGTACATGTCACGTACGATTTCCACGTAGGTCTCTGGTACCAACTTCAAACGCAACGCCCACCAGATCATCTCCCTAGGAACACAGTCAAAGGCCTTCTGCAGGTCTAGGAATAAGAAATGCAGAGGCATATTCTTTTCCCTGTGCTTCTCCATGAGGATCCTTAGGGCGAATATAGGGTCCATGGTACCGCGTCCTGGTTTGAAACCGTACTGGGAGTCCGACACTGTACACTCCTATCGGATCCTGGTGTCAATAATGCGCTCGAAGAGCTTCATGGTGTGTGACATCACCTTTATACCGCGGTAATTACCGCAATCCTGAACGGACCCTTTACCCTTGTGGACCGGCGTTATTATACTAAGCCGCCACTGATCGGGCATTATTCGGTCGCTCAGGATTTTATTATAAAGGTTTGTAAGAATGCACACACCACGAGCCCCCAGCGCTTTCTACGCTTCAATTGGCACCTCGTCTGGTCCGACAGCTTTCCGATTCTCCATGTGACGAAGAGATGCGAGGACCTCGTCAGGTGTAATCGGTGGCACGAGTCCATGGTTCGGGAGTTGTTCGGGAGGGTGTACTTTCCGGTGCTGAGTATTCAGCAAAACGGAAATAAGAGCGCCATCTCTCCTTCACCGCTCGATCATCGTACAGGAGCTCGCCATTAGGGCCGTTGACGCTGCAGCAGCGAGTAATATCTTGCGCTGCTTTGGCCCTAGAGCGCGCCAGTTTATATATGAGCTTGTGCCCCTCAGGAGTGTCTAACTTAGCATATAATGGTTGCAAGTGGTCACGCCTGGCTCTGGCTACAGCTTTCTTGGCAGCTCTTTTCGCTGTCTTGTAAGATGCGCGGAGGAGATTTGGTCGCTTGCCACGTCTTGAAGAGTGCTTTCTTCTCCCGTAATGAACCTTGGACTGTGGCGTCCCACCACCAGGTCTCCTTGTCGATTTTGCGGCCCCCTTTCGCCACGCCGAGAACTCGCTTTGCCGTCTTTGTGATTGCTGTCTGAATGGTTTTCCAGCACTCTTGGACGGACTTGCCTGCTGTGTCGAGACTAATATCCCCAGCGGCAGAGTCAAACTCTGAGTATCTGGTTTGATCCAGCAGCCACCACTTGATTTGACAGCGACAACGTTCGGCGTGTCTGTGACGGGGTTTTACGCAGAGGTCCATGACAAGAAGCCGGTGTTGGGCAGTGAGACACTCACCGGGTATGACCTTACAGTTGACCACGCGACTAATATGACTTCTCCTGGTCAGTAGATAGTCGATTTGAGTGGCGTTCCGACCGCTCCTGTAGGTAATCAGGTGCTCGGTTTTCTTTTTGAAGAACGTGTTCACCACGGCCAGGTCAGCTGCAGTGCAGGTTCTGAGAATGGTTTCCCCCTCTGCGTTTCTTCGGCCGTAACCATAGCCGCCGTGGACACGTTCATACTCCCCCTGCACCTCGCCCACATGGCCGTTCAGGTCGCCACCCAAAACGACATCGTGGGACAACGGTATCCCGCGTAGTACATCTCCGAGCCGATCCCAAAACAGCGTCTTATCCGCGTCGCTGCAGCCGACCTGTGGGGCGTAGGCACTTATTAAGTGGGTCACGACCCCCTCAATAAGCAACCTTACTACCATAAGTCGGTCGCATATGTGTCTAACTTCCAAGACGCTATCGTGGAAATGCTCGGCGAACACCACTGCCACACCGTTCTCCCCACCAGAAGAGCCTGTATAAATCAGCTTGTAGACGTGCCCAATATTCCGGCTCCTGTTGGGCTTCCACTGTGTCTCCTGCAGGAATGCCACTGCCACTTTACGCCTGGCAAGTATGGCCGCAAGCTCTGCGAAGTTCCAGTTTGCAAAGCGAATCTTCGTAGTTGGTGCTAACGTCTTTAGCCGGGCTCGCACGGGGCCCGGTAGCCCTCGCATACTTGTCGCAGGGTTAAGGCGATCCCCATGCGCGTCGTTATGCGGCGACACCCTAATCCTAAACGTATCTCTCTTTCTTTTACTATTCATTTTTGAGTGGCTTAGTGCCAATTACCGGGGCGACTGCCGTCTGACCCCCGAAACCCTAGGACGAATCTCAGAGGAGTGGCATCGCCAGAGCCCTTTCCGTTGTCCAGCAGGTGCGCCACGTGCAGGCGGAGTTGGCTTGGGCTCCAAGATCTTAGCGGAGCCCCTTACACCCGAAATATAATTATTATTATATATTATTAGTATTAACTCTAGGATAACAAGTTATAAGCCACGACTGTTGCCGCCTCAAAGGATATTGTGCGGTATCGTCTGCTGGACACTGTAGATTTTAGATAAACAGCGTCGGACGGCTAGCTTTTTGCCCACACAGGTGCTCCGTAAAAAGCTATAGACCACACTACCGTCGCATAGAGGCGGCGTATTACCTCCCTCGAGCCCCCGAGATTGTGCAGCTGTCTGTGCATAGCACCCGTCACCCTCTATATCTGGGGGACTAGGCGCTTAAAGTGCTCATCGAAGCCCCAGCGACTGTTCAAGTGAAGCCCTAGGTACTTCATGTAGCGCCCACTCTGACTACAGATCCACTCACGTCGACGCACGAGTTGGGCGGTGCTCCGCTCCGAGGTAGACCTAACTCGTGAATTTTGGCGACGACGACTTCCGCACCAAATACTCAGCGAGCTCCTTGGTCCCCTCGAAGGTGACCCTGCTGGTGACCACCAGTGTGTCGTCGGCATAGCATACAATATTTACGCCAGCAGGAACGTCGATACGCAGAACCGCATCGTACGCGTGTTTCCACAATAGCGGACCCAGTACTGAGCCCTGTGGAAGCCCACATTTGATCTCCCTCTGGATCTTCGTACTATCTTGTTCTATATACAGAATATACCTGTCGCGCAAGTAGTCCCCGTTTACGCCTTGCAGGTAGGCAGGCACCTGGTGGTGTGCTAATGCCCTCCTTATTGTATCCCAGGGTAGAGTGTCAAAGGCGTTGATGATATCAAGACTTATCGCCAACGCCACACCACCCTCGAATACTGCTTGTTTCGACAGGGAGCAGACGCGCGTAATGACATCTACAGTGGAACGCTCCCGTCTGAATACAAATTGGCTATCAGTCAAATCGGGACCGGGGGCAAATATCCTTTCGAATAATTTTCCACTCTCGTCCAACAAGTATATGGGACGGTACGCAGAGGGAGAATCAGTGGCCATGCCTTTCTTCTTCAAGAGGACCAACCTTGCTTCTTTCCATGCTGTGGGGAACTTGGCACTCCGCAGACAGCCGGTAAACATCTGCCTTAGCAAATCCCGCAAACCTAACCTAACAATACCAAACTTTTTTTTACATGGGGAAATGCCTACGCATACCAGCCTCGCGTGGGCAAGGACGGGTTATGTCGGACTCACACCGACTAAAATCCCATGGTGTTCCACCTTCGTCGCATATTGGCAGGGCCACGGGAACGCTTTCGCACACATCCGCGGCCCCACCTGCGCTGGCCGCCCCATGGCGGCCTCCCCTCGGGAGAAAAATACTCTTCCACCATCTCCTTCTCAGGTAAGGCGCACCAGAACACATGGCGCGACCTCCTCCTCGGCCTCCAATTTCACATGCGCAACGGACGCCCCCGGGTCCAATGCGCGAAGGCCATGGGGCCAGGAAAAACTAGCACTCAGAAACACCAGCCTTCCTGACCCCAGTGGCAGTTCTGGTCTATGGCTCCACCGCCAACCAAGATTCGGCTGCGGAGGGTAGGGAGAGCGGCGCCTCGCCACACCAACACTCCTCTCCCTCCACGAATCCACCTCGGCTGCAGCGGTAGAGGGAGCGGATACCCCTCTCACCGCAGCCCACTGACACACATCTGAAGCGGGCTCGCCAAGCCCACTCGTAGTGGCCACCTCGGGCCGGCCCTATACCACGGGCCAGCCAAGGGGTTCCTCTTTTTTCACCGTGGGTGACCAAGCTACGGCTACTAAGCCCCCCCCCCCCCCCCCCCCGCCACGACAAGGCCGGAATCCGTTAGGGGGGGGGGTAGACTAAACCAAACCTAACCTAATATTATTGAGTTTTCGTGTTTAATATTGCTTAGTATTATTTTAATTAATGAATAGACATCCAGTATAAGTAAATGCTTTTTTATGAATGATTGCAATTTAATGAAACTATTTGATTATAATTCCTTTATGTGACATTTATAAATTTTACTTTAGTCAAATTTGACTAATTGTTAGTATAGTTGATTTTCAGTAATGAAAATATGTTTTAATTTTTCACATTTTATAAACCGACCTCCAAATGGCATTATATACATTATCTAGGTATTAAGTACAATACCTAGGAAAACTATGTCACGGTAAACGATAGATTACATATTTTATACATCGCCTAAGCAATCGCGGCATTATATTATGGAACGACTAAGTATTCTATACAACGACTAAATTATATACATTGCCGGTAACATATCCAATAACAGAAGAAAAATTAAGGCGCCGTAGCTGTGAGAGGTCTGAGATAGATTGACTTCTAAAATTTGTCGCAATTCGTCGTTGTCAACTTGTCTTGTTTCTCGCGTGCCTCATTTTACAGAGCCTAATTTCCACAATAAGAAGAGTTTCACCATTAAACGTATAATAAATTATTATAAATTTCTACTGATAACGACTGTTAGAAGGAAAATTTAGAGTTGCTATTTCACGCTGGTGTTCTGTGAGAACGTGGTACCTCCCCGGTCGAGTCGATCCATTCGTACCACAACCATAATATAGCTGCAGCGTTGTTCTACCACATATAATATGTTTGATATTATAAAATTAAACTCTGTTGAGATATTAACCTTGACGCTGGTTTTCAGTGAAGTCTTTGTAAATAATTTACGGACGATAGTGCCGTGCCACAACTGTTTATACTTTGGTAAATAAAAATATATACATTACAGATTGGTTAATGAAATAATATAGATGTTGACGGCGCGCTTAAAAAAATAGTTTATCATTTTCATTCCCTATAAAAATAAAGAACTTTACATTATGATGATATTGCTATTAAATTGTATAAGGCACTTCGAATAAAAGGATAATCTATGTTAAAAGTAAATAGATTTCATATAATGTTGAACGAAAGTTCGGGGTTCGATTCCCCGGTCTTTTTTATAGGATCGAGTGACAAACGAGCTGTGTGCTGTCCACCTGATGGTATGTGGTTGCTGTGGCCCATAGACATCTACATTTACCCTCGTTTGTGAATCGAAATGCAGATGCGTTGTCACCCGTGAGGAGCAAGATGGAATGCTTCTTTTCCAGTAAAAAGGGTCTCTGGTTCTCTACACTCACCATAAAAAAACACAGCAGTGTTAAACTGCTATTTGACGCTGGTATTCTGTGAGAGCGTGGTCCTTCCCCGGTTTCCCCGGAAATAAAGTGAAAAGTACCTTTAAAATTGTGAATTAAACTATTGATTGTTATTTTAACCTTGTGCGTTATTTAAGATTTTCAACGTTGAAAATGTTCTGTAAAATAGGTATATTTTGTTGAATAATTTAATATGTTTTTATGTGATAATGATGTAATGTATGACATAATAATAAGACTTTGTGTGTGATTATTATAAATAAAATAGTGTAACCATATGTTTTATAGAAATAAAGATATGGGGTAAAATACAAGGGTGCAATGGTGAAAGTCAATATTAAGATATGTCGAAATGGCGCGCGGTGCTCGTTTCTCTTTTGCTTATAGCTCACGACTAGTATAGTGAACTGGTAATTTAGCAATTCTTTCGGGACCCGGTACCAGTTTATGGTTTAAATCAAGAGAGAGAGAAATCCGATAGGGAAGTGATAGGAAAGTAGTGAAAGTTTCAACGTTGCAATCTTATGGGGAAATTTAGAAGATAAATCACTGTTTTATTTCCTAAAGCACCTTCCACCAGTCACGTTTTACAGTCCACTCCAGGAACGTTAATACCGGGACCAAGAGGATCCGTAGTCTTAGTCGTCTAACCTTTCTTTTCAGAAAGACAGACGTTCTCGTGTGACACTCCTACACGGGGGTCACGTCCACCTCGTTGTTCCTGAAGCCAACGTGGGGTGATTTATGTTTCGGGGTAGAACTTCAATTAATCACTAACCCCTGTTTGATTGGACACTTTCAGTTGAGGGATTGTTGCCGAGTGACGGGCTGCACCCTTTCAATAGATACTGAATATAAATGTAGATTTTGATATATATATAATTATGTCGGATAGGAGTAGTGAGGGATCGTGATTTACATTGTATGTTAGTTTCAATAATCGATCGAGAAGCGAGATGCGGTGTTACCCGTGATGAATATCATAAAATACCTAGCACTATTCGAAACTTCGTAACTTTGATTGTGGTGAAACTGTGTTTTATTATGTTGTTATTACGTGTTGATATTCCGTACGGGTGTGATCCTTCCTCAGCCAAAGCGACCCATTCATGGTGCAACCATTATACGCTCCAGCGTATCTCTATCACGTTTTCACAATCTATTTTTAGTTAACTTTCGCAATGTTTTCTTTCGATTTTTCCGGACCGATACGACTTAGGGACCTTCAAGAAAAGAGCGTACTCCTATTCAAAAGGCCGGTAACGCATCTGCAATTCCCTCCCTGGTGTTGCAGTTGTTCATGGGCGGCGGTAGTCACTTACCATCAGGTGAGCCGCATGCTCGTTTGCCCCCTCTCCTATAAAAAAAATAGCACGTACTCGTATATATATGGTATATATACATTTAAACTATAAATTATTATGAAGATATATATAGGTACTGTATTGATACTAATATGTATTAATACTCTTGCGTCCGCTAAGAAGTGACATGAATGTCAAACGTACGTTGCATACGTAGATCAAGAGTGTGTAACCAACGTGAGAGCGTTGCATCGCATATGTTGCGTTCCTAGGGACCAGTCTGTTTCTCCCATTAATTTGTACCTTTTATCCGCCATGTATATTTTATGAAATAGTTATATTTTTAATAAATAATAAGTTCATACTTGACTACGACCCCACGCGTTGATAAGTGGGTAAATGAAATATTGTAAGCTATCGAAGCTTATATTACCCGTGTGAGTGAGTAGATATAAAATAATATAAGAGTAAAAAAAACTTAAACAATAAGTTTAGTAAGAGAGTATTATGTGAATTCATGAATTCAGGTAAGCTCTGTGGACGAAATATATTGTAGCGCGCAGTCTGTAGCCATTTTGACGTGGTCATTAAGTTGGTCCGTTGCGGCATTACAGTAACCTTAAGTAGGGTAGCATGGGCGTGGCTGTTCAGTGAAAGATTCTCCATTACCAGGGGTGCTGGTACTCTTCTAGGTTAGTCTTTGCTTTAGAGGTGAGCCTCTGGCCACCTGCATTTAGAAGACGAAATAAAAAATAAAAGCTTCTACTTCACACTGATATTGTGTGAGGTGGTATTTCCGCGGTACAAGTCGACCCATCTGTGCGACAGCAAGAGTTGTCGCGTGGCTCTACCACTGCTAAAATGATTCCGATTTGTTTATATTCATATTTACCATGTACAGTTAAAACCTTGCGCTTCCACACCACTATCTCCTCCCCGCACTCCCCGCCCACGACAACAAAATGGTAAAACGGCTGAATACGTCTAAAAAGTATTTGGTTCATTAAACTTGTACCAAAATTAATATACGATGTTAAACCGTTTGAACTGTACTGAAAAGACTCGCCGCCTGTAAACGTAACCAGTCTGTTCTACTCTTATAGCTTTTCAATATGAGGGCATTGACTGACACGTGCGTCACGACTGTATTTGCTGTACACTTAGAGATTTAAAATGTAGGTCCATTTTTATTTACGAAAAATGGATTGAATTGACTTCACTCTTGTTTTGCGATCCACCCCGGCTTTGCACGGGTGATTTCTGGATCTAGAAAACAGTGCCATCTACCGGATCTAATTGTGAATCGTTTAGAACATCCAGGGACCCACCCACTCAAACACACACAAATTTTTTATCAAAATCGGTCCAGCCATTTTCGAGTTTTTGCGAGACTAACGGACAGCAATTGATTTTTATATATAGAGATTTAATTAGAAATTACAAAAAAGATAAACCCTACAAACATATAAAACACTCCTCTGTTTACAATGGGGCTAATAACATTTATGACAAATTAAGCTTACAGAAAAAAAAACTAAAATAAAATGTTTATTCCTCATCCATATACATTTACAAAAACATAAGTTGGGGAAATTATTTTTTAAGTTTCTTTATTATATTGATTAAGTAAGAATAACTATCGTGAATTCTGACTCTAACATTGTTGCAGACCCACAATTTCCCATCATTTATCATCTGAAACTACGTTCAGATTTCAGAGTTTGTTCATAACTTTCACGAAGTATTATGAAATTAAGAACAATGCATGCAAACTAGGTATTTGTTTAGTTATTCAATTTTTCACACCACATAATACTTTTTATATTTGAAAAGCTTTTGTACAAAAAAAGAAATCACAAATGTTGGTTTTGAGTGTAGGCAGATGTTTTGATTGTCCCTACGTTTCTAACACTGCATATGAAGCTATCTTAGGCCTCATAGCATAAATGTTACAAAGAAATCATGTAATAATGACCTCCGTATGGGTATGTTCCATAGCGCAGTGGTTTACTATCAAATCGTGGCACTTACGGCCCCGGTATTGTATTTCGCACGAAGTAAGTTACGGCTTACAAATAATTGCACAGGGTCTGGACGCTTGTCCCCATTTATGTATGTAAACTGCCAATCTATTATATCAAATCTGTTATACCGTTTCTGACCGAGAAACATAATATGTTAATCTAAAAATATCTAAAAATTCGGCTTTTTGGAAAACAGGTTTTTGATTTTTCTTGATACAAACAAACTAACTAACCTCCTAAAATAATCTTTCAACAGAAATATTATGTGCAATAGGTGACGTCTATAATAATAACAATATTGTTTTTATTTCAGACTTAGCAAGAATTAAAAATATAAAAATAAGTATCCACAACAACAACAATACATATTTTGTAAGTTAATAAGCTAGCTTCATTAACTTATATCATTAGTACACTGTTTTGGCTTGATTAAGAAGAAAAATAGAAGAAAAATGTATAAGTATTCAGAATTAATATTTTTATAAATGTTGTTATTGTAATGTTGATAATAACCTCCCAGTCCATTTAAACGACGAATTTACGTCAAATATTTATATTATATAATGGCATTATAACTGCAACACGATAGTGGTTCTACCTGGGGAGCACCACACATGCACAGACCCAGTGTAAAATATAGCACATTGCTGTTGTATTTGGTGTAGTGAGCGAGAAGAGCCGGATACTTTGTTAATGGTAACAGGGCATTCCGACTTGGTCATCATGGATGACAACAAATCTGCTATTAGATAATCCATCGAGAATGGATGTTGATATAGATCTATAGACCGCAGCATCCGCTTACCATCAGCTGAACTGTGTGCTCGTTTGCCACCTTTATATTGTATAATATTGAATATGTTTCATATAGAAAGTATTTTATAATAGAGGGAAAAATCATAACAGGTGTTCAACGCTACGCACTTATCCGCGGATTTATAGAGGTTCCTTACCGTTCATTAAAATTATTTCTTGAGTTATTTGAACTTGTTATGATATTTGCATTTTTATTTATTAATAGTAGAGCAATTGGGGTGTATGGTTATCATGTCGTAAGTACTTCACATCGTTAGTAAGTTAATAGCGCCAACATAAAGATTCTAATGATGATTCACCCGTATGAAATAGAAGTTTTAAAAAAAAAAGTGTACTAAATTATTTTATTCAGTTAGCACAACAGAAAGATGTTCTCCAGCTGTTTGTGGTCGCGTCATTAACATAAAACATGAATCTCGATAAGAGCGTGTTGAACCGTATAATCTCGTTTGTGTAGTAAATTTATTTCGGGCAATATAATCCTGTCAAGCATACAAAATACTTAAGAAATAAAATTTCAATAGATGTTTTTGAAGAATGGGAATAAGAAGTACGATATGCTAAAAATAAGTAATGGTTTTCCGTTTGAAGTATCAAACGACTAAGTCTAAATTAAATTCCACGAAGTAATACTTGCAGTTTTATACATAAGCTTTATGACTTTCTTCTTTGTTCCTATTTTTCTTGTTTTTATTTTGATAATTATTTTATGTAATATCTAGAAAAAGTGTTCAGTTTGAAAATAACTGTAATTTATTGAAGTATAAATTACTTCACATAAGTCACTTCAGAAGTAGAATCCTTATGAATTTTTAGTTTTAAAATAATAAATATATCTTAGTATATAACTTTAATTCTCAGCTCGGTATGTGAACGTCTGTACATGCATAAATATTCATATATTATGCATAATATATAGTGCATAATATATGAATAAATAAATTACCGAATTCCTCAAACACAATATAAAGCGTATAAACATAATTATAATAGTAATTTGTCCTAACGGTGCCTAAGCAATAATCTTGTAAACACGTCGCGACATGCCAACTTAAAATTTTGTAATCATGTCACTGTACAATCTCATGTGGACCTGCTTCTAAGCATTAGTTAAGGTATGCGGCCCGACGCGAAACTATCCTCATCATGTGAAGGTGCGCGTGTGAAATCTCGTGAACGCTTCCCAATCCAATTTATAATACTCGTAATATGTGCTGTCTCGGCGGAGGCCGATGAAAAACTGTACTTAATGCCTGCATTCGCATGTTGTTTAAATTAATGCGATATATTAATTTAATTAGGCTTTAAATCAGATCTAATAGCTGACTATGTAAAATAGCTGCTTACCATAGCTTACCATAGCTGACTATGTAAAATACTTTACAGGTGTGTGTTTTGTCTTGAAATCATTAAACCACTTTCAAAAAAAGATCTATGCACTTGTGTATTTTTTGATTGCTATTAAAATCCACGTCTTTGTTAATGTACATGGACGAGAAATAAACATTTTCATTTCAGTTTTTTTTTTCTGTAATCTTATGAAATCTCATATGTTATTTGCTCCTGACGAAAACAGAGGGGTCTTATATGTTTGTAAAGTTTACCTGTGTGTCTGCCCGTGTCATCATAGTTCCTGAACGGATGAACCGAATTTGATCAAGTTTTTTATGTTTAAAAGTTGTCTTAATCGAGAGTATTCTTAGCTATATTTCAAGAAAATCTTTTCAGCATTTTGAAGATCATTAGCTCTTTTTGCTTCGGGGTTTTTAATTTTTTGAATTTAAGTTATATACTTTGCACTCAACATTACGAAATTCAGATAATACTAAAACTCGCAATAAATCTTAACTTAATATCTACATATGACGACTTAATGTTTTAAACATACATTTATTTATTTTTTTAAAATTTAAATTCTCAATTCATGAAATAATTCAACAATAATATTAACTCGTATCACCGCTTGGCAAAATACGACTAACCTACATCACACAGATTGGCACCAGCACGAATGTGATCAAAATACTTACACGCATCATGAAATAACACATACATATTTTTGTTTTGTTTTGTATACATAATATGGGTATGGCACAGTATCTTATAGCCGGCCGGCCGTCTCGAAGAACCGAAAATCGAATGGGGAAAAATGTTCTCGAGTGGCAGCCTCGTACCGCTAGGCAAATTGTAGGGCGACCCCCCAGTAGATGGAGTAACGAACTGGTAAGACATGCAGGAAGACGATGGATGCAGGTAGCTCAGGACCGTGCTTTGTGGCATTCCTTGGGGGAGGCCTATGTTCAGCAGTGGACTTGTGAAGAGCTGTAATGATGATAATATTATATGACAGTATATTTCGAATGATAAAAGTTTCATTCTCCTCCATTTATGACAAATACTTGAACAAAAACCAAGTACGACTATTTTCGATGTTTACATGTTAATGAACTTATATTTTATGCTACAATGTTTAATAATAATAGTGGAAAACCAGATCTAGTTTCGGTCACGACGATCAATATTAATGGAGCCAGCTCTTAATATAGAACAGAATTATAGTACATGAATGAGTTTGCGAACACGGGTGCTCTCTCTATTCCGTCACGCCTATAGTCCGATAAGATGGCAATTCAACACGACCGGTGAAGGCGAAGGACCAACGACTTTCCGAGGCACGGAGTTGAAAGCACTGCTAAATTACTGACGCCGGACTGATACTAAGAATTTCTTGTCAGAAAATCAAAATTTTGGTCCGACCCCGGGTTTGGTCCCGGAACCACATGATCAACAGTCGCATTTACGATCATTTGACAGATTAGACAGTCAAACGTTACCTGACGTTTAATAGAAATTCAAAAAAAAAATTATCCAAATTTTAATATTTTCTTTTAGCATTGATGTTATAAAGATTGTGACCTACATATGCAATTTTAAGATTATATTCAGGCAGAATATCAAAGCAGAATGGAGAATTAGTGTACAATGAAATGTAAGTTGCATAACACTACAATTTATATTTTTAAATAGTGGTAGAGCCACGCGGCAGCTTTTGCTGTCGCACGGATGGGCCGGCTCGAACCGGGGTGGTACCACGACCTTACAGAATACCAGCGTGAAGTAGAGGTTTACTTCTGCGTTTCGCTTGGTGAGTGCAGGTGGCCGGAGGCCCTTTTTACTGGAAATGAGGCATTCCATCTTAGTCCTCACGGGTGACAACGCATCTGCATTTTGATTCGCAAACGAGGATAGATGTAGATGTCTATGGGCCGCAGCAACCACTTACCATCAGGTGGACTGTGTGATCGTTTGTCACCCTCATCCTATAAAAAAAAATTATATACGGTGACTTATATGAATAAAGTCACATAAATATATCAGAATTAAGAAAGCGCTGTCTTCAAATTAATGTTTGACAGTGCTTTTATAATTTATCTTTAAATTTTGGAAAAGGTTTTTAATGAAATACCTCGTTCGGTAGGCTATTTGTACAGTAGCGCTTCGTCAAACTGAATAGTTTTCAAACCATAGGTTTTAGTCCTAGCTTTCGGTAGTTGCAGTTTATGTTTGTTTCGTGTACAGTGTTTATGTGATTTAGTTTTAAAATTATTTTGTGTATGTATGCAATCTGAGAGAATTTTTCTGACTAGTATGTACGTTTTGTATTTATATAATTGACTTAAGTATAGATAATTTATCAGTTTTTTATAGAGTTCTTTAGTCGGAAAGCGGTAGTCAAGTTGGAATAAAACTTTTAATAATTTGTACTAGGATATTTAAAGATCCTTTATATTAGTTTTAGACGCACATCCCCATATCTCTATTAAATATTCTAGTAATGACTTAGCTAGTGTATTATAAATAATAGTTTGGACTTTATAAGGTAAAAATCGATATAATTTACATATCTAACTATTTTTACAGTCTGTTTTTATTGAATAAAACTAATTTTACGGATTTTCTGCTTTTATTTACCTAACTTTTTGTTTTTTTTTTACCTTACTTTTTGGGCACGGGACATGTTCCCAGTCAAAATTATTGATTAAGGACTTCTTGCTGGCTGGTTTAAAACATAGGTAGTAGGTGTCGAAAATCTATTATTATCTTTTACGATGTAGTAGTAAGTTAGGTAACCTAGATGATCATCAGCTGATCGACCTCGATGGAAACCGGACTAGAGGTCACTAAGCAGCTGGTGATCCTCAAGTTACCGCATAAGCTGGTCGTTAATAAGAGTTTCCATTATTTTGGAGAACAAATAGGAGAATTAGCGATAGGCCTGCAGATGGACGGATCTGAGCGGTCGACTATTTTAGGGATCGGGTGCATCAAAGCTTCTTCCATGAGTTCGGGAATACGTCTAGAGAGTGGGAGTAAAATCGGTGCCAACACATTTTGCCGTGTAATGCTGCAAAGGCACAGTGAAGATCCCCACTTCCTAGACAAAATTCTATGGTCGGATGAAACAACGTGCAAGAAAGATGGGTATTTAGATCTTCACAACCTACATAGTTGGAGTAATGAAAATCCACACTTGATGAGACAAGAGAAATCTCAATATCAATTCAAGGTTAACCTATGGACCGGCATATTAAATGAAAAAGTAATTGGGCCCTTTGAGTTACAAGGAAACTTAGATGGCAATAGTTATTTAAACTTTTTACAAAATGACTTGCAAGAATTGTTAAACGACGTGCCCTTAAGTGATCTTCAAAATATGTGGTTTCAAAATGATGGTTGCCCAGCACATTATGCCCGTCCTGTGCGAGAATATTTAAATCAAGAGTATCCAGGGCGTTGGATCGGGCGACTTGGTCCTATCTTATGGCCAAACCGTTCACCCGATTTGAACCCCCTGGACTTCTTCTATTGGAGTTGTCTTAAAAACAGGGTCTACTTAAAACCCATTGTGACATTGGACGAGCTTCGTCTCAGGCTGCTGATTACATTAATAGCAGAAGATATGCAAGACAAATAAAACGATCATTTTTAAGGCGATGTCGTGCATGTATTAATGCTGGTGGCAAACAGTTCGAACATTTGCTATAATGTTAATAACTTAATAAATAACACGTGAAACTGTTTGTACCATTTGTTTCGAAATATTAAAAATTTTTCAAAAACTAATACTTTTATTACACCCGACCGTCATTTGGCCCCTGTTAAGAAATAATAGGCCCATATTTTTTATAACTTGTTTTCCTAGAGTATTATAACATTTTGGAATGTTGGTTAGTTGCGTCAATTTTTAAAAAGCTTGCCTTACTAGTGTTCATACTTTTTTTTTACACCACGATAAGTTAAATTTGGTTAAAAGTAAAAGTCTTCAAAAAATTTAGGGAATAAAATAAGTTTCATTAATTTTCGTGATAAAACAAGAGTTATTCTGGAGTTTTTAAGAATTGTGGTAGATAGCAGTACTATTCAGGTTGCCTATAAAAAAAAAGAAAAAAATATTTAAAAAATTGTGGTCATGGTAATGAAAAATATCATAAACGGTCTCAATTTCTGAAGAATTTCATTTTTTTATATAACTTAAAAAATAATTGGGATATATTTTTTTTCTTTTTTTCCCCGATTAGTCCGGGGCAGGTCTATCCTCCGGTGTTGGCTTATCGTTGAATTTTGGGACAAGTTGTATATATATATATATATATATATATATATATATATAAAGAGAGAGAGAGAGATTTTATAGATGAGAGTAAGAGTAACTTCGTGGGGAAATCCTCATGAATACCTTCCACTGCGGGGGCAAGGAAAAGTTTATGCGCAACTCCTACCGGTTATAACCCCACAGTGATCACGATCAGCGTATATGAGAGCTCCCGGGATTTCCGTTCGAAACGCATTAGGGATCCCTCTCGTTTTGCTTTATTAAAGTACGTCCCAGGGGTTTAATTTTTTTTCATGGGTAAATACCTAAGCGTACCCGTCTTACGGGAGCAAGGACGGGTTACGACTTGCACCGACTAAAGCTCCATGGTGGTCCACATTCACCACATATTGGCAGGGCCATGGGAATGCTTCACACACATCCGCGGCCCCACCAGCGCCGGCCGCTCCATGGCAGCCCTTCTACTCCTCCCTTCTTTCTATGGTAAGGCGCACCAGGGACACAAGGCGCGCTTTCTTTCATGGCCTTTTACACCAACCGCGAAAAGGACTCCCCCGAGTCCGATACGTGGAGGCAATGAGACCAGGAAAAGCGAGCACTTGGAAGCAATAGCTTTCCCGACCCTAGCGGCGGATCTAGTCTATGGCCCCGGTAGCATCGCCGACACGACTGCTGACAGAGAGAGGCCCTAACCGATCCGGCTCGCCACCGCCTGATCCTGGTACTGTCCACCGCATTGGAAGCAGTTTGCCGTCGCTTCCCGTCCGAGTTTACACAGATAATCACCAACGCACCCGTGCTGGGTAATTATCTATGTACTTCTGTAGGTGAGTCTTCCTACTTGTCGCTGCATCCAGGCTTCGAAAACCGGCAAGATTGCGCCAATTACGTGCATAACGCTCCTCGTTGAGTCGAGTACGCCATATAGCCAAAGCGAGCGACGCGTTCTGTCGCTTCTGCCGTTTTATAGACTCGAGCGCCTCATCTGGCTCACTGCCATCTCTCTGACGGAGGATGCGGATTCGTTTGTACACCCTCCTATCCATATCTGCCAGTTTATCTAGGGGTAGAAAGCGAGCCACGACTGTTGCCGCCTCAAAGGATATTGTGCGGTATCCTCTGCTGGACACTGTAGATTTTAGATAAACAGCGTCGGACGGCTAACCTTTTCGCCCACACAGGTGCTCCGTATAAAGCTATAGACCACACTACCGCCGCATAGAGGCGGCGTATTACCTCCCTCGAGCCCCCGAGATTGTGCAGCTGTCTGTGCATTGCACCCGTCACCCTCTATATCTGGGGGACTAGGCGCTTAAAGTGCTCATCGAAGCCCCAGCGACTGTTCAAGTGGAGCCCTAGTTACTTCATGTAGCGCCCACTCTGACTACAGATCCACTCACGTCGACGCACGAGTTGGGCGGTGCTCCGCTCCGAGGTGGACCTAACTCGTGAATTTTGGCAACGACGACTTCCGCACCAAATACTCAGCGAGCTCCTTGGTCCCGTCGAAGGTGACCCTGCTGGTGACCACCAGTGTGTCGTCGGCATAGCATACAATATTTACGCCAGCAGGAACGTCGATACGCAGAACCGCATCGTACGCGTGTTTCCACAATAGCGGACCCAGTACTGAGCCCTGTGGAAGCCCTCGTTTGATCTCCCTCTGGATCTTCCTACTATCTTGTTCTATATACAGAATATGCCTGTCGCGCAAGTAGTCCCCGTTTACGCCTTGCAGGTAGGCAGGCACCTGGTGGTGTGCTAATGCCCTTCTTATTGTATCCTAGGCTAGAGTGTCAAAGGCGTTGATGATATCAAGACTTATCGCCAACGCCACACCACCCTCGAATACTGCTTGTTTCGACAGGGAGCAGACGTGTGTAATGACATCTACAGTAAAACGCTCCCGTCTGAATACAAATTGGCTATCAGTCAAATCGGGACCGACGCGCGATAGATGTCTGTTGAGCCGAGTGGCAAATATCCTTTCGAATAATTTTCCACTCTCGTCCAACAAGTATATGGGACGGTACGCAGAGGGAGAATCGGTGGCCATGCCTTTCTTCTTCAAGAGGACCAATCTTGCTTCTTTCCATGCTTTGGGGAACTAGGCACTCCGCATACAGCCGGTAAACATCTGCCTTAGCAAATCCCGCAAACCTAACCTAACAATACCAAACTTTTTTTTACATGGGGAAATGCCTACGTATACCAGCCTCGCGTGGGCAAGGACGGGTTATGTCGGACTCACACCGACTAAAATCCTACGGTGTTCCACCTTCGTCGCATATTGGCAGGGCCACGGGAACGCTTTCGCACACATCCGCGGCCCCACCTGCGCTGGCCGCCCCATGGCGGCCTCCCCTCGGGAGAAAAATACTCTTCCACCATCTCCTTCTCAGGTAAGGCGCACCAGAACACATGGCGCGACCTCCTCCTCTGCCTCCAATTTCACATGCGCAACGGACGCCCCCGGATCCGATGCGCGAAGGCCATGGGGCCAGGAAAAACTAGCACTCATAAACACCAGCCTTCCTGACCCCAGTGGCAGTTCTGGTCTATGGCTCCACCGCCAACCAAGATTCGGCTGCGGAGGTTAGGGAGAGCGGCGCCTGGCATTACCGACACTCCTCTTCCCCCGCAGCCCCACCACCACCGCATCAATTGACGGTGCGACCCCGTCAGAGTCGCGGAGGATAGGGCGAGTGGCGCATCGCCATACCAACACTCCTCTCCCTCCACGAATCCACCTCGACTGCAGCGGTAGAGGGAGCGGATACCCCTCTCACCGCAGCCCACTGACACACATCTGAAGCGGGCTCGCCAAGCCCACTCGGAGTGGCCACCTCGGGCCGGCCCTATACCACGGGCCAGTCAAGGGGTTCCTCTTTGTTCTCCGTGGGTGACCAAGCTACGGCTACTAAGCCCCCCCCCCGTCACGACAAGGCCGGAACCCGTTCAGGGGGGGGGGGGGACTAAACCAAACCTAACCTAATATTATTGAGTTTTCGTGTTTAATATTGCTTAGTATTATTTTAATTAATGAATAGGCATCCAGTATAAGTAAATGCTTTTTTATGAATGATTGCAATTTAATGAAACTATTTGATTATAATTCCTTTATGTGACATTTATAAATTTTACTTTAGTCAAATTTGACTGTAATTGTTAGTATAGTTGATTTTCAGTAATGAAAATATGTTTTATTTTTTCACGTTTTATACTTTACCCGACCTCCAAATGGCATTATATACATTATCTAGGTATTAAGTACAATACCTAGGAAAACTATGTCACGGTAAACGATAGATTACATATTTTATACATCGCCTAAGCAATCGCGGCATTATATTATGGAACGACTAAGTATTCTATACAACGACTAAATTATATACATTGCCGGTAACATATCCAATAACAGAAGAAAAATTAAGGCGCCGTAGCTATGAGAGGTCTGAGATAGATTGACTTCTAAAATTTGTCGCAATTCGTCGTTGTCAACTTGTCTTGTTTCTCGCGTGGCTCATTTTACAGGGCCTAATTTCCACAATAAGGAGAGTTTCGCCATTAAACGTATAATAAATTTTTATGAATTTCTACTGATAACGACTGTTAGAAGGAAAATTTAGAGTTGCTATTTCACGCTGGTGTTCTGTGAGAACGTGGTACCTCCCCGGTCGAGTCGATCCATTCGTGCCACAACCATAATATAGCTGCAGCATTGTTCTACCACATATAATATGTTTGATATTATAAAATTAAACTCTGTTGAGAAATTAACCTTGACGCTGGTTTTCAGTGAAGTCTTTGTAAATAATTTACGGACGATAGTGCCGTGCCACAACTGTTTATACTTTGGTAAATTAAAATATATACATTACAGATTGGTTAATGAAATAATATAGATGTTGACGACGCGCTTAAAAAAATAGTTTATCATTTTCATTCCCTATAAAAATAAAGAACTTTACATTATGATGATATTGCTATTAAATTGTATAAGGCACTTCGAATAAAAAGATAATCTAAGTTAAAAGTAAATAGATTCCATATAATGTTGAACGAAAGTTCGGGGTTCGATTCCCCGGTCTTTTTTATAGGATCGAGTGACAAACGAGCTGTGTGCTGTCCACCTGATAGTATGTGGTTGCTGTGGCCCATAGACATCTACATTTACCCTCGTTTGTGAATCGAAATGCAGATGCGTTGTCACCCGTGAGGAGCAAGATGGAATGCTTCTTTTCCAGTAAAAAGGGTATCTGGTTCTCTACACTCACCATAAAAAAACACAGCAGTGTTAAATGCTATTTGACGCTGGTATTCTGTGAGAGCGTGGTCCTTCCCCGGTTTCCACGGAAATAAAGTGAAAAGTACCTTTAAAATTGTGAATTAAACTATTGATTGTTATTTTAACCTTGTGCGTTATTTAAGATTTTCAACGTTGAAAATGTTCTGTAAAATATTAATATTTTGTTGAATAATTTAATATGTTTTTATGTGATAATGATGTAATGTATGACATAATAATAAGACTTTGTGTGTGATTATTATAAATAAAATAGTGTAACCATATGTTTTATAGAAATAAAGATATGGGGTAAAATACAAGGGTGCAATGGTGAAAGTCAATATTAAGATATGTCGAAATGGCGCGCGGTGCTCGTTTCTCTTTTGCTTATAGCTCACGACTAGTATAGTGAACTGGTAATTTAGCAATTAGTTCGGGACCAGCTACCAGTTACTGGTTTAAATCAAGAGAGACAAATCCGATAGGGAAGTGATAGGAAAGTAGTGAAAGTTTCAACGTTGCAATCTTATGGGGAAATTTAGAAGATAAATCACTGTTTTATTTCCTAAAGCACCTTCCACCAGTCACGTTATACAGTCCACTCCAGGGACGTTAATACCGGGACCAAGACGATCCGTAGTCTTAGTCGTCTAACCTTTCTTTTCAGAAAGACAGACGTTCTCGTGTGACACTCCTACACGGGGGTCTCGTCCACCTCGTTGTTCCTGAAGCCAACGTGGGGTGATTTATGTTTCGGGGTAGAACTTCAATTAATCACTAACCCCTGTTTGATTGGACACTTTCAGTTGAGGGATTGTTGCCGAGTGACGGGCTGCACCCTTTCAATAGATACTGAATATAAATGTAGATTTTGATATATATAATTATGTCGGATAGGAGTAGTGAGGGATCGTGATTTACATTGTATGTTAGTTTCAATAATCGATCGAGAAGCGAGATGCGGTGTTACCCGTGATGACTATGATAAAATACCTAGCATTATTCGAAACTTCGTAACTTTGATTGTGGTGAAACTGTGTTTTATTGTGTTGTTATAACGTGTTGATATTCCGTACAGGTGTGATCCTTCCTCAGCCAAAGCGACCCATTCATGGTGCAACCATTATACGCTCCAGCGTATCTCTATCACGTTTTCACAATCTATTTTTAGTTAACTTTCGCAATGTTTTCTTTCGATTTTTCCGGACCGATACGACTTAGGGACCTTTAAGAAAAGAGCGTATTCCTATTCAAAAGGCCGGCAACGCATCTGCAATTCCCTCCCTGGTGTTGCAGTTGTTCATGGGCGGCGGTAGTCACTTACCATCAGGTGAGCCGCATGCTCGTTTGCCCCATCCCCTATAAAAAAAAATGTAGCACGTACTCGTATATATATGGTATATATACATCTAAACTATAAATTATTATGAAGATATATATGTATTGATACTAATATGTATTAATACTCTTGCGTCCGCTAAGAAGTGACATGAATGTCAAACGTACGTTGCATAGGTACTTAGATCACCAAAGTGTGTACACCAAAGTGAGAGCGTTGCATCGCATATGTTGCGTTCCTAGGGATCAGTCTGTTTCTCCCATTAATTTGTACCTTTCATCCGCCATATTTATTTTATGAAATAGTTATATTTTTAATAAATTATAAGTTCATACTTGACTACGACCCCACGCGTTAATAAGTGGGTAAATGAAATATTGTAAGCTATTGAAGCTTATATTACCCGTGCGAGTGAGTAGATATAAAATAATATAAGAGTAAAAAAACTTAAACAATAAGTTTAGTAAGAGAGTATTATGTGAATTCATGAATTCAGGTAAGCTCTGTGGACGAAATATATTGTAGCGCGCAGTCTGTAGCGTGTTGACGTGGTCATTAAGTTGGTCCGTTGCGGCATTACAGTAACCTTAAGTAGGGTAGCATGGGCGTGGCTGTTCAGTGAAAGATTCTCCATTACCAGGGGTGCTGGTACTCTTCTAGGTTAGTCTTTGCTTTAGAGGTGAGCCTCTGGCCACCTGCATTTAGAAGACGAAATAAAAAATAAAAGCTTCTACTTCACACTGATATTGTGTGAGGTGGTACTTCCGCGGTACAAGTCGACCCATCTGTGCGACAGCAAGAGTTGTCGCGTGGCTCTACCACTGCTAAAATGATTCCGATTTGTTTATATTCATATTTACCATGTACAGTTAAAACCTTGCGCTTCCACACCACTATCTCCTCCCCGCACTCCCCGCCCACGACAACAAAATGGTAAAACGGCTGAATACGTCTAGAAAGTATTTGGTTCATTAAACTTGTACCAAAATTAATATACGATGTTAAACCGTTTGACCTGTACTGAAAAGACTCGCCGCCTGTAAACGTAACCAGTCTGTTCTACTCTTATAGCTTTTCAATAGGAGGGCATTGACTGACACGTGCGTCACGACTGTATTTGCTGTACACTTAGAGATTTAAAATTTATGTCCATTTTTATTTACGAAAAACGGATTAAATTGACTTCACTCTTGTTTTTATATACTAATAGCGATCCACCCCGGCTTTGCACGGGTGAATTTTGGATCTAGAAAACAGTGCCATCTACCGGATCTAATTGTTAATCGTTTAGAACATCCAGGGACCCACCCACTCAAACACACACAAAATTTTTATCAAAATCGGTCCAGCCATTTTCGAGTTTTTGCGAGACTATCGGACAGCAATTGATTTTTTATATATAGATATTTAATTAGAAATTACAAAAAAAATAAACCCTACAAACATATAAAACACTCCTCTGTTTTCATCGGGGCTAATAACATTTATGACAAATTAAGCTTACAGAAAAAAAAACTAAAATAAAATGTTTATTTCTCATCCATATACATTTACAAAAACATAAGTTGGGGAAATTATTTTTTAAGTTTCTTTATTATATTGATTAAGTAAGAATAACTATCGTGAATTCTGACTCTAACATTGTTGCAGACCCACAATTTCCCATCATTTATCATCTGAAACTACGTTCAGATTTCAGAGTTTGTTCATAACTTTCACGAAGTATTATGAAATTAAGAACAATGCATGCAAACTAGGTATTTGTTTAATTATTCAATTTCTCACACCACATAATACTTTTTATATTTGAAAAGCTTTTGTACAAAAAAAGAAATCACAAATGTTGGTTTTGAGTGTAGGCAGATGTTTTGATTGTCCCTACGTTTCTAACACTGCATATGAAGCTATCTTAGTCCTCATAGCATGAATGTTACAAAGAAACCATGTAATAATGACCTCCGTATGGGTAGGTTCCGTAGCGCAGTGGTTTATTATCAAATCGTGGTACTTACGGCCCCGGTATTGTATTTCGCACGAAGTAAGTTACGGCTTACATATAATTGTACAGGGTCTGGACGCTTGTCCCCATTTATGTATGTAAACCGCCAATCTATTATATCAAATCTGTTAGACCGTTTCTGACCGAGAAACATAATATGTTAATCTAAAAATATCTAAAAATTCAGCTTTTTGGAAAACAGGTTTTTGATTTTTCTTGATACAAACAAACTAACTAACCTCCTAAAATAATCTTTCAACAGAAATATGTACAATAGGTGACGTCTATAATAATAACAATATTGTTTTTATTTCAGACTTAGCAAGAATTAAAAATATAAAAATAAGTATCCACAACAACAACAATACATATTTTGTAAGTTAATAAGCTAGCTTCATTAACTTATATCATTAGTACTGTGTTTTGGCTTGATAAAGAAGAAAAATAGAAGAAAAATGAATAAGTATTCAAAATTAATATTTTTATAAATGTTGTTATTGTAATGTTGATAATAACCTCCCAGTCCATTTAAACGACGAATTTACGTCAAATATTTATATTATATAATGGCATTATAACTGCAACACGATAGTGGTTCTACCTGGGGAGCACCACACACGCACTCTGACTACAGATCCACTCACGTCGACGCACGAGTTGGGCGGTGCTCCGCTCCGAGGTAGACCTAACTCGTGAATTTTGGCGACGACGACTTCCGCACCAAATACTCAGCGAGCTCCTTGGTCCCCTCGAAGGTGACCCTGCTGGTGACCACCAGTGTGTCGTCGGCATAGCATACAATATTTACGCCAGCAGGAACGTCGATACGCAGAACCGCATCGTACGCGTGTTTCCACAATAGCGGACCCAGTACTGAGCCCTGTGGAAGCCCACATTTGATCTCCCTCTGGATCTTCGTACTATCTTGTTCTATATACAGAATATACCTGTCGCGCAAGTAGTCCCCGTTTACGCCTTGCAGGTAGGCAGGCACCTGGTGGTGTGCTAATGCCCTCCTTATTGTATCCCAGGGTAGAGTGTCAAAGGCGTTGATGATATCAAGACTTATCGCCAACGCCACACCACCCTCGAATACTGCTTGTTTCGACAGGGAGCAGACGCGCGTAATGACATCTACAGTGGAACGCTCCCGTCTGAATACAAATTGGCTATCAGTCAAACCGGGACCGGGGGCAAATATCCTTTCGAATAATTTTCCACTCTCGTCCAACAAGTATATGGGACGGTACGCAGAGGGAGAATCGGTGGCCATGCCTTTCTTCTTCAAGAGGACCAACCTTGCTTCTTTCCATGCTGTGGGGAACTTGGCACTCCGCAGACAGCCGGTAAACATCTGCCTTAGCAAATCCCGCAAACCTAACCTAACAATACCAAACTTTTTTTTACATGGGGAAATGCCTACGCATACCAGCCTCGCGTGGGCAAGGACGGGTTATGTCGGACTCACACCGACTAAAATCCCATGGTGTTCCACCTTCGTCGCATATTGGCAGGGCCACGGGAACGCTTTCGCACACATCCGCGGCCCCACCTGCGCTGGCCGCCCCATGGCGGCCTCCCCTCGGGAGAAAAATACTCTTCCACCATCTCCTTCTCAGGTAAGGCGCACCAGAACACATGGCGCGACCTCCTCCTCGGCCTCCAATTTCACATGCGCAACGGACGCCCCCGGGTCCAATGCGCGAAGGCCATGGGGCCAGGAAAAACTAGCACTCAGAAACACCAGCCTTCCTGACCCCAGTGGCAGTTCTGGTCTATGGCTCCACCGCCAACCAAGATTCGGCTGCGGAGGGTAGGGAGAGCGGCGCCTCGCCACACCAACACTCCTCTCCCTCCACGAATCCACCTCGGCTGCAGCGGTAGAGGGAGCGGATACCCCTCTCACCGCAGCCCACTGACACACATCTGAAGCGGGCTCGCCAAGCCCACTCGTAGTGGCCACCTCGGGCCGGCCCTATACCACGGGCCAGCCAAGGGGTTCCTCTTTTTTCACCGTGGGTGACCAAGCTACGGCTACTAAGCCCCCCCCCCCCCGCCACGACAAGGCCGGAATCCGTTAGGGGGGGGGGTAGACTAAACCAAACCTAACCTAATATTATTGAGTTTTCGTGTTTAATATTGCTTAGTATTATTTTAATTAATGAATAGACATCCAGTATAAGTAAATGCTTTTTTATGAATGATTGCAATTTAATGAAACTATTTGATTATAATTCCTTTATGTGACATTTATAAATTTTACTTTAGTCAAATTTGACTAATTGTTAGTATAGTTGATTTTCAGTAATGAAAATATGTTTTAATTTTTCACATTTTATAAACCGACCTCCAAATGGCATTATATACATTATCTAGGTATTAAGTACAATACCTAGGAAAACTATGTCACGGTAAACGATAGATTAAATATTTTATACATCGCCTAAGCAATCGCGGCATTATATGGAACGACTAAGTATTCTATACAACGACTAAATTATATGCATTGCCGGTAACATATCCAATAACAGAAGAAAAATTAAGGCGCCGTAGCTGTGAGAGGTCTGAGATAGATTGACTTCTAAAATTTGTCGCAATTCGTCGTTGTCAACTTGTCTTGTTTCTCGCGTGCCTCATTTTACAGAGCCTAATTTCCACAATAAGAAGAGTTTCACCATTAAACGTATAATAAATTATTATAAATTTCTACTGATAACGACTGTTAGAAGGAAAATTTAGAGTTGCTATTTCACGCTGGTGTTCTGTGAGAACGTGGTACCTCCCCGGTCGAGTCGATCCATTCGTACCACAACCATAATATAGCTGCAGCGTTGTTCTACCACATATAATATGTTTGATATTATAAAATTAAACTCTGTTGAGATATTAACCTTGACGCTGGTTTTCAGTGAAGTCTTTGTAAATAATTTACGGACGATAGTGCCGTGCCACAACTGTTTATACTTTGGTAAATAAAAATATATACATTACAGATTGGTTAATGAAATAATATAGATGTTGACGGCGCGCTTAAAAAAATAGTTTATCATTTTCATTCCCTATAAAAATAAAGAACTTTACATTATGATGATATTGCTATTAAATTGTATAAGGCACTTCGAATAAAAGGATAATCTATGTTAAAAGTAAATAGATTTCATATAATGTTGAACGAAAGTTCGGGGTTCGATTCCCCGGTCTTTTTTATAGGATCGAGTGACAAACGAGCTGTGTGCTGTCCACCTGATGGTATGTGGTTGCTGTGGCCCATAGACATCTACATTTACCCTCGTTTGTGAATCGAAATGCAGATGCGTTGTCACCCGTGAGGAGCAAGATGGAATGCTTCTTTTCCAGTAAAAAGGGTCTCTGGTTCTCTACACTCACCATAAAAAAACACAGCAGTGTTAAACTGCTATTTGACGCTGGTATTCTGTGAGAGCGTGGTCCTTCCCCGGTTTCCCCGGAAATAAAGTGAAAAGTACCTTTAAAATTGTGAATTAAACTATTGATTGTTATTTTAACCTTGTGCGTTATTTAAGATTTTCAACGTTGAAAATGTTCTGTAAAATAGGTATATTTTGTTGAATAATTTAATATGTTTTTATGTGATAATGATGTAATGTATGACATAATAATAAGACTTTGTGTGTGATTATTATAAATAAAATAGTGTAACCATATGTTTTATAGAAATAAAGATATGGGGTAAAATACAAGGGTGCAATGGTGAAAGTCAATATTAAGATATGTCGAAATGGCGCGCGGTGCTCGTTTCTCTTTTGCTTATAGCTCACGACTAGTATAGTGAACTGGTAATTTAGCAATTCGTTCGGGACCCGGTACCAGTTTATGGTTTAAATCAAGAGAGAGAGAAATCCGATAGGGAAGTGATAGAAAAGTAGTGAAAGTTTCAACGTTGCAATCTTATGGGGAAATTTAGAAGATAAATCACTGTTTTATTTCCTAAAGCACCTTCCACCAGTCACGTTTTACAGTCCACTCCAGGGACGTTAATACCGGGACCAAGAGGATCCGTAGTCTTAGTCGTCTAACCTTTCTTTTCAGAAAGACAGACGTTCTCGTGTGACACTCCTACACGGGGGTCACGTCCACCTCGTTGTTCCTGAAGCCAACGTGGGGTGATTTATGTTTCGGGGTAGAACTTCAATTAATCACTAACCCCTGTTTGATTGGACACTTTCAGTTGAGGGATTGTTGCCGAGTGACGGGCTGCACCCTTTCAATAGATACTGAATATAAATGTAGATTTTGATATATATAATTATGTCGGATAGGAGTAGTGAGGGATCGTGATTTACATTGTATGTTAGTTTCAATAATCGATCGAGAAGCGAGATGCGGTGTTACCCGTGATGAATATCATAAAATACCTAGCACTATTCGAAACTTCGTAACTTTGATTGTGGTGAAACTGTGTTTTATTATGTTGTTATTACGTGTTGATATTCCGTACGGGTGTGATCCTTCCTCAGCCAAAGCGACCCATTCATGGTGCAACCATTATACGCTCCAGCGTATCTCTATCACGTTTTCACAATCTATTTTTAGTTAACTTTCGCAATGTTTTCTTTCGATTTTTCCGGACCGATACGACTTAGGGACCTTCAAGAAAAGAGCGTACTCCTATTCAAAAGGCCGGTAACGCATCTGCAATTCCCTCCCTGGTGTTGCAGTTGTTCATGGGCGGCGGTAGTCACTTACCATCAGGTGAGCCGCATGCTCGTTTGCCCCCTCTCCTATAAAAAAAAATAGCACGTACTCGTATATATATGGTATATATACATTTAAACTATAAATTATTATGAAGATATATATAGGTACCGTATTGATACTAATATGTAATAATACTCTTGCGTCCGCTAAGAAGTGACATGAATGTCAAACGTACGTTGCATACGTAGATCAAGAGTGTGTAACCAACGTGAGAGCGTTGCATCGCATATGTTGCGTTCCTAGGGACCAGTCTGTTTCTCCCATTAATTTGTACCTTTTATCCGCCATGTATATTTTATGAAATAGTTATATTTTTAATAAATAATAAGTTCATACTTGACTACGACCCCACGCGTTGATAAGTGGGTAAATGAAATATTGTAAGCTATCGAAGCTTATATTACCCGTGTGAGTGAGTAGATATAAAATAATATAAGAGTAAAAAAAACTTAAACAATAAGTTTAGTAAGAGAGTATTATGTGAATTCATGAATTCAGGTAAGCTCTGTGGACGAAATATATTGTAGCGCGCAGTCTGTAGCCATTTTGACGTGGTCATTAAGTTGGTCCGTTGCGGCATTACAGTAACCTTAAGTAGGGTAGCATGGGCGTGGCTGTTCAGTGAAAGATTCTCCATTACCAGGGGTGCTGGTACTCTTCTAGGTTAGTCTTTGCTTTAGAGGTGAGCCTCTGGCCACCTGCATTTAGAAGACGAAATAAAAAATAAAAGCTTCTACTTCACACTGATATTGTGTGAGGTGGTATTTCCGCGGTACAAGTCGACCCATCTGTGCGACAGCAAGAGTTGTCGCGTGGCTCTACCACTGCTAAAATGATTCCGATTTGTTTATATTCATATTTACCATGTACAGTTAAAACCTTGCGCTTCCACACCACTATCTCCTCCCCGCACTCCCCGCCCACGACAACAAAATGGTAAAACGGCTGAATACGTCTAAAAAGTATTTGGTTCATTAAACTTGTACCAAAATTAATATACGATGTTAAACCGTTTGAACTGTACTGAAAAGACTCGCCGCCTGTAAACGTAACCAGTCTGTTCTACTCTTATAGCTTTTCAATATGAGGGCATTGACTGACACGTGCGTCACGACTGTATTTGCTGTACACTTAGAGATTTAAAATGTAGGTCCATTTTTATTTACGAAAAATGGATTGAATTGACTTCACTCTTGTTTTGCGATCCACCCCGGCTTTGCACGGGTGATTTCTGGATCTAGAAAACAGTGCCATCTACCGGATCTAATTGTGAATCGTTTAGAACATCCAGGGACCCACCCACTCAAACACACACAAAATTTTTATCAAAATCGGTCCAGCCATTTTCGAGTTTTTGCGAGACTAACGGACAGCAATTGATTTTTATATATAGAGATTTAATTAGAAATTACAAAAAAGATAAACCCTACAAACATATAAAACACTCCTCTGTTTACAATGGGGCTAATAACATTTATGACAAATTAAGCTTACAGAAAAAAAAACTAAAATAAAATGTTTATTCCTCATCCATATACATTTACAAAAACATAAGTTGGGGAAATTATTTTTTAATTTTCTTTATTATATTGATTAAGTAAGAATAACTATCGTGAATTCTGACTCTAACATTGTTGCAGACCCACAATTTCCCATCATTTATCATCTGAAACTACGTTCAGATTTCAGAGTTTGTTCATAACTTTCACGAAGTATTATGAAATTAAGAACAATGCATGCAAACTAGGTATTTGTTTAGTTATTCAATTTTTCACACCACATAATACTTTTTATATTTGAAAAGCTTTTGTACAAAAAAAGAAATCACAAATGTTGGTTTTGAGTGTAGGCAGATGTTTTGATTGTCCCTACGTTTCTAACACTGCATATGAAGCTATCTTAGGCCTCATAGCATAAATGTTACAAAGAAATCATGTAATAATGACCTCCGTATGGGTATGTTCCATAGCGCAGTGGTTTACTATCAAATCGTGGCACTTACGGCCCCGGTATTGTATTTCGCACGAAGTAAGTTACGGCTTACAAATAATTGCACAGGGTCTGGACGCTTGTCCCCATTTATGTATGTAAACTGCCAATCTATTATATCAAATCTGTTATACCGTTTCTGACCGAGAAACATAATATGTTAATCTAAAAATATCTAAAAATTCGGCTTTTTGGAAAACAGGTTTTTGATTTTTCTTGATACAAACAAACTAACTAACCTCCTAAAATAATCTTTCAACAGAAATATTATGTGCAATAGGTGACGTCTATAATAATAACAATATTGTTTTTATTTCAGACTTAGCAAGAATTAAAAATATAAAAATAAGTATCCACAACAACAACAATACATATTTTGTAAGTTAATAAGCTAGCTTCATTAACTTATATCATTAGTACACTGTTTTGGCTTGATTAAGAAGAAAAATAGAAGAAAAATGTATAAGTATTCAGAATTAATATTTTTATAAATGTTGTTATTGTAATGTTGATAATAACCTCCCAGTCCATTTAAACGACGAATTTACGTCAAATATTTATATTATATAATGGCATTATAACTGCAACACGATAGTGGTTCTACCTGGGGAGCACCACACATGCACAGACCCAGTGTAAAATATAGCACATTGCTGTTGTATTTGGTGTAGTGAGCGAGAAGAGCCGGATACTTTGTTAATGGTAACAGGGCATTCCGACTTGGTCATCATGGATGACAACAAATCTGCTATTAGATAATCCATCGAGAATGGATGTTGATATAGATCTATAGACCGCAGCATCCGCTTACCATCAGCTGAACTGTGTGCTCGTTTGCCACCTTTATATTGTATAATATTGAATATGTTTCATATAGAAAGTATTTTATAATAGAGGGAAAAATCATAACAGGTGTTCAACGCTACGCACTTATCCGCGGATTTATAGAGGTTCCTTACCGTTCATTAAAATTATTTCTTGAGTTATTTGAACTTGTTATGATATTTGCATTTTTATTTATTAATAGTAGAGCAATTGGGGTGTATGGTTATCATGTCGTAAGTACTTCACATCGTTAGTAAGTTAATAGCGCCAACATAAAGATTCTAATGATGATTCACCCGTATGAAATAGAAGTTTTAAAAAAAAAACGTGTACTAAATTATTTTATTCAGTTAGCACAACAGAAAGATGTTCTCCAGCTGTTTGTGGTCGCGTCATTAACATAAAACATGAATCTCGATAAGAGCGTGTTGAACCGTATAATCTCGTTTGTGTAGTAAATTTATTTCGGGCAATATAATCCTGTCAAGCATACAAAATACTTAAGAAATAAAATTTCAATAGATGTTTTTGAAGAATGGGAATAAGAAGTACGATATGCTAAAAATAAGTAATGGTTTTCCGTTTGAAGTATCAAACGACTAAGTCTAAATTAAATTCCACGAAGTAATACTTGCAGTTTTATACATAAGCTTTATGACTTTCTTCTTTGTTCCTATTTTTCTTGTTTTTATTTTGATAATTATTTTATGTAATATCTAGAAAAAGTGTTCAGTTTGTTAAAATAACTGTAATTTATTGAAGTATAAATTACTTCACATAAGTCACTTCAGAAGTAGAATCCTTATGAATTTTTAGTTTTAAAATAATAAATATATCTTAGTATATAACTTTAATTCTCAGCTCGGTATGTGAACGTCTGTACATGCATAAATATTCATATATTATGCATAATATATAGTGCATAATATATGAATAAATAAATTACCGAATTCCTCAAACACAATATAAAGCGTATAAACATAATTATAATAGTAATTTGTCCTAACGGTGCCTAAGCAATAATCTTGTAAACACGTCGCGACATGCCAACTTAAAATTTTGTAATCATGTCACTGTACAATCTCATGTGGACCTGCTTCTAAGCATTAGTTAAGGTATGCGGCCCGACGCGAAACTATCCTCATCATGTGAAGGTGCGCGTGTGAAATCTCGTGAACGCTTCCCAATCCAATTTATAATACTCGTAATATGTGCTGTCTCGGCGGAGGCCGATGAAAAACTGTACTTAATGCCTGCATTCGCATGTTGTTTAAATTAATGCGATATATTAATTTAATTAGGCTTTAAATCAGATCTAATAGCTGACTATGTAAAATAGCTGCTTACCATAGCTTACCATAGCTGACTATGTAAAATACTTTACAGGTGTGTGTTTTGTCTTGAAATCATTAAACCACTTTCAAAAAAAGATCTATGCACTTGTGTATTTTTTTGATTGCTATTAAAATCCACGTCTTTGTTAATGTACATGGACGAGAAATAAACATTTTCATTTCAGTTTTTTTTTTCTGTAATCTTATGAAATCTCATATGTTATTTGCTCCTGACGAAAACAGAGGGGTCTTATATGTTTGTAAAGTTTACCTGTGTGTCTGCCCGTGTCATCATAGTTCCTGAACGGATGAACCGAATTTGATCAAGTTTTTTATGTTTAAAAGTTGTCTTAATCGAGAGTATTCTTAGCTATATTTCAAGAAAATCTTTTCAGCATTTTGAAGATCATTAGCTCTTTTTGCTTCGGGGTTTTTAATTTTTTGAATTTAAGTTATATACTTTGCACTCAACATTACGAAATTCAGATAATACTAAAACTCGCAATAAATCTTAACTTAATATCTACATATGACGACTTAATGTTTTAAACATACATTTATTTATTTTTTTAAAATTTAAATTCTCAATTCATGAAATAATTCAACAATAATATTAACTCGTATCACCGCTTGGCAAAATACGACTAACCTACATCACACAGATTGGCACCAGCACGAATGTGATCAAAATACTTACACGCATCATGAAATAACACATACATATTTTTGTTTTGTTTTGTATACATAATATGGGTATGGCACAGTATCTTATAGCCGGCCGGCCGGCTCGAAGAACCGAAAATCGAATGGGGAAAAATGTTCTCGAGTGGCAGCCTCGTACCGCTAGGCAAATTGTAGGGCGACCCCCCAGTAGATGGAGTAACGAACTGGTAAGACATGCAGGAAGACGATGGATGCAGGTAGCTCAGGACCGTGCTTTGTGGCATTCCTTGGGGGAGGCCTATGTTCAGCAGTGGACTTGTGAAGAGCTGTAATGATGATATTATTATATGACAGTATATTTCGAATGATAAAAGTTTCATTCTCCTCCATTTATGACAAATACTTGAACAAAAACCAAGTACGACTATTTTCGATGTTTACATGTTAATGAACTTATATTTTATGCTACAATGTTTAATAATAATAGTGGAAAACCAGATCTAGTTTCGGTCACGACGATCAATATTAATGGAGCCAGCTCTTAATATAGAACAGAATTATAGTACATGAATGAGTTTGCGAACACGGGTGCTCTCTCTATTCCGTCACGCCTATAGTCCGATAAGATGGCAATTCAACACGACCGGTGAAGGCGAAGGACCAACGACTTTCCGAGGCACGGAGTTGAAAGCACCGCTAAATTACTGACGCCGGACTGATACTAAGAATTTCTTGTCAGAAAATCAAAATTTTGGTCCGACCCCGGGTTTGGTCCCGGAACCACATGATCAACAGTCGCATTTACGATCATTTGACAGATTAGACAGTCAAACGTTACCTGACGTTTAATAGAAATTCAAAAAAAAAATTATCCAAATTTTAATATTTTCTTTTAGCATTGATGTTATAAAGATTGTGACCTACATATGCAATTTTAAGATTATATTCAGGCAGAATATCAAAGCAGAATGGAGAATTAGTGTACAATGAAATGTAAGTTGCATAACACTACAATTTATATTTTTAAATAGTGGTAGAGCCACGCGGCAGCTTTTGCTGTCGCACGGATGGGCCGGCTCGAACCGGGGTGGTACCACGACCTTACAGAATACCAGCGTGAAGTAGAGGTTTACTTCTGCGTTTCGCTTGGTGAGTGCAGGTGGCCGGAGGCCCTTTTTACTGGAAATGAGGCATTCCATCTTAGTCCTCACGGGTGACAACGCATCTGCATTTTGATTCGCAAACGAGGATAGATGTAGATGTCTATGGGCCGCAGCAACCACTTACCATCAGGTGGACTGTGTGATCGTTTGTCACCCTCATCCTATAAAAAAAAATTATATACGGTGACTTATATGAATAAAGTCACATAAATATATCAGAATTAAGAAAGCGCTGTCTTCAAATTAATGTTTGACAGTGCTTTTTTTTTTTTTTATAAGGAGAAAAAAACGTTACCTCCACACTAAGATTTTCTCCTGTATCGTGGAGGCAGTTTACAAACATATATTGCACAAGGACAAACATCCAGACCCGGAACAATTATTTGTAGGCCGTACAAATACTTGTTCCGTGCGGGATTCGAACCCGCGGCCCCAAGCGTTGCAACTCATTGCTAAGCCACTACGCCACGGAGCCGTAGTTTTATAATTTATCTTTAAATTTTGGAAAAGGTTTTTAATGAAATACCTCGTTCGGTAGGCTATTTGTACAGTAGCGCTTCGTCAAACTGAATAGTTTTCAAACCATAGGTTTTAGTCCTAGCTTTCGGTAGTTGCAGTTTATGTTTGTTTCGTGTACAGTGTTTATGTGATTTAGTTTTAAAATTATTTTGTGTATGTATGCAATCTGAGAGAATTTTTCTGACTAGTATGTACGTTTTGTATTTATGTAATTGACTTAAGTATAGATAATTTATCAGTTTTTTATAGAGTTCTTTAGTCGGAAAGCGGTAGTCAAGTTGGAATAAAACTTTTAATAATTTGTACTAGGATATTTAAAGATCCTTTATATTAGTTTTAGACGCACATCCCCATATCTCTATTAAATATTCTAGTAATGACTTAGCTAGTGTATTATAAATAATAGTTTGGACTTTATAAGGTAAAAATCGATATAATTTACATATCTAACTATTTTTACAGTCTGTTTTTATTGAATAAAACTAATTTTACGGATTTTCTGCTTTTATTTACCTAACTTTTTTGTTTTTTTTTACCTTACTTTTTGGGCACGGGACATGTTCCCAGTCGAAATTATTGATTAAAGACTTCTTGCTGGCTGGTTTAAAACATAGGTAGTAGGTGCCGAAAATCTATTATTATCTTTTACGATGTAGTAGTAAGTTAGGTAACCTAGATGATCATCAGCTGATCGACCTCGATGGAAACCGGACTAGAGGTCACTAAGCAGCTGGTGATCCTCAAGTTACCGCATAAGCTGGTCGTTAATAAGAGTTTCCATTATTTTGGAGAACAAATAGGAGAATTAGCGATAGGCCTGCAGATGGACGGATCTGAGCGGTCGACTATTTTAGGGATCGGGTGCATCAAAGCTTCTTCCATGAGTTCGGGAATACGTCTAGAGAGTGGGAGTAAAATCGGTGCCAACACATTTTGCCGTGTAATGCTGCAAAGGCACAGTGAAGATCCCCACTTCCTAGACAAAATTCTATGGTCGGATGAAACAACGTGCAAGAAAGATGGGTATTTAGATCTTCACAACCTACATAGTTGGAGTAATGAAAATCCACACTTGATGAGACAAGAGAAATCTCAATATCAATTCAAGGTTAACCTATGGACCGGCATATTAAATGAAAAAGTAATTGGGCCCTTTGAGTTACAAGGAAACTTAGATGGCAATAGTTATTTAAACTTTTTACAAAATGACTTGCAAGAATTGTTAAACGACGTGCCCTTAAGTGATCTTCAAAATATGTGGTTTCAAAATGATGGTTGCCCAGCACATTATGCCCGTCCTGTGCGAGAATATTTAAATCAAGAGTATCCAGGGCGTTGGATCGGGCGACTTGGTCCTATCTTATGGCCAAACCGTTCACCCGATTTGAACCCCCTGGACTTCTTCTATTGGAGTTGTCTTAAAAACAGGGTCTACTTAAAACCCATTGTGACATTGGACGAGCTTCGTCTCAGGCTGCTGATTACATTAATAGCAGAAGATATGCAAGACAAATAAAACGATCATTTTTAAGGCGATGTCGTGCATGTATTAATGCTGGTGGCAAACAGTTCGAACATTTGCTATAATGTTAATAACTTAATAAATAACACGTGAAACTGTTTGTACCATTTGTTTTGAAATATTAAAAATTTTTCAAAAACTAATACTTTTATTACACCCGACCGTCATTTGGCCCCTGTTAAGAAATAATAGGCCCATATTTTTTATAACTTGTTTTCCTAGAGTATTATAACATTTTGGAATGTTGGTTAGTTGCGTCAATTTTTAAAAAAACTTGCCTTACTAGTGTTCATACTTTTTTTTTACACCACGATAAGTTAAATTTGGTTAAAAGTAAAAGTCTTCAAAAAATTTAGGGAATAAAATAAGTTTCATTAATTTTCGTGATAAAACAAGAGTTATTCTGGAGTTTTTAAGAATTGTGGTAGATAGCAGTACTATTCAGGTTGCCTATAAAAAAAAAGAAAAAAATATTTAAAAAATTGTGGTCATGGTAATGAAAAATATCATAAACGGTCTCAATTTCTGAAGAATTTCATTTTTTTATATAACTTAAAATATAATTGGGATATATTTTTTTTCTTTTTTTCCCCGATTAGTCCGGGGCAGGTCTATCCTCCGGTGTTGGCTTATCGTTGAATTTTGGGACAAGTTGTATATATATATATATATATATATATATATATATATATATATATATATATAAAGAGAGAGAGAGAGATTTTATAGATGAGAGTAAGAGTAACTTCGTGGGGAAATCCTCATGAATACCTGCGGGGGCAAGGAAAAGTTTATGCGCAACTCCTACCGGTTATAACCCCACAGTGATCACGATCAGCGTATATGAGAGCTCCCGGGATTTCCGTTCGAAACGCATTAGGGATCCCTCTCGTTTTGCTTTATTAAAGTACGTCCCAGGGGTTTAATTTTTTTTCATGGGTAAATACCTAAGCGTACCCGTCTTACGGGAGCAAGGACGGGTTACGACTTGCACCGACTAAAGCTCCATGGTGGTCCACATTCACCACATATTGGCAGGGCCATGGGAATGCTTCACACACATCCGCGGCCCCACCAGCGCCGGCCGCTCCATGGCAGCCCTTCTACTCCTCCCTTCTTTCTATGGTAAGGCGCACCAGGGACACAAGGCGCGCTTTCTTTCATGGCCTTTTACACCAACCGCGAAAAGGACTCCCCCGAGTCCGATACGTGGAGGCAATGAGACCAGGAAAAGCGAGCACTTGGAAGCAATAGCTTTCCCGACCCTAGCGGCGGATCTAGTCTATGGCCCCGGTAGCATCGCCGACACGACTGCTGACAGAGAGAGGCCCTAACCGATCCGGCTCGCCACCGCCTGATCCTGGTACTGTCCACCGCATTGGAAGCAGTTTGCCGTCGCTTCCCGTCCGAGTTTACACAGATAATCACCAACGCACCCGTGCTGGGTAATTATCTATGTACTTCTGTAGGTGAGTCTTCCTACTTGTCGCTGCATCCAGGCTTCGAAAACCGGCAAGATTGCGCCAATTACGTGCATAACGCTCCTCGTTGAGTCGAGTACGCCATATAGCCAAAGCGAGCGACGCGTTCTGTCGCTTCTGCCGTTTTATAGACTCGAGCGCCTCATCTGGCTCACTGCCATCTCTCTGACGGAGGATGCGGATTCGTTTGTACACCCTCCTATCCATATCTGCCAGTTTATCTAGGGGTAGAAAGCGAGCCACGACTGTTGCCGCCTCAAAGGATATTGTGCGGTATCCTCTGCTGGACACTGTAGATTTTAGATAAACAGCGTCGGACGGCTAACCTTTCCGCCCACACAGGTGCTCCGTATAAAGCTATAGACCACACTACCGCCGCATAGAGGCGGCGTATTACCTCCCTCGAGCCCCCGAGATTGTGCAGCTGTCTGTGCATTGCACCCGTCACCCTCTATATCTGGGGGACTAGGCGCTTAAAGTGCTCATCGAAGCCCCAGCGACTGTTCAAGTGGAGCCCTAGTTACTTCATGTAGCGCCCACTCTGACTACAGATCCACTCACGTCGACGCACGAGTTGGGCGGTGCTCCGCTCGGAGGTGGACCTAACTCGTGAATTTTGGCAACGACGACTTCCGCACCAAATACTCAGCGAGCTCCTTGGTCCCGTCGAAGGTGACCCTGCTGGTGACCACCAGTGTGTCGTCGGCATAGCATACAATATTTACGCCAGCAGGAACGTCGATACGCAGAACCGCATCGTACGCGTGTTTCCACAATAGCGGACCCAGTACTGAGCCCTGTGGAAGCCCTCGTTTGATCTCCCTCTGGATCTTCCTACTATCTTGTTCTATATACAGAATATGCCTGTCGCGCAAGTAGTCCCCGTTTACGCCTTGCAGGTAGGCAGGCACCTGGTGGTATGCTAATGCCCTTCTTATTGTATCCTAGGCTAGAGTGTCAAAGGCGTTGATGATATCAAGACTTATCGCCAACGCCACACCACCCTCGAATACTGCTTGTTTCGACAGGGAGCAGACGTGTGTAATGACATCTACAGTGGAACGCTCCCGTCTGAATACAAATTGGCTATCAGTCAAATCGGGACCGACGCGCGATAGATGTCTGTTGAGCCGAGTGGCAAATATCCTTTCGAATAATTTTCCACTCTCGTCCAACAAGTATATGGGACGGTACGCAGAGGGAGAATCGGTGGCCATGCCTTTCTTCTTCAAGAGGACCAATCTTGCTTCTTTACATGCTTTGGGGAACTAGGCACTCCGCATACAGCCGGTAAACATCTGCCTTAGCAAATCCCGCAAACCTAACCTAACAATACCAAACTTTTTTTTACATGGGGAAATGCCTACGTATACCAGCCTCGCGTGGGCAAGGATGGGTTATGTCGGACTCACACCGACTAAAATCCTACGGTGTTCCACCTTCGTCGCATATTGGCAGGGCCACGGGAACGCTTTCGCACACATCCGCGGCCCCACCTGCGCTGGCCGCCCCATGGCGGCCTCCCCTCGGGAGAAGGTAAGGCGCACCAGAACACATGGCGCGACCTCCTCCTCTGCCTCCAATTTCACATGCGCAACGGACGCCCCCGGATCCGATGCGCGAAGGCCATGGGGCCAGGAAAAACTAGCACTCATAAACACCAGCCTTCCTGACCCCAGTGGCAGTTCTGGTCTATGGCTCCACCGCCAACCAAGATTCGGCTGCGGAGGTTAGGGAGAGCGGCGCCTCGCATTACCGACACTCCTCTTCCCCCGCAGCCCCACCACCACCGCATCAATTGACGGTGCGACCCCGTCAGAGTCGCGGAGGATAGGGCGAGTGGCGCATCGCCATACCAACACTCCTCTCCCTCCACAAATCCACCTCGACTGCAGCGGTAGAGGGAGCGGATACCCCTCTCACCGCAGCCCACTGACACACATCTGAAGCGGGCTCGCCAAGCCCACTCGGAGTGGCCACCTCGGGCCGGCCCTATACCACGGGCCAGCCAAGGGGTTCCTCTTTGTTCTCCGTGGGTGACCAAGCTACGGCTACTAAGCCCCCCCCCCCCCCCCGCCACGACAAGGCCGGAACCCGTTCAGGGGGGGGGGGGACTAAACCAAACCTAACCTAATATTATTGAATTTTCGTGTTTAATATTGCTTAGTATTATTTTAATTAATGAATAGACATCCAGTATAAGTAAATGCTTTTTTATGAATGATTGCAATTTAATGAAACTATTTGATTATAATTCCTTTATGTGACATTTATAAATTTTACTTTAGTCAAATTTGACTAATTGTTAGTATAGTTGATTTTCAGTAATGAAAATATGTTTTATTTTTTCACGTTTTATACTTTACCCGACCTCCAAATGGCATTATATACATTATCTAGGTATTAAGTACAATACCTAGGAAAACTATGTCACGGTAAACGATAGATTACATATTTTATACATCGCCTAAGCAATCGCGGCATTATATTATGGAACGACTAAGTATTCTATACAACGACTAAATTATATACATTGCCGGTAACATATCCAATAACAGAAGAAAAATTAAGGCGCCGTAGCTGTGAGAGGTCTGAGATAGATTGACTTCTAAAATTTGTCGCAATTCGTCGTTGTCAACTTGTCTTGTTTCTCGCGTGGCTCATTTTACAGGGCCTAATTTCCACAATAAGGAGAGTTTCGCCATTAAACGTATAATAAATTTTTATGAATTTCTACTGATAACGACTGTTAGAAGGAAAATTTAGAGTTGCTATTTCACGCTGGTGTTCTGTGAGAACGTGGTACCTCCCCGGTCGAGTCGATCCATTCGTGCCACAACCATAATATAGCTGCAGCATTGTTCTACCACATATAATATGTTTGATATTATAAAATTAAACTCTGTTGAGAAATTAACCTTGACGCTGGTTTTCAGTGAAGTCTTTGTAAATAATTTACGGACGATAGTGCCGTGCCACAACTGTTTATACTTTGGTAAATTAAAATATATACATTACAGATTGGTTAATGAAATAATATAGATGTTGACGACGCGCTTAAAAAAATAGTTTATCATTTTCATTCCCTATAAAAATAAAGAACTTTACATTATGATGATATTGCTATTAAATTGTATAAGGCACTTCGAATAAAAAGATAATCTAAGTTAAAAGTAAATAGATTCCATATAATGTTGAACGAAAGTTCGGGGTTCGATTCCCCGGTCTTTTTTATAGGATCGAGTGACAAACGAGCTGTGTGCTGTCCACCTGATAGTATGTGGTTGCTGTGGCCCATAGACATCTACATTTACCCTCGTTTGTGAATCGAAATGCAGATGCGTTGTCACCCGTGAGGAGCAAGATGGAATGCTTCTTTTCCAGTAAAAAGGGTATCTGGTTCTCTACACTCACCATAAAAAAACACAGCAGTGTTAAAATGCTATTTGACGCTGGTATTCTGTGAGAGCGTGGTCCTTCCCCGGTTTCCACGGAAATAAAGTGAAAAGTACCTTTAAAATTGTGAATTAAACTATTGATTGTTATTTTAACCTTGTGCGTTATTTAAGATTTTCAACGTTGAAAATGTTCTGTAAAATATTAATATTTTGTTGAATAATTTAATATGTTTTTATGTGATAATGATGTAATGTATGACATAATAATAAGACTTTGTGTGTGATTATTATAAATAAAATAGTGTAACCATATGTTTTATAGAAATAAAGATATGGGGTAAAATACAAGGGTGCAATGGTGAAAGTCAATATTAAGATATGTCGAAATGGCGCGCGGTGCTCGTTTCTCTTTTGCTTATAGCTCACGACTAGTATAGTGAACTGGTAATTTAGCAATTAGTTCGGGACCAGCTACCAGTTACTGGTTTAAATCAAGAGAGACAAATCCGATAGGGAAGTGATAGGAAAGTAGTGAAAGTTTCAACGTTGCAATCTTATGGGGAAATTTAGAAGATAAATCACTGTTTTATTTCCTAAAGCACCTTCCACCAGTCACGTTATACAGTCCACTCCAGGGACGTTAATACCGGGACCAAGACGATCCGTAGTCTTAGTCGTCTAACCTTTCTTTTCAGAAAGACAGACGTTCTCGTGTGACACTCCTACACGGGGGTCTCGTCCACCTCGTTGTTCCTGAAGCCAACGTGGGGTGATTTATGTTTCGGGGTAGAACTTCAATTAATCACTAACCCCTGTTTGATTGGACACTTTCAGTTGAGGGATTGTTGCCGAGTGACGGGCTGCACCCTTTCAATAGATACTGAATATAAATGTAGATTTTGATATATATAATTATGTCGGATAGGAGTAGTGAGGGATCGTGATTTACATTGTATGTTAGTTTCAATAATCGATCGAGAAGCGAGATGCGGTGTTACCCGTGATGACTATGATAAAATACCTAGCATTATTCGAAACTTCGTAACTTTGATTGTGGTGAAACTGTGTTTTATTGTGTTGTTATAACGTGTTGATATTCCGTACAGGTGTGATCCTTCCTCAGCCAAAGCGACCCATTCATGGTGCAACCATTATACGCTCCAGCGTATCTCTATCACGTTTTCACAATCTATTTTTAGTTAACTTTCGCAATGTATTCTTTCGATTTTTCCGGACCGATACGACTTAGGGACCTTTAAGAAAAGAGCGTATTCCTATTCAAAAGGCCGGCAACGCATCTGCAATTCCCTCCCTGGTGTTGCAGTTGTTCATGGGCGGCGGTAGTCACTTACCATCAGGTGAGCCGCATGCTCGTTTGCCCCATCCCCTATAAAAAAAAATGTAGCACGTACTCGTATATATATGGTATATATACATCTAAACTATAAATTATTATGAAGATATATATGTATTGATACTAATATGTATTAATACTCTTGCGTCCGCTAAGAAGTGACATGAATGTCAAACGTACGTTGCATAGGTACTTAGATCACCAAAGTGTGTACACCAAAGTGAGAGCGTTGCATCGCATATGTTGCGTTCCTAGGGATCAGTCTGTTTCTCCCATTAATTTGTACCTTTCATCCGCCATATTTATTTTATGAAATAGTTATATTTTTAATAAATTATAAGTTCATACTTGACTACGACCCCACGCGTTAATAAGTGGGTAAATGAAATATTGTAAGCTATTGAAGCTTATATTACCCGTGCGAGTGAGTAGATATAAAATAATATAAGAGTAAAAAAACTTAAACAATAAGTTTAGTAAGAGAGTATTATGTGAATTCATGAATTCAGGTAAGCTCTGTGGACGAAATATATTGTAGCGCGCAGTCTGTAGCGTGTTGACGTGGTCATTAAGTTGGTCCGTTGCGGCATTACAGTAACCTTAAGTAGGGTAGCATGGGCGTGGCTGTTCAGTGAAAGATTCTCCATTACCAGGGGTGCTGGTACTCTTCTAGGTTAGTCTTTGCTTTAGAGGTGAGCCTCTGGCCACCTGCATTTAGAAGACGAAATAAAAAATAAAAGCTTCTACTTCACACTGATATTGTGTGAGGTGGTACTTCCGCGGTACAAGTCGACCCATCTGTGCGACAGCAAGAGTTGTCGCGTGGCTCTACCACTGCTAAAATGATTCCGATTTGTTTATATTCATATTTACCATGTACAGTTAAAACCTTGCGCTTCCACACCACTATCTCCTCCCCGCACTCCCCGCCCACGACAACAAAATGGTAAAACGGCTGAATACGTCTAGAAAGTATTTGGTTCATTAAACTTGTACCAAAATTAATATACGATGTTAAACCGTTTGACCTGTACTGAAAAGACTCGCCGCCTGTAAACGTAACCAGTCTGTTCTACTCTTATAGCTTTTCAATAGGAGGGCATTGACTGACACGTGCGTCACGACTGTATTTGCTGTACACTTAGAGATTTAAAATTTATGTCCATTTTTATTTACGAAAAACGGATTAAATTGACTTCACTCTTGTTTTTATATACTAATAGCGATCCACCCCGGCTTTGCACGGGTGAATTTTGGATCTAGAAAACAGTGCCATCTACCGGATCTAATTGTTAATCGTTTAGAACATCCAGGGACCCACCCACTCAAACACACACAAAATTTTTATCAAAATCGGTCCAGCCATTTTCGAGTTTTTGCGAGACTAACGGACAGCAATTGATTTTTTATATATAGATATTTAATTAGAAATTACAAAAAAAAAAAAACCCTACAAACATATAAAACACTCCTCTGTTTTCATCGGGGCTAATAACATTTATGACAAATTAAGCTTACAGAAAAAAAAACTAAAATAAAATGTTTATTTCTCATCCATATACATTTACAAAAACATAAGTTGGGGAAATTATTTTTTAAGTTTCTTTATTATATTGATTAAGTAAGAATAACTATCGTGAATTCTGACTCTAACATTGTTGCAGACCCACAATTTCCCATCATTTATCATCTGAAACTACGTTCAGATTTCAGAGTTTGTTCATAACTTTCACGAAGTATTATGAAATTAAGAACAATGCATGCAAACTAGGTATTTGTTTAATTATTCAATTTCTCACACCACATAATACTTTTTATATTTGAAAAGCTTTTGTACAAAAAAAGAAATCACAAATGTTGGTTTTGAGTGTAGGCAGATGTTTTGATTGTCCCTACGTTTCTAACACTGCATATGAAGCTATCTTAGTCCTCATAGCATGAATGTTACAAAGAAACCATGTAATAATGACCTCCGTATGGGTAGGTTCCGTAGCGCAGTGGTTTATTATCAAATCGTGGCACTTACGGCCCCGGTATTGTATTTCGCACGAAGTAAGTTACGGCTTACAAATAATTGTACAGGGTCTGGACGCTTGTCCCCATTTATGTATGTAAACCGCCAATCTATTATATCAAATCTGTTATACCGTTTCTGACCGAGAAACATAATATGTTAATCTAAAATTATCAAAAAATTCGGCTTTTTGGAAAACAGGCTTTTGATTTTTCTTGATACAAACAAACTAACTAACCTCCTAAAATAATCTTTCAACAGAAATATGTGCAATAGGTGACGTCTATAATAATAACAATATTGTTTTTATTTCAGACTTAGCAAGAATTAAAAATATAAAAATAAGTATCTACAACAACAACAATACATATTTTGTAAGTTAATAAGCTAGCTTCATTAACTTATATCATTAGTACAGTGTTTTGGCTTGATAAAGAAGAAAAATAGAAGAAAAATGTATAAGTATTCAGAATTAATATTTTTATAAATGTTGTTATTGTAATGTTGATAATAACCTCCCAGTCCATTTAAACGACGAATTTACGTCAAATATTTATATTATATAATGGCATTATAACTGCAACACGATAGTGGTTCTATCTGGGGAGCACCACACACGCACAGAACCAGTGTAAAATATAGCACATTGCTATTGTATTTGGTGTAGTGAGCGAGAAGAGCCGAATAATTTGTTAATGGTAACAGGGCATTCCAACTTGGTCATCATGGGTGACAACAAATCTGCATTTAGATAATCCATCGAGGATTGATGTTGATATAGATCTATAGGCCGCAGCATCCGCTTACCATCAGCTGAACTGTGTGCTCGTTTGCCACCTTTATATTGTATAATATTGAGTGTGTTTAATATAGAAAGTATTTTATAATAGAGGGAAAAATCATAACAAGTGTTCAACGCTACGCACTTATCCGCGGATTTATAGAGGTTCCTTACCGTTCATTTAAATTATTTCTTGAGTTATTTGAACTTGGATGATATTTGAATTTTTATTTATTAATAGTAGAGAAATTTGGGTGTATGGTTATCATTTTCATTATTTCATTTCATCATTATCATTTTATAGGATAAGGGTGACAAACAAGCACACAGTCCACCTGATGGTAAGTGGTTGCTGCGGCCCATAGACATCTACATCTATCCTCTATTCCAAATCAAAATGTAGATGCGTTGTCACCCGTGAGGACTGAGATAGAATGCCTCATTTCCAGTAAAAAGGGCCTCCGGCCACCTGCACTCACCAAGCGAAACGCAGAGGTAAACCTCTACTTCACGCTGAACGTAAGAACTTCACATCGTTAGTAAGTTAATAGCACCAACATAAAGATTCGAATGATGATTCACACGCATGAGATAGAAGTTTCAAAAAAACGTGTACTAAATTCTTTTATTCAGTTAGCACAACAGAAAGATGTTCTCCAGCTGTTTGTGGTCGCGTCATTAACATAAAACATGAATCTCGATAAGAGCGTGTTGAACCGTATAATCTTGTTTGTGTAGATACTTAAATTTATTTCGGGCAATATAATCCCGTCAAGCATACAAAACACTTAGAAATAAAATTTGAACAGATGTTTTTGAAGAATGCGAATAAGAAGTACGATATGCTAAAAATAAGTAATGGTTTTCCGTTTGAAGTATCAAACTACTAAGTCTAAATTACATTCCACGAAGGAATACTTACAGTTTTATACATAAGCTTTATGACTTTCTTCTTTGTTCTTATTTTTCTTGTTTTTATTTTGATAATTATTTCATGTAATATCTAGAACAAGTTTTGCAGTTTGAAAATAACTGTAATTTATTGCAGTTTAAATTAGTTCACTTAAGTCACTTCAGAAGTAGAATCCTCATTAATTTTTAGGCTTAATATAATAAATATATCTTAGTATATCCTTTTAATTCTCAGATCAGTATGTGAACGTCTTTACATGCGTAAAGGGCATTACATTTCTTACAATTATTTAAATTCGTATATTATGCATATGTATATGCATAATATGCGAGTAAATAAATTACCGAATTCCTCAAACACAGTATATAGCGTATAAACATAATTATAATAGTAATTTGTCCTAACGGTGCCTAAGCAATAATCTTCTTAACACGTTGCGACATGCCAACTTAAAATTTTGTAATCTTGTCACTACAATTTCATGTGGACCTGCTTCTAAGCATTAGTTAGGATATGCGGCCCGCCGCGAAACTATCCTCATCATGTGAAGGTGCGCGTGTGAAGTCTCGTGAACGCTTCCCAATCCAATTTATAATAATATGTGCTGTCTCGGCGGAGGCCGATGAAAAACTGTACTTAATGCCTGCATTCGCATGTTATTTTATATTTATGCGATATATTAATTTAATTAGGCTTTAAATCAGATCTAAGAGCTTACCATAGCTGACTATGTAAAATACTTCACAGGTGTGTCTTTTGTCTTGAAATCATTAAACCACTTTCAAAAAAAGATCTATGCACTTGTGTATTTTTTGATTGCTATTAAAATCCACGTCTTTGTTAATGTACATGGGCGAGAAATAAACATTTTCATTTCAGTTTTTTTTTCTGTAATCTTATGAAATATCATATGTTATTTGCTCCTGACGAAAACAGAGGGGTCTTATACATATGTTTGTAAAGTTTACCTGTGTGTCTGCCCGTGTCATCATAGTTCCTGAACGGATGAAATGAACCGAATTTGATCAAGTTTTTTATGTTTAAAAGTTGTCTTAATCGAGAGTATTCTTAGCTATATTTCAAGAAAATCTGTTCAGCATTTTAAAGATCATTAGCTCTTTTTGCTTCGGGGTTTTTAATTTTTTGAATTTAAGTTATATACACAAATGTTAAACCTTTGCACTCAACATTACGAAATTCAGATAATACTGAAACTCGCAATAAATCTTAATTTAATATCTACATATGACGACTTAATGTTTTGAACATAACTTTATTTATTTTTTTTAAATTTAAATTCTCAATTCATGAAATAATTCAACAATAATATTAACTCGTATCACCGCTTGGCAAAATACGACTAACCTACATCACACAGATTGGGCACCAGCACGAATGTGATCAAAATACTTTCACGCATCATGAAATAACACATACATATTTTTTTTGTTTTGTATACATAATATGAGTATGGTACAGTATCTTATAGCCGGCAGGCCGGCCATATAGCTCGAAGACAATCGAATGGAGAAAAATGTTCTCGAGTGGCAGCCTCGTACCGGTAGGCAAAGTGTAGGGCGACCCCCCAGTACATGAAGTAACGAACTGGTAAGACATGCTGGAATATGATGGATGCAGGTAGCTCAGGACCGTGCTTTGTGGCACTCCTTGTGGGAGGCCTATGTTCAGTATTGAACTTGTGAAGAGCTGTAATTATGATAATATTATATGACAGTATATTTCGAATGATAAAAGTTTCATTCTCCTCCATTTATGACAAATACTAGAACAAAAACCAAGTACGACTATTTTCGATGTTTACATGTTAATGAACTTATATTTTATGCTACAATGTTTAATAATAATAGGGGAGAACCAGATCTAGTTTCGGTCACGACGATCAATATTAATGGAGACTAGCCATCTCTTATTATAGGACAGGATTATAGTACATGAATGAGTTTGTAAACACGGGTGCTCTCTCTATTCCGTCACGCCTATAGTCCGATAAGATGGAAATTCAACACGACCGGTGAGAGATCAGGTGAAGGACCAACGACTTTCCGAGGCACGGAGTTGAAAGCACCGCTAAATTACTGACACCGGACTGATACTAAGAATTTCTTGTCAGAAAATCAAAATTTTGGTCCGACCCCAGAACCACATGATCAACAGTCGCATTTATAGTCCCACCAACTTATCTGTGAACTGACAGCTGCGGCAAAATTGTGAACTACAGCCGCCATTTAATCAAATGTCACTCGATACGTCATTGTTTTGAGAGTTTATAGAAAAATAAAAAATGCCGAAAACCATTAAAAGTGATTCCCGAAACATTATTTAAAAAGTATTAAACATTTGTGAGCAAGAAGCTCGAGGGCAAGCACCGATAATGCCTTTCAATCAGGTCTATAAAAAAGTATCAGCTGCTACGGGTCAGTATTGCTATGTTTTATTCCTTCCTTTCGTATTTCCGATAGATGGATTGGTTAATGCAATTCATTTCTTTTTCAGATGTTAGTCAAGGATTCATTTCCAAAATAGATAAAGAACCGGAAATCGCATAAACCACAGGAACGCAAATTAACACGCCCGGTAAAATAGGCATAAAGGCATATTATTTAATTAAAGTTTAAATTGTTCAATTATGATATTTTTGTTTCTTCAGGTTCTTGGACATATATCTGTTAAATCTGTGTTCTAGTCTTTTTATTCCGTGACTAATTTATTACCCTAGTATGTGGATTCTACGTAGGAATATAAGACCCTTAGATGGGAATATTCCCGAACTGGCAACACTTCAGCGCAGAAGCGCCACGCTGTCAGTTCACAGATAAGTTGGTGGCACTATACGATCATTTGACAGATTAGACAGTCAAACGTTACCTGACGTTTAATAGAAATTCAAAAAAAAATTATCCAAATTTTAATATTTTCTTTTAGCCTTGATGTTATAAAGATTGTGACCTACATAATATGCAGATTTTAAGATTATATTCAGGCAGTTGAATTAACAAAAACCTAAAAATAACGTTATTAAAATTTCATCCAATATTATAAAAATACCAGATACTTGTATCTAATATAGTGGTCAGTGAATAATACAGACTAGTAAAATTTCATCTATGTGATCTTAGTAAGCGACATCTAACGAAAAAGTCATACCGTTCTTTGGAGAAATTTTGCTAAGCTGCCATCTATGTCGCTCACATCAAACTGTAGCATAATTAGGTTTAAAGAGTTTATTATCTCAAAAAAGAACAAAAATTCACTTAAATGAGACTTAAAAATTACATAATTGATAAAAATATTACATTTATATACCGTGACTTATATGAATAAAGTTACATAAATATATCAGAATTAAGAAAGCGCTGTCTTCAAATTAATGTTTGACAGTACTTTTATAATTTATCTTTAAATTTTGTAAAAGGTTTTTAATGAAATACCTCGTTCGGTAGGCTATTTGTACAGTAGTGCTTCGTCAAACTGAATAGTTTTCAAACCGGTAGTTGCAGTTTATGTTTGTTTCGTGTACAGTGTTTATGTGATTAAGTTTTAAAATTATTTTGTGTATGTATGGAATCTGAGAGAATTTTTCTGACTAGTATGTACGTTTTGTATTTGTATAATTGACTTATAGATAATTTATGAGTTTTTTAGTCGGAAAGCGGTAGTCAAGTTGGAATAAAACTTTTAACAATTTGTACTAGGATATTTAAAGATCCTTTATATTAGTTTTAGACGCACATCCCCAAATCTCTATTAAATATTAATGACTTAGCTAGTGAATTATAAATAATAGTTCGGACTTTATAAGGTAAAAAGGGATATAATTCACATATCTAACTATTTTTACAGTCTGTTTTTATTGAATAAAACTAATTTTACGGATTTTCTGCTTTTATTTACCTAACTTTTTGTTTTTTTTACCTAACTTTTTGGTCACGGGACCTGTTCCTAGTCAAAATTGTTGATTAAGCACTTCTTGCTGGCTGGTTTAAAACTATTATAAACAGAAAAACATAGTAGGTGCCGAAAATCGATTATTATCTTTTACGATGTAGTAGCGAGTTAGGTAACCTAGAAGATCATCAGCTGAGCGACCTCGATGGAAACCGGACTAGAGGTCACTAATCAGCTGGTGATCCTCAAGTTACCGCATAAGCTGGTCGTTAACAAGAGTTTCCATTAGTTTGGATAACAAATAGGAGAATTAGCGATAGGCCTGTAGTTGGACGGATCTGAGCGGTCGACTATTTTAGGGATCGGGTGCATCAAAGCTGTCTTCCATGAGTTCGGGAATACGTCTAGAGAGTGGGAGTAAAAGCGGTGCCAACTTCGAAGCACACGTCGTCAGCACAATAGGTGGGAGTCCATAACGTCCACTTGACTTATTGACGTCCAGGGAGAGGAGTGCTTTGCGCACCAAGCGCTGTGTAAAGAGCACTTCCTTCATGGATCACTCACACCACGGGATGGTCAGCGGTGTGTTTTCCCAGTCATCGAGAGTCGAGTTGGAAGCAAAGAGAGAGCCTAGCAGATCGGATTTCTCCTTTGTGGCATGGGCCAGTGAGTCGTCCGCCCTGTGTAGAGATGGCAGAGATGGTTGACAGATATTCCCTTGGACAGCCTTGGCGAGAAACCAGAATGCACGAGTTCCCGAAGGGAGGCGAACTAGTTTCTCGCCAATACTGCCAATGTGCTCTGACTTTGCCCTGGTAATGACACCTTTAAAGGACGACCTGTAGGCTGAATTATACTTCTTTTTAAGAGCGATGGTTTTTACATCCCGAGACGTTGATGTGTTAGCACTCCTGCTTATAGCGTGATGAAATTTTAGTGAGTGATCAAACCATGGCTGAGTTCTGCCTCCCGTAGACACCACAGATGATGGAATAAATAATTCCATTCCCTGAAGTCCAAATCAGTGACAGAATCAGCAGCATCGTTGTGATCCGCCGGCGAGAAGCCAACTCGCCGCCAAGGGTAGGATGCAAAAAAACCACATCCCGTCCCAATCGTCCGACCTATAATGCCAAACACGGCGGCAAGCTGCAGATAGCAACTGCGATGGGAGCGTGAGTGGCACTATATTCCGGATCAGACAATTTTCCGAAGAGCCAAGAGGGGCATCGACGGAAACCTGAAATCCGTCCGGATGAGAGGTCAGCAGAATGTCCAACAGGGAAGGAACATGCTCCTCCACATCTGGGATCCACGTAGGTGAAGTAACCAATTGTGTTAGACCATATACCAACGCAAAGTCAAACAGATCTACCCGCATGATCAGTTAAACAGGAACCAAGACATTCAGTCTGGTGGGCGTTAAAATCACTGAGCATCACGATCTCTGCAGATGGAACCTGTTGTAGCACGGAGTATGCAGCCATTTGGACGTGGTCGATGAGTCGGTTTGTGTCGGCATTACCGCTAAGGGACTTATTTAAATGGGTATAATAATAGGTGTAAATGGTAATATTTTATGAATAGTGGGAATAGAATTAATATAAATTGTTAACTATTAAATTTTAATCTGGACAAAACTATTCTGACCTTTCCTGCGTAATTGAGATTAAACGGCCTGAATTAGTAAACAAGTAAACATAGGGATGCGGTCTTTTATAATAAATTTATAATAAAAGCAATAGATATCACAAAGGTTAAAGAGTATATAACAGTTTTATGTCACCAAATAGAAAGTGTAACAATTTATCAAACAATCGACAAATTAAATTTGTACAAAATGGAGCAGAAGTATTGTCATAACGTGACTATGCTGCCATTTTGTTAGAAATGAAAGTACTTGGGCTCAATTATTCCAAAAATTTATTTTAGGGTGTAAAATTAATGACATTAAATTTAAATAATAACATCGATCAAATTACGACCTCTTGAGTTGATCCACATTTGTCATCGTTTTATGACATTTGGAATTGTTGGTTGCAAAACCTACACAAACTCTAAATTGTCGATTTCTTCTTCAGTGTTAGCTTTCAAGACTTGACTTATTAGAATAAGGACCAATCACTTTTTCACCGCAAATACCGCAGTTGGTGTACAATAAGGCTGCGTTTCCACCAGAGATGTGCCAGGTAGCTAGGTGGTGTGAGGATACGTAGCCAGGTTGTGGAACGGCGTGAACGTTTCCACCAGAAATATGCTAGGCCGCTGAGCGGTGCGAGGATGGGTAGCGACGCTGTGAAACGATGCGCAGAATGAGCGGTGCGAGGATTTGTAGCAGGCTAAAAATATAATTGTATCTATTACTGTTGTAAAAAATAAACTAAAAGTTTCAAAGTTCAATTCTACAAAGAGATATTATTATAAACAGGAATGTTTTAAATCATTTTCAGAATGAATGTAGTTCGTTTTATTTAACCTCGCAACACATCCCTCACACACATCCTTCCCTTGTTTTGTATGTATTTACAAAAACCTCGCTCCGCTTAGCCATTTCCACTAGAGCTTTGCTGAGCGAGGCTAGGGTTCTTAACAAACACATACCTCGAACGTCGGCTAATGCCGATGTTTCATTTCGTCAAATAAGAATTTGAACTCGAAAATTGGGCAAACAATCAGTAACAATAACTCCGGGTTCTTCAGGTGTGTATCGCAGCATTGCTTCTTGCCAACTAAATCTCTGTCCATCTGTAACATAAAAGTCAAAGCACATTAGATGCCATTTGCAAAATTATAGCGAATTTTCATTAAAACATTACTTCTGCGCCACTCTGAATGATAATTATAATAATATTTCTTTATTTGCTTAGAAAAACAGTATTATAAGCTGGTACACGTTTGACAGAGCGCATATGTTTCGCCATGATGAAAATAGCATGTAAGTAATATATTGAATTTAAGAATGATATAATGAGATTACATGTCAATCCATACTATTAATAACCAGTCAGGTCATAAATTCTGTCACATGTTTAATATAAAATAATTGAAATAAGTTTATTCATTATGTAACCATTTATATACGAAAATAAACTTAACAAAACATAGATTCTTATGACACTAAATTTTAATCAAAATGACCTCCGTGATTTTTAATACAGGCCTTTAATCTGCGCGGCCAATCGTCTATCGCAGCACGAACGAGGTCCATGTCAATATCGGCGGCTGCCTTAATCAAGGATGTCTTGAGTGACTCCAAATTGGGATGAGGCTTTGAGCACGCCTTTTCCTCCAAGTGTTGCCATATCTTGTAATCTAACGGATTCAAATCTGGACTGGAGGAGGGCCAGTCTTCGTGCTGGATGAAGTCGATTTCACGAGCCGCCAGCCAGTCTTGTGTGCTCTTCGCTCTATGAGCTGGCGCCGAATCTTGTTGGAATACCCAGTGCCTGTTATTGAACATGGTATGAGAAACAGGTTCCACAAGGTTCGTCAGGACTGTATTTTAATACACAACTGCATTCGTTTTTACACCTTTCTCACAAAAATGTACCTCTGTTAAGCCCCAACAAGAAACTCCCAACCATACCATGAGCTAGGATGGAAAATGACCTCGTTGGACACGCGGAATACGGTTGCTCGCTTCTTCACTACTGTGTGCATACACCTTATCATTTTGTTTGTTGTAGCTCTCTTCTACGGTAAAAATTTTTTCATCCGAACAAAGAATTTCCCGATATTTTTTTCCCGCGTACCGCTTCAACAAGGCGCGGCATCTCTTCAGTCTCAGGCCCATTAGACGAGCACTCAAACGATGTCCTGTTTTTCTTCGATATTACCAAAGCCCTAATTCATTTAACCTTCATTTAACACCCTTTTCACCGTGGTTCTGCTTAACCCCATCTGAAGGGCCAACAGTTTCTGCTTACGTTTGGGATTTCTTTGAATTTGCGCCTTCACAGCTTTTATCACTACTGGAGTCCTAACAGACCGAGGGCGACCACTTCTTGACCTGTCATCTACACTAGAGTCTTCATTGTATCGTTTGACGGTACGATAAACGTATCTTTTAGTTATATTTAAATTTTTCAGTATGTCAAAAATTTGGATTGGTGCGTAACCGCAACGATGCAACGCAATAACTGCAACACGGTCTTCTTTAAGCGTCCACTCCATATTTAAATAGAATATTGGTAAATCCAATTGAGCATGCCTTCGCATTAAAAATAACGTATAGTATGATTATACGGATTTTTTTTAAAGTAGTTTAAATACATTTCGACAGCACTATCGGCTTCAACACCCTCGAAAACCATGAAAATGACACCTATGATGAAAAAGTTGGTACCTACTTCAGCCGCCATCTTGGATTTACATTTCGACAGCACTATCGGATTCAACACCTTCGAAACCCATGAAAATGACACCCATGATGAAAAAATTGGTACTTACTTCAGCCGCCATCTTGGATTTACATTTCGACAGCACTATCGACTTCAACACCCTCGAAACACATGAAAATGACACCCATGATGAAAAAATTGATACCCATTGCAGCCGCCACCTTGGATTTACATTGCGACAACCCTATCGGCTTCAACTCTCTCGAAAACCATGAAAATAACACCCATGATGAAAAAATTGGTACCTACTTCAGCCGCCATCTTGGATTTACATTTCGACAGCACTATCGGCTTCAACACCCTCGAAAACCGTGAAAATGACACCCAAGATGAAAAAATTTATAGCTATTGCAGCCGCCACCTTGGATTTACATTTCGACAGCACTATCGGCGTCAACACCCTCGAAGCCCATGAAAATGACACCCATGATGAAAAAATTGATATCTATTGCAGCCGCCATCTTAGATTTACATTTCGACAGCACTATAGGCTTTACGACCCTCGAAACCCATGAAAATGACACCCATGATGAAATAGTTTACACCTATTGCAGCCGCCACCTTGGATTTACATTTCGACAGCACTATCGGTTTCAGCACTCTCGAAAACCATGAAAATGACACCCATGATGAAAAAATTGATATCTTTTGCAGCCGCCATGTTGGATTTACATTTTGACAGCACTATCGGCTGCAACGCCCTCGAAAACCATGAAAATGATATCCATGATGAAAAAATATGGTACCTACTTCAGCCGCCATCTTGGATTTACATTTCGACAGCACTATCGGCGTCAACACCCTCGAAGCCCATGAAAATGACACCCATGATGAAAAAATTGATATCTATTGCAGCCGCCATCTTGGATTTACATTTTGACAGCACTAACGGCTTCAACACTCTTGAAAACCATGAAAATGACACCCATGATGAAAAAATTGGTACCTACTTCAGCCGCCATCTTAGATTTATATTTCGACAGTACTATCGGCTTAAACACCCTCGAAAACCATGAAAATGACACCCATGGTGAAAAAATTTATACCTATTGCAGCCGCCATCTTGGATTTACATTTCGACAACCCTATCGGCTTCAACTCTCTCGAAAACCATGAAAATAACACCCATGATGAAAAAATTGGTACCTACTTCAGCCGCCATCTTGGATTTACATTTCGACAGCACTATCGGCTTCAACACCCTCGAAAACCGTGAAAATGACACCCAAGATGAAAAAATTTATAGCTATTGCAGCCGCCACCTTGGATTTACATTTCGACAGCACTATCGGCGTCAACACCCTCGAAGCCCATGAAAATGACACCCATGATGAAAAAATTGATATCTATTGCAGCCGCCATCTTAGATTTACATTTCGACAGCACTATAGGCTTTACGACCCTCGAAACCCATGAAAATGACACCCATGATGAAATAGTTTACACCTATTGCAGCCGCCACCTTGGATTTACATTTCGACAGCACTATCGGTTTCAGCACTCTCGAAAACCATGAAAATGACACCCATGATGAAAAAATTGATATCTTTTGCAGCCGCCATGTTGGATTTACATTTTGACAGCACTATCGGCTGCAACGCCCTCGAAAACCATGAAAATGATATCCATGATGAAAAAATATGGTACCTACTTCAGCCGCCATCTTGGATTTACATTTCGACAGCACTATCGGCGTCAACACCCTCGAAGCCCATGAAAATGACACCCATGATGAAAAAATTGATATCTATTGCAGCCGCCATCTTGGATTTACATTTTGACAGCACTAACGGCTTCAACACTCTTGAAAACCATGAAAATGACACCCATGATGAAAAAATTGGTACCTACTTCAGCCGCCATCTTAGATTTATATTTCGACAGTACTATCGGCTTAAACACCCTCGAAAACCATGAAAATGACACCCATGGTGAAAAAATTTATACCTATTGCAGCCGCCATCTTGGATTTACATTTCGACAGCACTATCGGCTTTACGACCCTCGAAACCCATGAAAATGACACCCATGATGAAAAAGTTTACACCTATTGCAGCCGCCACCTTGGATTTACATTTCGACAGCACTATCGGTTTCAGCACCCTTGAAAACGATGAAAATGACACCCATGATAAAAAAATTGGTACCTACTTCAGCCGCCATCTTGGATTTATATTTCGACAGTACTATCGGTTTAAACACCCTCGAAAACCATGAAAATGACACCCATGATGAAAAAATTCATACCTATTGCAGCCGCCATCTTGGATTTACATTTCGACAGCACTATCGGCTTTACGACCCTCGAAACCCATGAAAATGACACCCATGATGAAAAAGTTTACACCTATTGCAGCCGCCACCTTGGATTTACATTTCGACAGCACTATCGGTTTCAGGACCCTTGAAAACCATGAAAATGACACCCATGGTGAAAAAATTGGTACCTACTTCAGCCGCCATCTTGGCTTTATATTTCGACAGTACTATCGGCTTACACACCCTCGAAAACCATGAAAATATGACACCCATGATGAAAAAATTTATACCTATTGCAGCCGCCATCTTGGATTTAAATTTCGACAGCACTATCGGCTGTACGACCCTCGGAACCCATGAAAATGACACCCATGATGTAAAAATTGATATCTTTTGCAGCCGCCATGTTGGATTTATATTTCGACAGCACTATCGGCTGCAACACCCTCGAAAACCATGAAAATGATATCCATGATGAAAAAATATGGTACCTACTTCAGCCGCCATCTTGGATTTACATTTCGACAGCACTTTCGGCGTCAACACCCTCGAAGCCCATGAAAATGACACCCATGATGAAAAAATTGATATCTATTGCAGCCGCCATCTTGGATTTACATTTCGACAGCACTAACGTCTTCAACACTCTTGAAAACCATTAAAATGACACCCGAGATGAAAAAATTAGTACCAACTTCAGCCGCCATCTTGGATTTACATTTCGACAGCACTATCGCATTCAACACACTCGAAACTCATGAAAATGACACCCATGATGAAAAAATTTATACTTATTGCAGCCGCCACCTTGGATTTACATTTCGACAGCACTATCGGTTTCAGCACCATTGAAAACCATGAAAATGACACCCATGATGAAAAAATTGGTATCTACTTCAGCCGCTATCTTGGATTTATATTTCGACAGCACTATCGGCTTCAACACCCTTGAAACCCATGAAAATGACACCCATGACGAAAAAATTTATACCCCTTGCAGCCGCCACCTTAGGTTTACATTTCGACAGCACTATCGGCTTCAACACCCTTGAAAACCATTAAAATGACACCCATGATGAAAAAATTGATATCTATTGCAGCCGCTGTGTTGGATTTACATTTCGACAGCACTATCGGCTGCTACACCCTCGAAAACCATGAAAATGACACCCATGATGAAAAAATTATACTTATTGCAGCCGCCACCTTGGATTTACATTTCGACAGCACTATGGGTTTCAGCACCACTGAAAACCATGGAAAATGACACCCATGATGAAAAAATTGGTACCTACTTCAGCCGCTATCTTGGATTTATATTTCGACAGCACTATCGGCTTTAACACCCCTTGAAACCCATAAAAATGACACCCATGATGAAAAAATTTATACCCCCTTGCAGCCGCCACCTTAGGTTTACATTTCGACAGCACTATCGGCTTCAAAACACCCTTGAAAACCATGAAAATGACACCCAAGATGAAAAAAATTGGTATCTATTGCAGCCGCCATCTTTGAATTACATGTCGACAGCTTTAACGTCTTCGACACCCTCGAAAACCATGAAAATGACACTCAAGATGAAAAAATTTATACCTATTGCAGCCGCCACCTTGGATTTACATTTCGAGAGTACTATCGATTTCAGCACTATCAAAAACCCATGAAAATGACACCCATGATGAAAACATTGATATCTATTGCAGCCGCTGTGTTGGGTTTACATTTCGACAGCACTTTCGGCTACAAACACCCTCTAAAACCATGAAAATGATATCCATGATGAAAAAATTTGGTACCTTCTTCAGCCGCTATCTTGGATTTATATTTCGACAGCACTATCGGCTTCAACAACACCCTCGAAGCCCATGAGCATGACACCCATGATGGAAAAATTGGTACCCTACTTCAGTCGCTATCTTGGATTTATATTTCGACAGCACTATCGGCTTCAACACCCTTGAAACCCATGAAAATGACACCCATGACGAAAAAATTTATACCCCTTGCAGCCGCCACCTTAGGTTTACATTTCGACAGCACTATCGGCTTACACACCCTTGAAAACCATGAAAATGACACCCAAGATGAAAAAATTGGTATCTATTGCAGCCGCCATCTTTGAATTACATTTCGACAGCTTTAACGTCTTCGACACCCCTCGATAACCATGAAAATGACACTCAAGATGAAAAAATTTATACCTATTGCAGCCGCCACCTTGGATTTACATTTCGACAGCACTATCGATTTCAGCACTCTCGAAAACCATGAAAATGACACCCATGATGCAACAATTTGTTACCTTCTTCAGCCGCTATCTTGGATTTATATTTCGACAGCACTATCGGCTTCAACACCCTCGAAGCCCATGAGCATGACACCCATGATGAAAAAATTGGTACCCTACTTCAGCCGCTATCTTGGATTTATATTTCGACAGCACTATCGGCTTCAACACCCTTGAAAAACATGAAAATGACACCCAAGATGAAAAAATTGGTATCTGTTGCAGCCGCAATCTTTGAATTACATTTCGACAGCTTTAACGTCTTCGACAACCCTCGAAAACCATGAAAATGACACTCAAGATGAAAAAATTTATACCTATTGCAGCCGCCACCTTGGATTTACATTTCGACAGCACTATCGATTTCAGCACTCTCGAAAAACCATGAAAATGACACCCATGAAGAAAAAATTGGTATCTACTTCAGCCGCTATCTTGGATTTATATTTCGACAGCACTATCGGCTTCACCACCCTTGAAACCCATGAAAATGACACCCATGACGAAAAAATTTATACCCCCTTGCAGCCGCCACCTTAGGTTTACATTTCGACAGCACTATCGGCTTCAAACACACCCTTGAAAACCATTAAAATGACACCCATGATGAAAAAATTGATATCTATTGCAGCCGCTGTGTTGGATATACATTTCGTCAGCACTATCGGCTGCAACACCCCTCTAAAACCATGAAAATGATATCCATGATGAAAAAATTTGGTACCTTCTTCAGCCGCTATCTTGGATTTATATTTCGACAGCACACTATCGGCTTCAACAACCCTCGAAGCCCATGAGCATGACACCCATGATGAAAACATTGGTACCCTACTTCAGCCGCTATCTTGGATTTATATTTCGACAGCACTATCGGCTTCAACACCCTTGAAACCTATGAAAATGACACCCATGACGAAAAAAATTTATACCCCTTGCAGCCGCCTACTTAGGTTTACATTTCGACAGCACTATCGGTTTCAACACCCTTGAAAACCATGAAAATGACACCCAAGATGAAAAAATTGGTATTTATTGCAGCCGCCATCTTTGAATTACATTTCGACAGCTTTAACGTTTTCGACACCCTCGAAAACCATGAAAATGACACTCAAGATGAAAAAATTTATACCTATTGCAGCCGCCACCTTGGATTTACATTTCGACAGCACTATCGATTTCAGCACTCTCGAAAACCATAAAAATGACACCCATGATGAAATAATTGATATCTATTGCAGCCGCTGTGTTGGATTTACATTTCGACATCACTATCGGCTGCAACACCCTCGAAAACCATGAAAATGATATTCATGAAGAAAAAATTTGGTACCCTTCTTTAGCCCCTGTTTTGGATTTATATTTCGATAGCACTATCGGCTTCAAACACCCTCGAAACCCATGAAAATGACACCCATGACGAAAAAAATTTATACCCCTTGCAGCCGCCACCTTAGATTTACATGTCGACAGCACTATCGCTTCAAGACCCTTGAAAACCATGAAAATGATACCCAAGATGAAAAAATTGATATCTATTGCAGCCGCCATCTTGGATTTACATTTCGACAGCACTAATCGATTTCAGCACTCCTCGAAAACCATGAAAATGACATCCATGATGAAAAAATTGATATCTATTGCAGCCGCTGTGTTGGAATTACATTTCGACAGCACTATCGGCTGCAACACCCTCGAAAACTATGAAAATGATATCCATGAAAAAAAATTTGGTACCTTCTTCAGCCGCTATCTTGGATTTATATTTCGACAGCACTATCGGCTTCAACACCCTCTAAACCCATGAAAGTGACCACCCATGACAAAAAAAAGTTATACCCCTTGCAGCCGCCACCTTAGATTTACATGTCGACAGCACTATCGGCTTCAACGCCCTTGAAACCCATGAAAATGACACCCAAGATGAAAAAATTCATATCTATTGCAGCCGCCATCTTGGATTTACATTTCGACAGCACTATCGGCTTACGACCCCTCGAAACCCATGAAAATGACACCCATGATGAAAAAGTTTACACCTATTGCAGCCGCCACCTTGGATTTACATTTCGACAGCACTATCGGTTTCAGCACACCCTTGAAAACCATGAAAATGACACCCATGATGAAAAAATTGGAACCTACTTCAGTAGCCATCTTGGATTTATATTTCGACAGTACTATCGGCTTAAACACCTTCGATAACCATGAAAAATGACACCCATGATGAAAAAATTTATACCTATTGCAGCCGCCACCTTGGATTTACATTTCGACAGCACTATCGGTTTCAGCACCATTGAAAACCATGAAAATGACACCCATGATGAAAAAATTGGTACCTACTTCAGCCGCCATCTTGGATTTATATTTCGACAGTACTATCGGCTTAAACACCCTCGAAAACCATGAAATGACACCCATGATGAAAAAATTTATACCTATTGCAGCCGCCATCTTGGATTTACATTTCGACAGCACTATCGGCTTTACGACCCTCGAAAACCCATGAAAATGACACCCATGATGAAAAAGTTTACAACCTATTGCAGCCGCCACCTTGGATTTACATTTCGACAGCACTATCGGTTTCAGCACCCTTGAAAACCATGAAATGACACCCATGATAAAAAAATTGGTACCTACTTCAGCCGCCATCTTGGATTTATATTTCGACAGTACTATCGGCTTAAAACACCCTCGAAAACCATGAAAAATGACACCCATGATGAAAAAATTTATTACCTATTGCAGCCGCCATCTTGGATTTACATTTCGACAGCACTATCGGCTTTACGACCCTCGAAAACCCATGAAAATGACACCCCATGATGAAAAAGTTTACCAACCTATTGCAGCCGCCACCCTTGGATTTACATTTCGGACAGCACTATCGGTTTCAGCACCCTTGAAAACCATGAAAATGAAACCCATGATGAAAAAATTGGTACCTACTTCAGCCGCCATCTTGGATTTATATTTCGACAGTACTATCGGCTTAAACACCCTCGAAAACCATGAAAATGACACCCATGATGAAAAAATTTATACCTATTGCAGCCGCCATCTTGGATTTACATTTCGACAGCACTATCGGCTTTACGACCCTCGAAACCCCATGAAAATGACACCCATGATGAAAAAATTTATACTTATTGCAGCCGCCACCTTGGATTTACATTTCGACAGCACTATCGGCTTCAAACACACCCTTAAAACCATTAAAATGACACCCATGATGAAAAAATTGATATCTATTGCAGCCGCTGTGTTGGATTTACATTTCGTCAGCACTATCGGCTGCAACACCCTCTAAAACCATGAAAATGATATCCATGATGAAAAAATTTGTTACCTTCTTCAGCCGCTATCTTGGATTTATATTTCGACAGCACTATCGGCTTCAACACCCCTCGAAGCCCATGAGCATGACACCCCATGATGAAAAAATTGGTACCTACTTCAGCCGCTATCTTGGATTTATATTTCGACAGCACTATCGGCTTCATCACCCTTGAAACCTATGAAAATGACACCCATGACGAAAAAATTTATACCCCTTGCAGCCGCCTACTTAGGTTTACATTTCGACAGCACTATCGGTTTCAACACCCTTGAAAACCATGAAAATGACACCCAAGATGAAAAAATTGGTATTTATTGCAGCCGCCATCTTTGAATTACATTTCGACAGCTTTAACGTCTTCGACA